>JAJGOT010000133.1:132500-470000 GCA_022457155.1 Cladopsammia gracilis | reverse complement strand
TCAGTTCTTTCCTCACCGCTACAGTAACCATGCTCTGAAAATGCTTCTGGAAAAGACAGCTCCTCTGTGTCTGCTTCAGAAGCAAGAGCTTCCAAGTCCTCTCCTTCGCTGCAAATTGAAATTGCTCGCACAAGCCAATTAGGAGGTTCGGCACTGCTTGCCCGTTTGTCCCTCTCTGATGTCGCAGATTCATTTTCTGAACATTCGTCAATGTCATCCATGAAAACATCATCATGATCTTCTTCAGCATTCGGGACAATCTCCTCACTTTGTTCACCTTCAGTCTCTGCTTCTGGCAGTGTTGAATCACTTGGTTCCTGGCAGTCATTATCTTCTTCTCCTGAGCTGAGATTGTCAAGGCCTTCAGTCAGTGAAGGCTGTTTGCAGAGCCATACACCTCCAAGGGAGGCCTCATCTAGATTATCACCTGAAACAAAGCAATCAAAGAGGACAATATTTATAAAGCACACTTTTTACTTACACAGCTAGACACAGGGAGCCCAGGCTCACAACAGGAAAATGATGTCTATCATTTTGTAGTTTTTAACGGCTTCAAATAAGATAACACTGCAGCAGAAATATTTTCAGAGTTCACACTTTTCCTGATCACCCTGTGACAATTAATTAAAAGGCGCCCGGCAAGGACATCCTAAGTATGTTTTTGGCAACTTTCACTAAAATTGAATATTTTAGGCCTTTAAAAGCACAGTTTTGTAAAATTAATGATTCATTAACAGTTAAGGTACTTAAAACAGATCCAAAATGGGGAAGAAAATCCACATCTTTGAGAAAATGTTTTGGGCCCCTTTGACACCCTATGGCCCCCAGGACACCCCGTATCTTTAAAAAAAATTATTCTGTTCAAAGATAGAAGATTTATTGACCTGGTTTAAATCCTTTCAGTCATATTTATTTTACATGATCCAGTGAGTCCCTTTTGAGGCCAAAAATCCAAGATTTCAGTGAAAATTTTCCAAAACAGTACTTAGGATGTTATTGCCGGGAGCCCTTCAATGAACCACCTGAGATAAGGGGTTAGTGTTTTGGCTGATATGTCGTGTTTTCTTAATTACGGCCTGGAGGTTGCTTTGGCAATATACACTGTAAATAAAAAGGGGAAATAATAAGCAAAATGAAATTTCTATATTTCAGCGGTTCACTATCCCTTTTAATGAGATCTGCTGGCGGTATAACAGTACTATAACACAAAACAGTTCATCAAACCATTTTCTTTGCTTGAGGTACATGGAGGAGATGGTGACTGCCGTTCAATCTGAACACCACTGTCAGGATATTTATCTCCTTGGGTAGAGACGGCAGCTCGAGGACTTTCACATTCTGCATCTGATAAGCTGCCCTCTTGGCTAGCAAAACTGTCGTTGCGAACTGGGCTATCAGGGAATCCCCCCTGGAATGCAAAGAATATTATGTATAGCTCATAATTTATAGTCAATAGTCTGCAAGCAGACGTCTCCTAGTATTTCCTTCGCTTCGTACGTAAAGGACGTCTGCGTAACACCATTTTGAATCATGTTCACGTATCCTGCTGTTCTCAATTAAAATATTCTATGAATTACCTTGACCGACACGTGCTGTGAAATGATCTTCACCTGATGTCTCGCCAGGATTTCTCGCTGTGATAATGTTTTGAAGACTCATTCTCTAGCTCTGTTTCCTGACTTTTTTTAGGCTCAGTGGTACAGAAATTTCTAATTTGCCACAAAAGTAGGACCTACAAAATTTCGTTTTCGGCAAATGTTTTTCTTTGCAGGAGGGTTTTACATTGAATCTACAAGTAAATTGTTTTCTTGTAGTAATTCTGTATTCCTCTTTCAATATTAATAGCCCCTTTGTCCTTTTATTCTCAGAACTACCTAGATTTTATGTTCTTTGATCTACAGTAAAAAACCCGCATACAAGAAAACCCATTTTCAGGGTTGAGGCTGATTGGGTTCTTATATATCGGGTATTTTAGGTGAAATCAGCCTGAAAGTGTTCTTAAGTGTTCTTAATGATTGTTAATAAAAATGACAGGCCAAACACATATATTGCATATTTTTCATGTAATTATAAGACTTTTTAATTCCAAATACAGTTGTTGTACATTTGCTATACACAGCAAGTGAAATTACTAGCATTTATACAGAGATCTTAGTGCAATACCACAGTAAAGCTTCAGACACTGTTTGTTCTATTAAACTGAAAAGGGAAGAGTTTTTATATATACCAGTAAGAACAATTTTCAATTTTCAGGCTGAATGTGTTCTTATATATATGCTCCTTTTTTTATCAAATTATCAAATTTCAGCCTGGGTGTTCTCAATCCACATGTTCTTGTATGCGGGTTTTTACTGTAGAGTAGATTGTTGTTTCATGGTATTATTAGTATCAAACACTGAAAAAGTCCATCAGTGTCGCTTCAGCAGAAGTCCAGTGCATGGACCACAGATATACGGTGTTGCAGAGTGTACAGCAAACTCTAGTGAAAGGTTTTCTTTGTCAACTTTAAATTCACTGCGACCTTGAACAAGATTTCTGTCGCTATGCTTCACAAGAGGCAAGAAACACAGGACACAATCACCCATGTTTAGTCGACATAATATGTCGACTAAACATGGGTGATTATTTCAAGATCTGTCAATGGAAAAACCCGCATCAATTTTTATGCAGCATAAATTATTTCGGGGTGATAGCTATAATCAGAATTGTTCCTAACAATACCTACTGTCAAGCGTCCAATCAGAGTGCAGTCCACAGATCCTTGAGAAACAGCAGGATACGTGAACAAGATTCGAAACGTTGTTACGCAGATGTCCATTTTTCGCGGGGAGCAAGGAAATTGGAGATGGCTGAACGCAGGCTTATAGTCAAGTGTTTGAAAAAGCAAACATACATGTATAAAGATACAGTACAAATCTGAACACTTTTATTTTAATGCGAACCAAGTGTGATTCTTCCTTAATACCGGTTCATGTATATTGTACATGTAATGTCACCAGATTATAATAAGCCACACTGACAGCATTTTTAAGATGACTTGGTCCGTAGTATTGCATTGTGCATCACTACTGCACATAAAATCTTGCATCACTTATGCACGCAAGCGCCCATGCCATACATCTGCTAAAAAAAGTGTGTTTGTTTGAGAAGGCATAACAAGTTAGAGTTTTGTTTTCTATGATATGTAAGGTGTACATGATGTACATATACAGTGATGAGACACTTCCCACCAATGTGTTCAGTTTTAAAGGGGCATTGTCACGCAGATTTTGCTGTGTTTTGGTCAAAATACACCAAATACAGTAGTTGACAATTGAAACTACTTTCATTGCTCAAACATAAAATTGCTTTTAGAACATCAAGAAGATAATATCAAGTGATTTCTTCAAGGAAGAACAAACCATAATAAGTTTTTCTGCGATTTGTCCACCACACTTGAGAGGAACTTGAAAAAATTGGCCAATTTTTTTCAAGTTGCAATCCATTTCCATCCTGGCCATCCACAGTCAAAGATAACAAATACTTGTTTCTGTGCACTGGTAGAGTATTTGTTAACAAAACTGACCATTATTTGTAGGTTTCCATTGAAACAAATAATTATGTTTTTTGGCTTTTCAAAGTGATAGTAAAAATAGGTGACATAACCCCTTTAAATACCAGGCTTGCCAAGATGGCAATGATCCCAGAATGGAACATAGGTGTAGTATTGCGTCTAGAAAACATACATGTAGACCAGTAGAAAGCAAAGACCTAGAAAACAAAGACATAGCAAACAAAGCAAGTTGTAATCATGTTAGCATAAGTTTGAATTAACTATCAGCTTCAGAAGGGTTTTAAAGCTAGCAAGATTTTACTCTAAAGACTAATGCAAACTTTTTAAATACCTCAAAGAACTTCACAAATGGTTGGCTTGTAAAAAGATCTGGTAAGTTTCCAGCAAACGTCAAAAGCTCCAAAGCAGCTTTTCTTCTCTCTTCAATTACTCCCTCTTCAAAACGACCTGCAATCCCATTAATTTGCAACATAAACACATGTCCAACACAAGTGATTGTCCATAATAATTATCTTAAAGCGGTATTAGCCAAACAAAAGTACAGCACTTTGCAAGCACTCTGGCCAGATTCAAGACTTCTCAAGACAACTGCCAAAATTCAAGGGCTTTTCAAGATTGCATTGAGCACGTAAGATATCAAAGGAACACTTCTTTTACATGTATGTTCTAAGAAATGCTCATGTCTACAGGTAGGTAAGACTTGTTTATGAGTAAAGAATTGGGAAAATTAACAATCTATATATCATACTATACACTATAATGTTGATATTGACAGAATTAAGTAATATAAATACCAAAGAATTTGGCCTTTGGGAAAGGCGGGAAATCATCCTCCTTGAAGTGTTTAAGAGTGTAGATCTTTAACAGCTCTTGGTGAAGTTTCTTGAAATCACTAAAACGGCGCCATACTGCTATCTGTAACAAATTGAGCAAACACAAATAAATTAATATTAGTTTCTGTTATGTATTTAGTATTATTGCATACTTATTGAGATTTTCTATTTAAATTTGGCATGTGAAAACCCTGTTTGGGGTTTGCAGCCAATCAGAATTGCAAAACGACTTTCTCACACGTGAAAAAAAAATGTTCCATCCAATCGCAAATCTCAGTATGTATAAAATCAACAAATTACAGCATGGGCAGTGCTTTGTGCTGTATTTACGCACTCATTGGTTTGTATCAGAAATCAAACAAGTGAGGCTTTGCGTAAATACCGTTCGCCCACACTGCCCATGAAGTAATCTATATCTCTAGATCTAGAATTGCCAATTTGGATTATGACAGTTTTATTATAATGTTGTTGTTAATTAACAATAACAAAGACTGTAATGATACCTAAAATCTGCCTTCCCCTCCCCCTCCCCTCCAAAACAGGTTTAAATTCATAGATAAATAAACTATTAAAACTACACGCCCCCTGAGAAATACTCTTAGACTCTCATCCACAAGAAAAAAAAAAACACCTGATCGCAGGTTACCTAAAGCCTAAGCAGACTCTCTACTATCAATGATGAGGTAGGCAGAAATAGGGAAAGTGGGGAATTGTAAGGGTGGGGGACCCTGGTGAAGCTGAATGGGTTGATCAACAACAGAGACAGGACACCCTTAAAATGCTTCAGCTGGATTAAAGGGTGGGTTTCACGGATCGGCGCACGTGCAAGCTATGATGTTTTCATTTAAATTTATTGTTTAGACCAATCGGAAGCGAGTAGATAACTCTGGCGGGAAATTTGCCCGTGAAAATGTCGCTGATTGAATGGATGATTATACATACCAAAGTGCGCTATGAAAGCCACCAGAGCGTAGAATAAATCCTTCGGGTCAAAGGTTTTATTCAATGTTGACTTTGTCGGTGTAATCCGTTGAAATTTTCTGTGAATTTTGGTCATCCTTCGCTTTGTTTTAAGCAAGCGAATGAAGTATTTTAATCTGTGCACATGCGCCAAACCGTGAAACCATCCCTTTAAGTCACACTGTAAAGGATAGTTTACACTATATTACATACACTTATGGATGGTAAGCAGAGTCAGAAATGAAGGTAGAAGGAGCTTAATTTTGGCTAGATTCTAGAATACCTGGCCACTTATTTGCAATAAGAATGGATCATTTTGTTTCCATACGCTTCGTTCTACAAAACGTTCATTCTAGAACCGTTCTGAAATAGTCATAGTCATGTTCTTTCTGCAAGAAAGAACGTTAACAAGCCTATCACAATGCTCCGCACCACAACACTACTGACAGCCTTCGACATTACAGTGTATTTTATAGCATCCGATCAAAGCGCGGCTTCCGTTTCTGTTTCGTTATGTTGATCGATCATTATGTAACTTTCATCTGATTCCGATTCCGCCTTCTGACAGTTCCGTCGCTAGCTTAAATCACCCCTAAGAAATACAGCTGTACAGGCGTAACTAATTAAAACAAACCTCAGTCGCGCCTTCGGGAAATTCCCTTTGGAAAACCTACAATGTCAAATCAAACAATTGTTAGTTAAGTACTTAATTATGGTCCTTAAGGGAAAATAAGGTAAAAATGTTTCCATAGCATGTTTCTAAGGGTGAGTGTCGTCAGAAAATCAAATCAATCTTTTTCAATTGACACAAACTTGCAAAACCACCAATCGTTGGTGCAATAACTGTCTGTCTTGCAGAAATTCATTACCTTGGAAGTAACTTTATACAAAGTATGGCCGGCATAAGCCCTCCGCGGATCTGACACATTGAATAGCCTGATCCACTGGTCATCTGCGTGCGCCATTTAAAGGTCGTTTACAAATCGTCCGCTTCGAGAAATTTCCCCGCCATCTTGTTTTTCCGTTTGTTGTTTCAGGAACTCGTTCCCAGGGTCTTTGGACACGCGGTCGCCATCTTGGATTACAGCCGCCAAGGCCCCCTGGGAATGGACAGTTTCAACTTTGAATTTTATTTCTTCTTGATATAAATATGTCAAGAGTTTGAAAACGCCCTTCAGTTCTTAATATATTATGTTAATCTGAAACTTTAAATCAACTAACAGTGTAAAATGCTATACTGTTAAAAAAGTAATTAGCACTTAGTCTCACTTTGATGAAAACACTTTTTGCCGCACCATACGCGTGTGTTATCTCATTTTTCTTGGGCTTCCTGTGCACATGTGCATTCATCAGGATATCGTTAGTCGCCGTTTATAAACTGGATTGTGTTCATTTTCCATCTGATGCGATGTGATTCATATGCCCTGCAGAAGTGTAGTGGAGACCTTTCTTCGTTTTAATCGCCATGACACCCGTCTTTTTATGCTCGACTTCGTCGATAAATTTGTGTGACGTGTAAGTTGTTTGCTTATGACCATAAGTCTTATTGTGTTAAGCTTATGTGTTATGCATGTATAACATGTGTCCCAGGTGATTTTTAATCTTTTTCAACCACGCACACTTCACTTATACAGCAATTTATTGGCCCCGTCTGTTTGTTTAAGTTTGGAGCTTTATGCAGCTGTACGGTCATCCTCAATCGCGGAGAGAGACCAGGCTAAAGATGCTTAATTCAAAGTCATGGCATTTGTCGTCATCTGCAAGCATTTGTACTGGAGTACACTATCAAAAGAAGATGGTGTTAGTTCTGTGCATTGTTGCGTGGCTCGCTATTTTCTTCATTTCCGGAACATTGTTTATTAAGAGAAGATACGAGACGGATAACCAGGTATGCTAATAAGCTTTTACCTTCAGTTCTTCTTTGTCAATGACTGCCTTAGTTTATAATTGATTTTCTTGCCTTCTTTTTTGTCCATTAATTTTGCCATTGTCTTGATTGTCTTGATTGGGGGTCACAAGACATTTGTTATGGTATTAGAATTGACTCTGAGTGGATCAATGCAAATCTGGTCTGTAATCATACAAAAGAGCACACAAATTGGACAACTGCATAGCAGCTGGAGTATGATTTGTTTTTTAAAAATCATGAGCCAAATTAAGTGGTGGTTCAAATGTTATGATGAATACTGCAATTAAGACAACTTTTTTAAAAAAGATCTGAGGAGAAAAAAAATCAGCACTCTTAATGGATGAGTCAATTCCAGCAATGCCCATCCCCCCCCCGGGCCAACCCCCGGGCATTTGCGTTTTTTTTTAAATGGTAAATTCCCCACGGTGGGGACAAGTAGACCGTTACAAATTCCCCGCGGTCGGGCCAAAAAATAAAAGGTAAATGCCCCACCCCGGGTTCATACAGCTCAAGTTTAAATAGTATTTGTCTTGTAGCTAGAGTCTGTGAACAGACTAGAGTACTGTAAGTTGAGAAAAAAAAATAGGTTTATTAAATATATTCAACCGTTTTCATCTATTAAATCTATTAAGTACAAGTTTTAATGTTGTTTATAAAACTATAGTATTTGTATCGAAGGGAAACGGCTTTTGGTTCGAGTTATCCGGGAGTTCGAGAAACTGAGGGTTCAAGAAATCGAAGTTCCACTGTAGTTCGAATGGCTATCAATTCAAGAAGCGGCTACAGACGTACGCATCTTCTTAAATTCTTTTGCCTTTGAAATGAAAACAAAATGGTCAAACATAAATTTAAAAATGTCTACAAGCTTTTCTAGCCCTTGCTGGACCAGCCATTCTCTGACAAACTCCTCATTCTTGCCAATAAAAGTCCTTGAAGGATGCCATGTTTGAAGAGTTGTCAAACTGCGAGGCAAAGCCACGTGGCTGTCAAATTCCCTGGGGTAAATGACGGGTGTGCTAATACCCGCCCCCCCCCGGGCCAAGATAAAAAAAATGCCCCACCCCCGGGATAACAACATGTGTTGTCAATAAAATGTCATATCAAATTGTTGCCAGATAAATTTTAGGAAAAGTCACAAAGTTTAATGGTGTTTGAATACATAATAAGGAAGTTATAATGTTGAAAGTTTGTGTCCCCCCCCCCCCTCCCAAGGCAAAGTTAACATGAATTATTTATTTTTATGAATTATTTATTTTTATTGTTATTATTGTCACTTGTTTCAGCTATTATCAAAGCTTGGTTCCTCTCTTCAAAAGCAAATTGATAATTTAAGGTTAGTTGATGTTAATTTAATACTTACCATATTTATTCAGTTATAAGGTGCACCCTAAACTACATGTAAGCAACTGTTAAATTTGTAAACCAAAAATATCAGTAAAACACTTGGTTATAAGATGCACCATAAACTTATGAAAAAATATTTCTTGCAATATGCTTTTAATTTTTTTAATTAGCAGTTACTAATTAGCATAAAAATTAGCATTTACATACAACTGGTCTTGAATACAATGTCTGCCTGTAAAACCTTTCAAAAGGAATTGAGCTTACTTACCTTACTTTTTTAACAACTGGCATTGTATGCCTTTTCAGTGTTTCTCTTTTCTTTATATCTCTTGGGTTCTTTGACAGGTTTTGTTTACTGACCAACACTTTTAAAAATAGAGTAACTATGAGTTATTGACTGGAGGTAAATTTGAGCCGCGGGAAAGTAAAATTAATTTGAGTTTAATAGCGGGGAGTTTGAGTTAACTGAGCTTGAGTTAGCTGATACATGTACATGTAGTAAATGAAAGAAATCTGGGGTAAATAAAATTTTGTTTGAGTTATAAAGGAGGGTGGTAAAGGGGGGGTCTGGATCATGTTTCACGAAAAATAAAATTGTCATTTCACGTTTTAGGGAGAATAAAATGGCCATTTCACGAAAAAAAAAACATTCCTTACTTTTTGCTAATTAAATTACATCCAAAGTACAGCTTTGTTTGTTGTCTTCACCGACAGTCCACTCCTCGTTCTTCCTGATGTAAAAAGAAAGCTGAGTTCTTTGTTTTGCTAATGAGTGTGTAAAATAGAGTGACCAGGGGTCCAGAATGACGATCAGTCACGGTCATGCATTTGTCACGCAATTTACCACCGGCGTAGTTAAATGCTTACTGGATAATTTTTTGGGAGGAAGAAAGAATCACGGTTTACAGTAGCATTTCACGAGAAAAAAACAACAGTCATTTTGCAGTGCTCATGAAAAAAAGTCGATTCACGGTTCACGGGTATGTAACCAAATCACATTTCACGAGAAAAAAATAGCCATTTCACAATTCACGGGGAAAAAAAAGGCCTTTCACGGAACACGAAAAAACCGTTTACCACCCTCATAAAGCACCGGAGTTCAGTTAAACGAGTTGAGTTAGTGGGGCTCTGCTGTAATTGTGTTTTGAATGAACATAAAAATATTATACATTTAAGCAACAATCCTATCTACATGAATATTGCCAAAACCAGGATGAAACAGAGACTGGTCAACTATAGTTGACCAGCTGCAGCTGAAAACTATGTTTTACAGTGAGAGTATTTTTATGACTGTCACAGTGACCTGGCTCAACAGACAGTCATGTAGGTTTGGGATGGGGCAAATAAAACTACCCCCAGTTAACGTGAATGCAAAATTAGAATCAGGATGTAGATTACAACTATTGTAGGATGGGTCAAAAAATAATAATAAATAGTTTTATTGCTGGTAAGCTGGATTTACAATTTGTTGTACCTTACTGTGAGCACCCAAAGAACATATTTTTTAGCGGAGCTCTCTCGGCCAAAAGCCGGCTGCGAAGCCCCATACTTAGTCTAATAGAACTTATGCCCGTCATTTTTCATGGTCATGTCTAGCGGAATGCTTCACGGGCGCGTCGGTCCGTGTGCTGCCTGCGGCCCGCCGTTAGGCAGGGCTAGCTCGTGGGCGCATATTGACGTCGCAAAACATGCACGTAGAATGCCACACAACATCCGGGATCTTAGCAATTTTGAAACCAAAGTGAGGCTTTGTTTTTCGTGCCACTACACGGCCAATGTGGGCGACACGGTGGTCTAGTGGTTAGCGCGTCGGACTTTCAACCTGAAGGTCGGTGGTTCGAGCCTGGTCTCTGCCGTCGTGTTGTTTCCTTAGACAAGAAACTTTACTCCACACTGTCTCTCTCCACCCAGGTGTATAAATGGGTACCGGCAATAAAATTCTGGGGGTAACCCTGCGATGGACTAGCATCCCATCCAGGGGGGAGTAGCAATATTCCTAGTTGCTTCATGCTAACAGAAACCGGGTTAAGCTCTGGCCGTGTGGGCCATTCGTGGCTCGAGTGCGACTTTACCTTTTTTTACACGGCCGATGTCATGTTAGCTGCAGTGAAAACTCTCTCTTGTTGTGTTGTACAAAGTCATTTTTCAGGCCTGCATTTTTTCATGGTTTGCTAAGTCTCAAGACAGGGATACTAATTAAGGGATACTCAGAAGCCGCTATTGTGGAAAAAGAAGAGCTTTCAGGGACAAAATCTTGCTTTGAGGAACTTCATGCGATTTTTATCAGTGTGGGGCAATATTTCAGAACCGAAGAAGCAGAGTTTTAAAGAATTTCCAAGCAGTCGAGTGACTTAACAGTAGAATATATCACATTTTTCGATGGGAATTTATGTTCTTGATATCAAATTTTTGATTGACTTTTCCTTTGTGTTCTTGTTAGTTTGGAGACATGTTTATAAAACATGCTCAAATTCAGTCGTGTTGTTATCTTGAATTTCATCGAGGACAGCTCGGCCTCAGTGCGCTATAAATGGTACGCGTTTTGTTTTTAAACATAAACTAATAGATATTTGAATAAAATTTTTCAAAAGTTTTTTATTGTCCATTTTTATGTGTATGGTGGCCGAGGACTGCCACTGGGTTTTCAGGGGCATTTTTTCTTTTTTTAAGCAAATAAAATGTAAATAAAATTAAAAACAAATGCAAATGCAATGAAATGTAAAACAAAAAGCAAACTGAAATCAAAGTCAAACTCGATTCAGATTAAAATCAAATAAAATGCAAAGCTAAAATGCAAATAAAATTAATATCAAATGCAAATGCAATGAAATGTAAAACAAAAAGCAAAGTGCAAATCAAAGTCAAACTCGATTCAGATTAAAATTGAATGCATTTTTAAAAGAGAATGTAAAACAAAAAAAGAATCAATTTCAAACGAAATTCGAAAAGCAAGTGAAAGTGAATTTCCCCGTGGCCGAGCGCTGCCACTACCATCATGCTACGCGCGCTTAAGAGCGTCTGTCTGAGAAAACCAGGCAGAGGTCACGGATCGGGGTTTTTCCTACTTCGCACACATTTTAAATCAAAACTGTCATTTGACCATTTATTGGAAGAAAAAGAGGGGGTCCAGATGGGTGTCCAGATGGGGTCCAGATGGGGGTCCAGACAGGGTCCAAAAGGGGGGTCCAGAATGGGGGGTCCACATTTTGTACCAACCCGTCCCTTATATACCCTTGCGTGAACTGTGAATGGGGCTATTTTTTTAAGAATCTTTGAATCGATATGTCCAGCAAGGCTTGCAACTATCTTGTAGAAAATAATAAAACTAAAAAAAAAAAAAGGCTTGCAAAGATCTGAATAACTAGATTTTCTGAAACGCAGAGTTTCCATAAAAAATAGCCCTATTCACGGTTCACGCAAAAGGTATAGCACAAAACGTTTAGCGATATAGAACGACGGGATGTTGATGAATCTATGGAACTCTTTGGCTCGCAAAATAACCACCGCCTTACGGAGAAAACTAGAACTGTAAAAATGGGGTTAAATAAGCATATGCAAATATTGACTTTGTGTACCTGCATATTTAATTTTCGTATCTTGAACTGAGCATGATTTTATCAAGGCTCGGATGGCTTAGAATAACAGTTTTGGGGGGTGGTCAGATCTCGGAAACTAAAAGCGTTTAAAAACTAAGCATGCTGCCTTTGAACGTCACTGATCGAATGTTTTAAACTGGCAAAATATGGATTGCCGAAGGAATCGGCTGACCCCGATCCGTGACCTCTGCCTGGTTTTCTCAGACAGACGCTCTTAAGCGCGCGTAGCATGATGGTAGTGGCAGCGCTCGGCCACGGGGAAATTCACTTTCACTTGCTTTTCGAATTTCGTTTGAAATTGATTCTTTTTTTGTTTTACATTCTCTTTTAAAAATGCATTCAATTTTAATCTGAATTGAGTTTGACTTTGATTTGCACTTTGCTTTTTGTTTTACATTTCATTGCATTTGCATTTGTTTTTAATTTTATTTGCATTTTATTTGCTTAAAGAAAGAAAAAATGCCCAGAAAACCCAGTGGCAGTCCTCGGCCACCATATATGTGTTTGTTATGTGTTTTTTCATTACATAGGTTGAAAAGCGATTTTATGTAAGCAAAACAAGACTTGGATTTTATAGTAATGTTCTAACTTCACTTGCGTCGCCTTATGCAAATATGTTTGATGTGTATATTTTGCAATTTTGATTTCCAAGTCACTTTCTCTGGCAATTTTTCATACGCAATGCTCGACTGTTTTTCTTAGAATTGCTAAAATTGAAAAATAGCCTGGTCTTCAATCTTAATTCTTGTGCTTCCGACCTTTCACCTTAGTTAAGCTTATCATTGAGTTTCTGTTCAGAGAGCTTCGTTGTTAGGCTCGCTCCTGTCTATGTATATTACAAGTTTAATAGCCAATCCAGAGAGCGCAAATTCATTTGATGGGTACATCTTGCAAAGTTGAGGATGATCAAAATTAATGTACAATGTAATCTTGTTGCTTTATTCACTTTATAAATTATTGCTTCACAGGAATCCCCAGTTAAGAAAATGATTATAAGAATTAGCTGGTGATATTGTGGCAACTTGCAAAAAGGTTTGTTGGGTACTCACAGTTAGGTACGTCACACTGTACAATGTAAAAAGCCAAGTATTTCGGATGCCTGAACTATAATTGTTTGGGAAAATGTTAGTCTTTATAAAGTTTGGTATGACCAATTTAAAATGATCATCTTTTTTAGCTCTCAAGTTAGCAAGGGAAAGACATCTGCAGAGGAACTTGCACAAGCTCTCCATAAAAAGGTCAACTTGACACTCTCTAGTTTGGATGAGAAAATCAGTACTTTGGAGAAGGAGTTTGCAGAAAAGCGTCAAAGGGCATTTCAAGCCCTTCATGTTTTACATGGTGGAGAGTCAGATACTGAAACGGAGAAACCGGGGCAACAACCAACAACACAGCCAACACACAAAACAGAAGCTGAGCCAAGGTAACATCCATTGTATTTACTGTAAAGTTTTGATAGTAATGACTCTCTTTACTCTGGAATTAGCTTCCTTTGAGGCTCGTTACTTTCGGGGGCTTGTTACTTTCGGGGGGGGGGGGGGGGGGGGGGGTCGTTACTTTCAGAACTTTAGGGTATAACATCTCGAGCTGCATTCAAAGCTGCTGTAAGTAGACATCCTTGGAAAGGAGAAAAAAGTGTCTGTAACTGGAGGTGGTCTCTTACAGGTCTGGAATGATTCTCGTAAGTGGACAATAAATATTTCAAATGGGGTTTGTCAAAGCAGACGTAAGTAAATAGAGCGGTCTGCTTCAGAGAGTGTCTGCTCATAGATCTTTGATTTGTAAGTAGTGTTTATGTTGTGGTTTAAATTTTATTTTGGTTTAAAATTTTCAAACCAGTTTAATTTTTATTTCTTTTGTTTCAGATTCATTTCCATAATCTGAGACAAAGGTGAATCAAAATTAAACTGGTTTGAAAAATTTTAAACCAAAACAAAAATTAAACCACAGCATTTATAACATGCGCAACTGTATTGTATCAGATATTACTATCACGAGCCAAATGTTGTAGACAACTTATGAAATGAAAATAAAATGACAACAACAACAGTTACCCCAGTATACATCCACTAGTGGTTGTAACTAATTAGATAGCATTTCATAGCTGTTCTGTGTTAGGATTACAAGCTTTCATTAAATTATAATTTCTTTTATATTTTCCTTATGAATTATTAATGAATATTACAATTAATCCTTTAACTCCCAAGAGCACCAAAAATAAACATTCATTGACATATTAAATCCAAAATTTCATTTTGTAAAATATTGAAAAACAAGTGGTACCATGCAAAATTAAGTACTGCTAAAGAGGTTTCATTTGAGTGGTCACACCATTGGATTTCATCCACAGACTCAAAAGTTAGAACAAATGGTACCATGCAAAATTACCGCTGAAGAGGTTTCATTTGAATGGTCACACCATAGGATTTCGTCAACAGACTCAAAAGTTAGAACAAATGGTACCATGCAAAAGTACTGCTGAAGAGGTTTCATTTAAATGGTCACACCATAGGATTTCGTCAACAGACTCAAAAGTTAGAACAAATGGTACCATGCAAAAGTACTGCTGAAGAGGTTTCATTTGAATCGTCACACCATAGGATTTCATCAACAGACTCAAAAGTTAGAACAAATGGTACCATGCAAAAGTACTGCTGAAGAGGTTTCATTTGAATGGTCACACCATAGGATTTCGTCAACAGACTCAAAAGTTAGAACAAATGGTACCATGCAAAAGTACTGCTGAAGAGGTTTCATTTGAATGGTCACACCATAGGATTTCATCCACAGACTCAAAAGTTAGAACAAATGGTACCATGCAAAAGTACTGCTAAAGAGGTTTCATTTGAATGGTCACACCATAGGATTTCATCCACAGACTCAAAAGTTAGAACAAATGGTACCATGCAAAAGTACTGCTGAAGAGGTTTCATTTGAATGGTCACACCATAGGATTTCATCCACAGACTCAAAAGTTAGAACAAATGGTACCATGCAAAAGTACTGCTGAAGAGGTTTCATTTGAATGGTCACACCATAGGATTTCATCCACAGACTCAAAAGTTAGAACAAATGGTACCATGCAAAAGTACTGCTGAAGAGGTTTCATTTGAATGGTCACACCATAGGATTTCGTCCACAGACTCAAAAGTTAGAACAAATGGTACCATGCAAAAGTACTGCTGAAGAGGTTTCATTTGAATGGTCACACCATAGGATTTCGTCCACAGACTCAAAAGTTAGAACAAATGGTACCATGCAAAAGTACTGCTGAAGAGGTTTCATTTGAATGGTCACACCATAGGATTTCGTCCACAGACTCAAAAGTTAGAACAAATGGTACCATGCAAAAGTACTGCTAAAGAGGTTTCATTTGAATGGTCACACCATAGGATTTCATCCACAGACTCAAAAGTTAGAACAAATGGTACCATGCAAAAGTACTGCTAAAGAGGTTTCATTTGAATGGTCACACCATAGGATTTCGTCCACAGACTCAAAAGTTAGAACAAATGGTACCATGCAAAAGTACTGCTAAAGAGGTTTCATTTGAATGGTCACACCATAGGATTTCATCCACAGACTCAAAAGTTAGAACAAATGGTACCATGCAAAAGTACTGCTAAAGAAAAACTAGCGAAAATGTCGGCATAATACATGAATGTGTACATGAAGCAAAATTGTAATCTTTGCCTCAATTTCATGCACCAGGGGACATAGAGTTTCGATTTCGTAAATAAAACGTTGTCCTTAAAAACTATTTTTTGTCCTTGAAAAGTCCTTGAAAAGTCCTTGAATTTTACTTGTCTGAAGTTGTACGAACCATGAATTTACCACTGACCAGCATTGTTTCATGTTGAAATGAAATTTTTTTTGTTCTTATAGTGCCCACCCAATTGAGATGAAGTCAGGTGCCAGTGGGTTGTGTATTGATTCAATGGAACAACCTGTGGGCAGTGATATACAGTTATACAATTGCCATGCCCAAGAAGGAAATCAGGTAATTTGACATGCCTGAGATATATGTTGTAGTTCAAAATGAATCTTGGGTCAAAATGATTTCAAACTAGTTTAGTTTTGATTTTCTTTTGTCAGATTAATTGACATAATCCTAAGACAAAGAAAAGTACAAATCATACTAGTTTGAAATCATTTTAACCTGAGATCATTTTAAACTACAACATATACATTGTAGACTACATCTTTTATACTGTGCACACAATTACAGCTAAGCCAAAAACAACAACAACAACAGGGCATGCAAATGCTGACAATTGAAGCCCTACGTGACTTCTGATGAACTGCTTGATTCTCATTTCAAATTGCCTTGTATTCCCTTGTCAAACACAGGGAAAATTTGAAGTTCGATCAAAAGTCACTGAGGGCCTTATTCTGTGCACCCCTTCAATTGTGTGCTGTTCAGTTTGCATACAATTTTTAAAATTTACAATGTATCTGTAAGCTGATTAGACCTTGATCTGTGCCTATCTGAATGATAGTACATGGTAGTAGTATTTTTTTTTATAGTATAGTACATAGTAGATGGATGATGATGAATGATAGTACATAATATTAAGGTATTCCAGAGACGACCAATGTGTTATACATTGGTTTCACTAGCTCGATTTTGATTGGCTATAACTCACTCACTCACTCACTCATGCCCTTTACGCCTAGTTGGCATGTAGGGCAGCAACATGTTCCCTCCACATCTGGCGATCCCTTGCCATGAACTTGATGCCCTCCCAGGTCTTCCCCATCTCCTTTATTTCTTTCTCAACTGTTGCGCCATGTGATCTTGGGGCGGCCCCGCTTGTGTTTCCCTTCTGGCGTCCAGTGCATAGCAGTTTTTGCAATGGAAGCTTCTTGGCGGGTGACATGGCCAATCCACCTCCAGCGTCTCCTCATCAGGATGGTAGCCATTGGTTTGGTTCCACACCGTTCAAATAGATCTTTGTTGGAGATGACATTAGGCCAAAAGATGCATAAAAAAGATTGGCTATAAGCACGCAACTAATTATTGCTTGCTGTTTCTGTTACGTCATACCTACAGACAATGAATTTTATATATGTAGAAGTGACGTCATACAGACGATAGTTTGTCTGCTGTGCATTGATCACTTTTTTGTGCGCGCTCTTGTCTTTACAAGTGCAGCTCAGGAATATGCATAATAAAACAATTATCTTTCACTGTTCCAGGCTCCGAGATAGTGGGGAACGCGCGAAGTAAAAAAAAAGGAAAAAAATCGCGGGGGAACTGGGGTGAGGGCATCCGCTGAACTCCCTCGCCCAGTTCCCCCGCGATTTTTCCCTGTCTCTTTTTTTTTTTTACTTCGCGCGTTCCCCACTATCTCGGAGCCTGGAACAGGCTAGAACCATTGTGTCTTATGAATTTGGCCTTGAAGTCCCAAACATTGATTCTCTGTATGTGAGAATAGTTGCAAAAATGTGTAAAAAGTTCACATCATAACAAAGCCACTGGACCGCTAAAGCCTTAGTTATAACCTCTACAAGTGGTATTAATTTTGTACAATCTCACTGCATGCAATGCATCTGACAGCTCACGAGTCCCTCAAACATTCAGATTGTCTGACTTTATGAGTCGAACCACTAAAGCCTTAGTTACAACCACTACAAGTGGTATAAATTATTAAAAAATGTGACTGTACAATGTCACTTCAAGCAATGCATCTGACAGATCATGAGTCCCTCGAACATTAAGAATGATTTTCACTTTTTCAGACTGTCTGACTTCATGAGTTGTGACATATAAATATAGTTTGGCTTAACAAACAGGCGAGGATCCAGTTTTGAGGATAGCGTAGAGACTGTCAACTTACATTTGAGTGGTACTGTAGCAGCAGAAGTTATTTAATGCAAGGTCACCATTTCATAGAATTATTGAACATTTCACTGTTAGGTTCGTGTAGTCTAACTTCATTTCCTGTTTAGAGCGGTTTTAAATTGATTGTTGAAAGTAACTTTAAATATGTCATTGCTTCAAATGGTTTTAGCAACTATTCTTTGTGATTGGCTAAAAACTTTGACGCCATTTTTTAACTTGTGTATATGCAAAGCGTAATGAACGAGTTATATGACAAATATGCACATTTTACTCCTTCCTCCCTTCCTTCCTCTTTTCCTTCCTTACTTCTTTTCTTTCATCTATTGGTTGTAAACTTTTCCTTGGTACTTGGTGTATCCCTGATCATAGTGTATGGTACTTCATGTATCCCTTATTGTAATGTATTTAGATATATTGCAGAATAATTTAGGGTCGGATTACAGTATCTAGGGTTGAAGCACTGATTTTAGTATTTAGGGTTAAGCACTGATTCCAGTATTATCTTATGTCCCTTAAAAATTAGAGTTTCCATCAGCTAGTCCTCGGTGGTGTAGTGGAAAGTGTGCATGGAGCAGATCATACGGCCCGGGTTCGATTCCCTATTCTGCTGTTTTTATCTTCTTTTTCTACTGAAATAAAAACTAAGTGTTTAAATACAAAATAATAAAGGCTGGTTCTCATATAATCGTCCCGGTCGTCCGAGTCGTTTCAAAAAGTGCACGGACGATCGGGACGATTATATGAGAACACTTCTGAGATGACCCGGGGCGATCATAAACGACCCGGACGACTGGGACGATCGCGGTCGCTTGGATAGAACAGTGTTCTATCCGGACGACTGGGACGATTGTGAAAAATTGGAGATGATCATATGAAAACTACTCTCAGGCGACCGGGACGACTGAGGTGATCGAAGCGACCCAAATCTACCCCAGAATGCAGTATTATTGCCCAAAACATGTTGTCGGACCCAGTTTACGACCGCGCTATTGACGTTCGAGACGACCGGGACGATCATATGAGAACCAAAATCGCTTGAGTCGTCCCGATCGTCTGATTGTCTACCCCAGAATGCAGTATTATTGCCCAAAACATGTTGTCGGACCCAGTTTACGACCGTGCTATTGACGTTCAAGACGACCAGGACGATCAATCGCTTGAGTCGTCCCGATCGTCTGAGTCGTTTGCAAAAAACTTTTGAAACGACTCGGACGACCGGAGCGACCGGAGCGACCGGGACGATTATATGAGAACCAGCCTTTAGGGATACACCAAGTATATATCAAACTTTTCTTGGTAATTCCGCTGACCAGTGCACAGGGCTTCAAGCCCTGGAAAATTTAAATTGATCTGCGGACTTCAAATGAATTTTTCAAGACTCAGGAAAACACTACTAACAGTACTTTAAATGTTACAGCACGGTAACAGTGTGAAGTTTCGCTGCCATGTGCAAAAGTTCACATAAACCAAATTTTGTTTTGAATTAAATAACATGTCTAGCTTGACACAAATATGCATTCAGGGACCACGGAGGGGGAGGGGCTGGTAGGGCCGCGGCCCCACCACTTTTTTGCGAATCAAATACTATGATTTTATTCCTTTTTTCGATTTTCAATATGAAAAAATTATTTTCAACTGTCAGCCCTCCCACTTTTCACCTTGCTCCGCGGCCCCTGGCATTGTTGGAAATAAGAGACCTGGATGATGCAATGTTTTAAATTTGTTTACTCATCAATTCTTTGGCTCTATGAAACAAGAAAAAGCTTAGACCAAGTTAATCCCAGGCTTTAAAGTGCACCTAACCCCAATTTTTTTTTTTTTTCGCTTAATCAACTCTATATACATTAAAGAGTCGAATAGTGAAATATTTCTTGTTTTCAACGTAGCGTTAGTGAGTTATAGAGATATGAATTTACAAAATACTAATAAGATGACGTCAATTCAAGATTCATTAAATTATCACCACTATCATAAACAGTGGCTTGAAAATTATATGGATGTGTTAACCATGTCTAAATACAAACAAACAACAACAACAGACAAACAAAACTTTATTAGATATATAAACTTAAGTATAGTTCCCCTGCAAATTAGCAAAAACGCTATTCGAGGCAGGGGAAAGTAATGTAATTGAAAATAATAAAGGTTAGACAATATAACAATACAGAAGCTGATCTGTAGAGTTACAGGTAAAAGGTGTTTTTTTCTGTGTTGTGTATAGGCATGGAGCCACATGGAATCAAATCATCTTATCGAAAACAAAGTTATAAAAATGTGCTTACGCGCTGCACATGGCAATGATGGGAGCCCTGTAAAAATGGCTGCTTGCAATGAAAATGACCCCCTACAGGTAACATATGTCCTTGGAAATTTATGACACAAATGAGAGCCTTTTTCTAACATTATATTATTTATAGTGGTTTCAAACATCATTTTGTGATATTTGTTTATTTTGTGAAAAGTATGGTTAACTGGAATTAAATTTCATTATTTAGAATGAATCCATTGGATGAATTGCAACACAAATCTTTAGTAATGTGCTAGAGCAGGGTTAATATTAAACCAGTTTTAAGAAATTGAACTGGTTAAAAAATGAATTGGTTTAAAAAATATATAGCAGTTAAAAAAAAAATTAAACCAGAGGTTAAAATTATACTACAATAATTACATTAAACAGCAAAGAAACAAAATCACTGTTTACAGTACTCTAAACTAAGCCTAAAGAATTTTTTTTACAAGTGGCTGAGATAAAAAAAAGCATAGAGTAATAGATAATTAAAAATAAGTGGGACAATAATTAAAAGTAAAAATAACTGATGGTTTCTCACTCAAAAACTTAATTTGCGTTTAAACTTTAATTTAACTTAATTTTTGTATTTTCAACTTTTCATAATATTATTTTTTTGTAATCGTAGTGTTGGTTTCATTTCCAAAAGTTTATGGGGCATTTGAGTATTAATAAATCTATAGTTGTCTTTCAACAGCTATAGATTTCTAAATACACTGATAAATGTTGGTTTTGCATTGCTACGCCTTGTGATTGGCTAAAAATCTTGCGCCACTTTCTCAACTTTTTTTTTAGAACTTAAAATTAGAGCAGTTTTCAATTGAGTGTCAAAAGTAATTACACAATTTCTTTGGTTTTGCATAGCTACACTTTGTGATTGGCTAAAAAATCTCTAAAAAATCTCGCGCCACTTTCTCGACCAATCAGAAGTAAAACCGAAACCAATCGTGACTTGCTCGCACGCGTTTTCCCGCGCTTGGCGCCGCCGACATGTAATTCCTGTGTAATTGCTTCGAGCTCTGATTGATTCATTGGATTGTTTATGACTGCTATGATTGGTCAGAGTAATTACTTTGGTTTTGGTTTTACGACACTCAATTGAAAACTTCTCTAAAACCCAAACCAATCGTGACTTGCTTGTACGCGTTTTCCCGTGCTTGGCGCCGGCTGCATGTATTTGCTTCGAGTTCTGATTGGTTCATTGGATTGTCAGCGTCTGTTGTGATCACAGGGAGCCCACACAAACTGTGTGACCGTTGTTCGTATTTTTAAATTTAGAGGAAATGTATGGGAATATCGAAAAGGTTCACTTATCGTAATATACTGCGATGGATATTTACATACAAGATCAAACTAAACGTATTTTTACCTGAAATGTTGTGTGGTGTCATTCTTGTAGCTGAAAACGGCGAATTTTAGCGATTTGAAGGGTTTTGCATCGGACGTTTACCTGAGCGTATAGTAGAGAGACAATTGGAAGCCGTGCGATGGGAATTTCTTGGTGAAAATCGGCTCGGCGCTGGAGAGGTCCAAAATCGAGCTTTCCTCCCTTGTCTCTCTACTATACGACAGACAGACAGAAACTTTATTTATGTGTCAGGAAGAACTAGCCGAGGAGCAAGCCCTCTACTAATAGGGGACACCTACAGTTTAATATAATAAAATAGATACGATAATTAATTAACTAAAAAACCATACAATATGTTACAAATAGTTAGCTAAAATACTAAAAACTAAGTGCTAAAATGCTAAAAATGCTAAGATTATTTCCGATGAGAAATCAACTATTACACAGAAGACATCCTTTGCATCCATCATCAATAAGAGATGTCAGATCCTTATTACGCATTCGATTTCTAAAATCACTTAATGATTTACACGTTTTATCATTTTTATCCAGCTTACTCCATAAAATGGGACCTAAATATCGAAGGGAATGCTTACCAAATGAAACTGTGTTAAACCTGGGTAAAAGAAAATCTGAGTTTCTCAAACTGTAGCATGAATCATGAATAATCCATAACAGTTATGACAAATCAATAGGTGGTCATTTGAGTCACATGTACACCTCTGTAAACCCCAATACAAATCAACTGAGTTGATGAATTATTAAACAGTAGAATTAACTTTTGATACAGACACCTGCTCAGCTAATTAGTATTCATTAACTTTTCATACAGATCTCTACTCATTGTTTCATTTCATAAGTACGATAAAATATTCGCGTCCGATCTGTATGGGTGTTTACAATGTCTCGCCGGCATATTTTATCTACTACATAAAGATAAAATGCCATCTCTACACATATTCAGATAATGGAAATCTTCTTTTTAAAAGAAGTGTTGCATTATCTCGATTTGCCTAGAATATGGAAAAATCTTGACGAAGGTCCGGTTGTTATAAAGCGTAACAGAGGTATTAAAGAACAATAACATTAAAACTCGATTAAAAATACAAAGGATGCTAACAAGATAATAAAGCCAGAAACTATACTTTTGAAATGCAAGTTAATCCTGATATTGATAGCTTTAATATTAAATGTTTAACGTTAATTTCTTTTAAACTAAAGTCGGCTTTTTGTGTTACAATAATATTATACTTTAGAAACGTGGAGTGACAATAGCGTAGCTCTACTGTTCAATATATAAACCATACACTGATTCGCTCCGACGAAGAGCCAGTGCACGAAACGTCAGCTTTAAAAAACTTTAAGGTGTAAATTATGTATTTTGGCTTTTTAGAGCAGTTTTCAATTGAGTGTCGTAAAACCAAAACCAAAGTAATTACTCTGACCAATCACAGCAGTCGTAAACAATCCAATGAACCAATCAGAGCTCGAAGCAATTACATGTCGGCGGTGCCAAGCGCGGGAAAACGCGTGCGACCAAGTCACGATTGGTTTTGGTTTTACTTCTGATTGGTCGAAAAAGTGGCGCGAGATTTTTTAGCCAATCACAAAGCGTAGCAATGCAAAACCAAAGCAATTGTGTAATTACTTTAAGTAACGCTAAAAATGTTGACATACCCCTTTTAACAAACTTGACACGTATCTGTTATCTTACTGCAGAAATGGAATCGAGACAGACTCCTGTTTACGCTGGATAATGGCGCGATGGCTGGCATGTGCCTTGATGTTGACACTGCAAGTAACAGACTTGTTATAACAGGCTGTGATTCCACGAAAGAATCCCAGCAGTGGACATATTAGCACTGCTAAAGAATGTAGTGTTTTATGTGTATGTGTATCTTAGGCAGTCGGCAGAGACCATGTGCAAAGTTATTGTACGTTTTGAAAGTAACAAATGCCGATATTGGTGCTCAACTGAGTGAAAGTGTTGTGAAGCAACGATGGAGAATAACATATTATTGGCTTGCACTTGTGTCAGATCATTTCATATCAAAATTCAGAAGCATTATAAAAAACAGATTTTGATTCCAAAATGTTTATGGAATTGTAGAGAGTTTAAAACTGCACATCTGGGTCAAATTGTGAAGCGCCAAAGCATTTTGTTCAAGAGTTATAGGCGAACGAGTATTAGACATTTTTAGTGATGTATGGAGCGGCCATCTTGATGTTCCACTGAGGGGCACCGACATGGCGGCCAAAAATTCAAAGTCCTAATTACACCAAAAATCTCATCACAAAAGATTGAATTCACTATAAGTTCCATTAAATTAGCTTATAAGCATCTGTAATGCAAAAATAACTTCAACTGGGATCAATTCAATAAAGCTTTTACAAGTGTAATTTACAAGTGTAGCTATTGTTTTCAATCTCTGAAACAATGGCTACACTTGAAAATTACACTTGTAAAAGTTTTATTGAATTGACCCCTGGTTCAATTTTGTTTATTTTAACGGCTTATTTGAAATAGCGTGACGAATTGTTTGACACATTTAACATCTTCACAAAATGGAAGCGAAACATCGTTAAAACCTAAAACTTTCTGTGAAGGATTGTAACACTGGTATCTACATACCCTGTTAGAAACAGCTTTGTAGGATGTAAAGTTTAGATTTTGGAAATTTTTATGACGTCATGTGCAAACCAAGAATACAAGGCGATGGGTTTTGCAGAGCGCCGAACGCCGAACGCAGACACCATATAAATCTTATAACAGTCAACTCTCTCCAAGACGTACACTGTTGGAACCGGCACAAACTGTCCATGTTAGAGAGGTATGCGTCTTATAGAGAGTAAAATGAGTGATTGAAGTGGTGCGGGTACCAACTTCAGGTTTTAATCTTGGAGGGATGTCTGTTAAAGGAAATGATAATATAATAATTTACATGCTTATATTGCGCATATTTCATGTAAATGATCAAATGCGCATTACAATAACTATGATATTAACTGAAATACATTATATATAACAAAATAGCCCATTTGCACGATGACGTCATTTGACTACTACTACCAGAATTCATTTCGTTTTTCCTTTCTTATTTAAATTTTGTAATCCCAGTGCGGTTTAAATAACAATAGCCCTAATTTGCACTACAAAACAAAAAAACTGAAGGATTCTGGTAATAGTAGTCAAATGACGTCATCGTGCAAATGGCCTATTGCAGAAAGGTTATGAAAAATCTAAAATGTAAAAACTATTACACCTAATTGCAATAACGTTGTCATAGAAAAATGAAAAAAGGCCAATAGGAATTAGTTAGACACAAAATACATTCTCGCCGGATTTTAATAGCGGAGCACTTCGGCCTGGCTGCGCAGCCCCATACTCATAGAACCAGAACCTATGCCCTTCATTTTTCATGGTCATGGCTAGCGGAATGTTCCGCGGGCGCGCGTGTGCCCTCCGTCCGCTGTCGCACAGGACCGGACTACTGCGCAGGACTAGCTCGCGGGCGCGTATGACGTCGCAAAACATGCGCGTACGACGTCATGTTGAAACCAAAGCGAGGCTTTGTTTTTCACGCGGTTACACGGCCGAATGTCACGTCAGCTAGAAAAACACTTGGATGTTTTGCTGTGAATTTACTAAGCGGAGAAAACCGTTTAAATTAAAGGCGTTATTTCCCTGAATATTTCGCGGTTTGCTGCTCAAGGCAAGGATACTAATTAAGGGATACTCAGAAGCCGCTTTAGTGGAAAAAGACGAGTTTTCATGGATAAAATCTTGCTTCGAGGAACTTCATGTATTACGTTTTTATCAAATGCGGGAGATGTTTGTTTTGTACGGATTTCAGAACCAGAAGCGGAGATTTGAATTTCCAAGCAAGCGAGGGACATAAAGGTAAAACAGATTACAGTTTTCGATGAGAATTTATGTTGATATCAATCTGTGTGTGACTTTTTATTGGTGTTATTGTTAGTTTTGGAGAATTGATTTTAAAACGTGCTTAAATTCAGTTGTATCGATCTCTTGAATTTCATCGAAGAAAGCTTGAACTCGATGAGCTATAATTAAATGGTACGCGTTTTGCTTTTAAACGTAAACTAATGGAGATTTGAATAAATTTTTTCGAAAGAAGATTGTGTTGTCCATTTTTATGTGTTTGTTCATTCATTAGTTAGTTTGAAAAGCGATTTTATGTAAACAAAACAAGACTTTGATTTTATAGTACAGTTCTATCTTCACTCGCATCCCCATATGCAAATATGTTTGTGTATTTTTGCAATTTTTGATTTTCAAATCAGTTTCTCGGGCAATTTTTGACAAACAAAAACTGTATTTTATTCGGAAACTAGTGGTACTAGTTATTCTAGAAAGAGAAAAGTTGTTTTTGTGAACTTTTGTACGGTCTATAAAAATGTACTGTGCAGACGGTCGCGTAATACTGTTTTTGAGAATTGCTAAAATTGAAAATAGCCCGTTCGTCAATCTTAATTCTTGTGCTTCCAACCTTTCACCTTAGTTAAGTTTCACCTTAGTTAAGCTTGTTCAAAGTGCGACGCTGTTAGGCTTGGGCTATCTATATATATTAATTCTCAAAGCATGCACAAGAACTATGTTTAAGAACAGGTTTTTGTACTTTTCCTTTTTCGTAGTGCAACTGTGCACATGCAACAGTTATTTGAGAATGACATCAACCGGGTAGCAACATATTTCCAACATGGACGGTTAC
Source organism: Cladopsammia gracilis (assembly GCA_022457155.1). Classification (NCBI taxonomy): domain Eukaryota; kingdom Metazoa; phylum Cnidaria; class Anthozoa; order Scleractinia; family Dendrophylliidae; genus Cladopsammia; species Cladopsammia gracilis. Next base: position 443,592 of record JAJGOT010000133.1, on the reverse strand, counting down.
CATATCATTTCAACCTTAACCTAGGTAAATTTCAATACAGTAAAAACCCGCGTATAAGAACCTACTTTTTTAGAGTTTGGCAAAGCAGGTTCTTATATTTTGGGGTATTAAAGTAGCATAATATATGGTATGTTCATCATTATAAACTGTTATTTTATAGAATAAATGCTTATAATCAAGAACAAATCAGTTTCAAAAAATAAAACCAGTTTTTAAAAAAATAAACCAGTATTAAAGTAGCAAATTTCTGCCAGGAGGTTCTTAATTTCTAGGTTCTTATACGCGGGTTTTTACTGTAACAATAGCCGCTGCACTCTTAATTTAAATTAACAATGGCCGCTGCACGCTTAATCGTGCCGCGTGTCGGCGCTGTGGTGATAAAGCTAATTAATTCCTATTTGGCCTTTTTCATTTTTTTGTTTTTCTATGACAACGTTATTGCAATTGGGTGTAAAAAGAAAATTCTCTCTTTTAAAACAATACAATAGGGAATAAAAATCTAATCGTATGCAAGTCCAAAAAGATATGTCTTCAAGTAGCGTTTAAAAGTGTACAAGTTACTTATTGACAAATAGATTCCATTTGGCCGTGTGTCTGTTCAGTTATAGATCACAGATGACGTCAAAATGTGGTAAGAACAAAAAAGTGACACACGAGCCGCAGGCGAGTGTGTCACTGATGTTCTTACCACATTTTGACGTCTTCTGTGATCTATAACTGAACAGCCACACGGCAAAATGGAATCTATTTGTTTTATACAATGTACAGAAAAGTAAAAAGAGTAAAATTACGAACCTGCCTCGTAGCGCTCGACTGATCGAAGATTTGTTCCAGTTTAGGTATTTTTCAAGCCGCCGAGAACACTTTTCGTCTTGGTTTCTTCTTTTGTTGCTCGTAAACAGCTCCTGCTAAACATTTTTCGAGACTTTCACTTGCTCAATCCAGAATAATCTCGCAAACATTTTCAAAACTGTGCGCCATGCCGGACAAAACAAAGCAAACAATTTTTCTATGACGTCAGCCGTGCGTTTGTACTCAGATAGATCATAGGCAACCACCAATCAGAGAGCGCGTAGTATTCAGTTCATTGTATAATCGCGTAGATCATTGGATAACGAGTTCCACAGTTTGGGGGCAGCTACTTTAAAGGCGCATAGCTTACTAATGTGGGTTGACATACCGAGTTGAGAATCAAACCAAGAACCTAGATTTCTAACAACTGATGTCGCTTCATTTTCTACGGATCCGACAGTAATACCACTGGCATAAAAAATTGGTGTTAAATTGATGGAAATAAAGTCTAAATTTCAATTATTTTAATAACAAGTGGAAAGAAAATTTTAGTGTACAAAAAAAATTGCATATGAATATCAGCTATATTTACTTAAAAAATTCCTGCGCGATATAATTTTGAATTTTTATGACGTCATATGGTTGCGCCTATTCGGCTTGGTTTTCACTTAAGTTATATCAAGATTCTGAAGCATTAAACAACAGATTTCGATTCCAAAATCTTTATGGGATTGTAGAGAGTTTAAAACTATACATTTCGGCCAAATTTTGAATCGCAAAAGTATTTCATTCAAGAGTTATAGGCAAACGAGTATTAGACATTTTTAGTAAGAAATGTGCGAAGCGGCCATGTTAGTGCCCCACTCAGGAGCACCAACATGACGGCCAAAACTTCAAAGTCTTTATTACACTAAACACCTCATCACAAAATATTGGATTCACATATAAGTTCCATTAAATCGTCTTGTAAGCATCTGTTATGCAAAAATAACTTTCAACTGGTTCAATTTTGTTTATTTTCACGGCTTATCTGAAATAGCGTGACGACTTACGTGACACATTTAAAACCTTTACGAATCAGAAACATCGTTAAAACTTGAAATTGTAACACTGGTATCTACATGCCATATGTTAAAAACAGATTTGTAGGATGTATACTTTAGAATTTTTAATTTTTATGACGTCATGTGCAAACCAAGAATAGTAAAGAATCGTCGTTATTTTGTATGTCGGGATGTAAAGTTTAGATTTTTTAATGTTTATGACGTCACGTGCAAACCATGAATAGTTAAGTCTGGTTCACACTAACGACATAACGGGGAGGTCGCGCAAATTCGAAACACGACGTATACACCTAATTGAAGAAACGTTGACCAGTGAAAAGCATAAACCATGAACGATGAGACCGAATGGAATTCTGGGTAGGCAGCATTGACAAGCTGAGTAATATTCCATTTCTCGACAATCAAGATGTTTTCTTTGCTTGAGACATTTTAGAGCATGATTTATGCATCTTGTGTTGATACAAGGTGTATTCTGTTAGAGACAAAGATTAATTTATCCAATTTCCCAGTAAACCTTTGGGTCGCATGAACGCATGAACGCATGGTTTATGCTTTTCACCCGACAACGTTTCTTCAGTTTGGTGTGTCCATGTTTTATGTCACCAGTGTGAACAACACAACATAACGACATAATAGGAACGTAATGACATAAACATAAGGAAAAAACTGATCCTTTCTTTATGTCATTATGTCCACGTTCTTATGTCGTTATGTCGCTAGTGTGAATCAGGCTTTAAGAATCGTCGTTTTTTTTTTGTATGTCAAATGGTTTGTATTGTTGTCTCATTCGCTATTAAAAATTTTGACATTGCCAGTTCATATGTTGTTTTAGAATTGTTACTTCCTAGGGGGAAAAAATCCGTTTGAGCCACGTCCATCAAACGAGATCCTAGGTACCCCTGACAAGAAATAGTCCTCTGGGGTACCTTTCAGGTGTTTTTCGGACATTTCCGACGAGCACCCCTGTCATTTTACTCTGGGGATTTGGGGGGTGGGGGGAGGTGGGGTTACTTGTCTCCTCACAATTTTCGTCACGTGGCGACCAACTGTATATGCGTCCCAGTCTTTTGCGGTCAATGTTGTGAGACAAGTTGCTCGACAATTTGTACGAAACTTTGCCAGTGTAGCACCCCCGTGCACACACGCACACGAGCGCATCAAATTTTCATGTTGCAGAAAGTAGACGTCCGCTTCTACTTTCTGCAACATGAAAATTTGTTGCGCGCGTCGGTGGTAATACGCGCAACATCAGGGCTGCAGCCTGCAACGCAACATGCATTGATTGAAGATTTTATGTTGAGACTGGCATCGTAATAGTGAGCAAATCCAGTTTGTTTGACTAAGAAGAATAGGCAAACTTCGGGAAATTTTAAGAAAATAAGAGAATAATGTGCATGGGGCTAGAACAGGCTATATTATATATATTATTATGATAATTTTTAACAAGTTAGGTATTTCAGTATTTACCATTTTGAGATTATATGACGTCTATCAGGATTTAGGGGTGGGCCGAGGGGGCCGCGCCTCCCCCCCCCCCCCACCCCCCCTTTTGCCTTTTGCCCCTAGATTGTCACGCCTTCGGCGCTCCTGATGGGCGCTGGTGCGCCCATATTGTGACTATAAAAACTGCTTCGGCCCCCTCTTTATAGATTTCCTGGATCCGCCCCTGTCTATTTAGTATCAATAAAATTCTCGACTGTGATTTGTCTTGCGTGCCTATTTCTTCCGTTCTTTCTTACGTGGGTGTCCCATTGCAGTTGTCCTTTTACAACTTTTTTTATAATTGTTGCGCGGGCGTTAATCATGGGTTCTGTTTCCCTTCTGGTTTCAAAACTGGTAGAAAATATCCCTGATCTTTTTAAGTAAGAAAAAGTCCACATAGACCTTTAAATGTCGAATTTTGTTATTGATGCGATTAATTAGTTGGACATTGTGTTTTTACAATTCAAAGTGAATCGTTCTCGGAAGTCTAATTTTGTAATAAGCCCCCTCCCTCTCCCCATTATGTTTTTATATCATAATGATTTTAAAAAGTTAAAACATGTATTTGATTTTCAATTAAATTTTATGACTTGAAAAGCTAGCTTGCGAGAAAGCGGGTGTTTCTTGATGTTGCAGAAGCCATTGTTGGTATAGCTTTTGTGTTGTGGTGTGGGTATTGTTCAGTGTCTTTTGAATCTTTTGTTTTGCGTCATTTGGTGATCACACCATCTGCAACACCAAGAAACTACCGAGAAAGCTCTCTTGGGGAGCCCAGCCTAGCCTTGCATGCGAGTCCGATCGTCGTGGCTGAAGGGAGAGGACGCTTGGAACAAGATTGCTTTCGCTGGCAACTGAAGACTTTGAACATGTTCACCACCTAGAGCAGCAGTGGGCCCAGTTGAAGCTTTAGCAAGGGTAAAAACGGCAAACTGATCCTTACGGCAAGAAGAAAAGATAGAGACAGAAGTGAAATGAAAAATAATAAACAGTTTAATATATTTGCCCGATATTTCGGTTTGCAAAACAAACTTTCTACGGGGCTAGAAAACAAAAATGAATACAGAAATAAAATGACCGTTACATATAAATCGTTTGAAATATGACATACAACAGAATAACAGAAAATGATTGGTAAGAAATACGCTAAATGTCACTAATTAAGTTCATCACGTCTATTTATACCATGAGGATCAAGTGTCATCGCTTTATCTATAAGATGTGACTGAGTCGCGGTTCATTGTTGTGGATGAGTTCCAAGGGAATGAGGAGGATGTCGTTGATAGAGTGGCCAGGTTGGTTAAAATGTATTGAAACAGGAGTAGGATTGATAAGATGGTGGTGATTGAGGATGGAGCAGATGGAGCGGCGATGTTCCCCAAAGCATTCATTCAGTTGGCGTTTGGTTTCCCCAATGTACTGTTAAGCGCATTTTTTACATTCAATTATTAAATAAGTAAATTAAGTTTTTAGATTTACAATTTAAAGAGAGAAGGTGTATTTATTTTGACCTTCTTGTATGAATGGGCAGGTGAGGCAGCGTGGATGTTTACATTTATAAATGCCAAAGGGTATTTTTTCTTGAAGTTGGTGTGGTCACGCAATTTGGTTCTTACTAATAGATCACGTAGGTTAGGGCTTCGTAGCTTTAGCAAATGGACGCAAAAATTTAACAGTCGCTGTCGAGTGTCGAGGCCCGAAAACAAAGAAAATATCGAGCCAAAAAGTTGTTTATTCGTCGTACAATAGTCGTTGAGAATCAAAGAAGTTAGTGATAGTCAACAATAGTAGATAGTAGATGAAAGTCTCGGCTTATGGCTCCGTCAATTCCAAGCCCGCTCATCTCCCCCCCCCCCCCCCCCCCCCCCGCCCGGGCATTTGTCGGGCATTTTATAACTTTTCCTTCCCAAGGGTGGGGCATTTACTAAAACCGGTCAGCCCGGTGGTGGGATGGGGCATTGTCAAAACAACGTTACCTTATGAATATATAATTCGTACATGCTCCGTTGTTTATTTCAAATTTTCTGTTTGCCCACAATTTAAAAATATAAAAACTGAGTTGATAAACGTCGTTTGAGTCCCGCACTTTTCAAGTGAAAATATTTAAGTTTCACACAATTTTCAAAAGAGGCCACCTATTGCCTTATCTGTCAAGTGCCATAGAAGACAATATCTATATCACGGCAAATTTTTAATTTTTGTTGACGTCTTATTAATTTGCCAACATTCGTGGCCTTGGTGTCTTTCCATCATGATATGCAATATGTCGCAACAGAAGAAATTTCAATAGCAAGTTAACTTGAAAAAGCATTTCAATCAACGGCAACCTTACATGTAAATAGATTGAACGTAAGATCACGTAAATTTATAAATTTTAATCAAATTTATAACATTAACGAGAATCGACAAGAAATTATTGGAGTCAAAAGTTTTGCGGAAAAATAACACAAATATTTAGAATGAATGAGGAAACGGATATAAGTAATTCTGAGGTAGAACGAAAGAATTCTTAGCGTGAATAAAGATCCATTTATTTGTGAGCAATTATTGTTTCCATCAATAATCATTGAAATAAAAATTTTGATCTTGTCCCATGGGTGCATTGCACTCTTTCTCTTTCAGATGCCCCACCGTGGTAGCCCGTTCCAGGCTCCGAGATAGTGGGGAACGCGCGAAGTGAAAAAATAAAGGAAAAAAATCGCGGGGGAACTGGGGAGAGGGTGGTCCGCCGACATCCCTCTCCCAGTTCTCCCGTGATTTTTTCTCTTGTTTCCTTAATTCGCGCGTTCCCCACTATCTCGGAGCCTGGAACAGGCTACCACCGTGGGGATTTGTACATATAAGCTGACCCCACAGTGGGACATTTGCAACTTTTTTTTTTGAAAAAAGACAAATACCCGACAAATGCCCGGGAGGGGGGGGGGGGGGGGGGATGAGCGGGCTTGGAATTGACGGAGCCATTAGGTTGGGATCCACCGCGGTCAAACGACCGAGGCGTTTTTCGTTTTATTTAGTGGGATTTTATTTTATATTAAATGGAAATATGAGCAAGGATGTATATAAAAAAAAAATAGTCGACGTTACTATCTTTTAATTTTTCTCACAACCTTAACTTTTAAGTACTGTACACGACCCGAAATGATCCCCGACCCCAAATGATCCCCTATTCTCACCGGGGATTCCTTCAAACAATGGCGAAGTTCAACATATTTCGTAACTTTAAACCCCAAGAACAGTAGCGTGGGAATGGGTTGCGCAACCTCCGGCACGTTGTTGGCTATATAATCTTATTCTGGCGCGATCAATCCTTCATAATCTCAAAAGTCCTTTCCATGGCGCTCGGGGAGGATTAGTTAAGTACGTTCAAGCCCTCAGTCCTGTATCATCGCTGCGCCGCGGTTTTTGTTTTGTTTTCACCATGGCACATGTCCCAGTCATTCCCGGTAAGTGTGCCGTTCCCTTTTCTCTATGTTAGGTCGGGAATTGTACTTTCCCTTGTGGTCCGCAAGCCTTTAAGTTTGTTACTAGCTAGGAGTTTTTCGCTCGCATTCCTGTAGCTTCTTACTTTTGGCCTTGTTTCGTACAATTTTTTCATTAGCTCATATGTTCATGCTGTGTAATGGAATTTTTTCACTGAGCGAATGTGTTTGCGCTGTTATGGAATTTTTACTAGCAATAACAATATGAACATGCACGTGCAGAGGTATTGTTTTCGCTCATTAATCGTATTGTTTTATGTAGCTCTCGCTAGCAAATGGTAACATTATCTCTCACGTTTTAAGTTCAACCTTCTGAAGTGCGGCCGCTCAAAAAATAAACTCGATTATTTCACTTTTTACCGAGTTATTTTAACCGGGTTATTTTTGCGCAGTTGGATGGAATTTTCACGAGCGAATTTGTTTACGCTGTTTAATTAGAACTTTCGCAAGCGAATATGTTTACGCTGTTAGATGGAACTTCCACGAGCGAATATGTTTGCGCTGTTATATGGAACTCACAATTTAGAAATATGCTGCTAATTACTATGGAAATTTACGATCTAATAGATATACAAAGAACACGTTATCCAAATTCGAACACCTACACTTATGTCTCCAAAGCGTTAAATGTAAAATCAAGATTAGATTTTTTCTTAATTACTAAACATTTTACAAAGTATGTTAGAAAGGTTGGGATATGCTCCTCGATAGCACCCGATCACAAAACAATCTACCTCCATCTGTCACTACCGCAAAATACTAAGAGAGGCCCAGGGTATTGGAAATTCAATAATATGCTTTTAAATGACGAAGAATATACATTTAAAATTCGTGAGTTGGTACCGCGGTTACGTGACAAATATGCATACTTAGAAGATAAACGTCTTGTGTGGGAATTGATCAAAATGGAAATACGAGAAAACACTATCTCTTTTGCCAAAAGAAAAGCAAGAACTGTTTCCAATCGTGAAGAAGAGATATCTAAGAGACTCGAAGACTTAGATCAAATCATTTGCAGTAGTAATAATTTACAAAACATTGACAACGTCTTAAATGAGTACGATGCTCTGAAAACCGAAATTCACTCAATTTATGAACACAAAGGAAAGGCTGCAATTTTTCGTTCGAAGTGTCAATGGGTAGAAGAAGGAGAACGCCCCACCAAATACTTTTTTAATTTAGAAAAACAAAATTATAACAGGAAAACAATTACTGAACTTCGATCGGAGGATAGCGAAATAATTCATAATGAGCAAGATATTTTAAATCTTATAGAGAACTTCTATAAAGATCTTTACAGTTCCAAAGAAACCATCTCTATGATGGAATTTGACCAGTTCACTAATGACTTAGAGCTCCCCAAAATTGCTAACAATGAGAAAGAAACAATGGACGGACTCATTTCTTTTGAAGAATGTAAAAAAAGTATTAGAAACCTTTAAAGATAATAAGTCACCTGGAGTAGATGGCTTCACAGCTGAGTTTTATAAACATTTTTTTGATCTTATTGGACCTGATCTTGTCGAAAGTTTTAACCAAGCCTATGAATTTGGCGAACTATCTGTATCACAAAGAAGAGGTGTAATTACTCTTATTCCCAAGCAAGATTCTGATTTATTGGACTTACAAAATTGGAGACCCATCACATTACTTAATATTGATTATAAGATTGTATCCAAAGCCTTAGCTAAGAGAATTGAAGTAGTACTCCCAAAACTGGTGAATGCTGATCAAACGGGTTTTATCAAAGGCAGATACATAGGTGAAAACATAAGGTTGATAAGCGATATAATGGACTATACAAAAATAGTTAAATTACCCGGTATTTTGGTGTCATTAGACTTCAAAAAAGCATTTGATACCCTAGAATGGTCATTTGTCAAGAGGGTGTTAGAGCTTTACAACTTTGGGGAGGGCGTTAAGAGATGGATTGGAATTTTTTACAACAATATCGAAACGACAGTATTAAATAATGGATTCGCGACTAATTGGTTTAAACCTTCAAGGGGTGTTAGACAAGGCTGCCCCCTTTCACCGTACCTCTTTATACTAGGAGCAGAAATCTTAGCAAATAAACTTAGACAAAATACGAGCGTTAAAGGAATTTGTTTGTTTGGAAATGAAATTAAAATAAGCCAATTTGCCGATGATACTAATATATTCTGTGCTGATATTATTTCCGTGCAAAATGCTTTTAATACGATAAATGAATTTGGTTGCATCTCAGGTCTAAAGTTAAATATTAAAAAAACAAAGGCAATGTGGTTAGGTAGCTGGTCAAACAATGATTCCACGCCGTTACAACTAACTTGGATAAAAGACCCTGTTAAAATCCTAGGGATTTACTTCTCTTATGATGCCAGAAAAAACGATCATTTCAATTTCGACTTAAAAATCCAAAAACTACAGACTAAACTAGATATTTGGAAATCACGAAATTTAACTTTATTCGGAAAAGTTCTTATTATTAAATCCCTTGGCTTGTCACAACTTGTATACTCAGCCTCCAATATTAATGTACCGATAGAGCGTATAACTTCCACAGGAAAAACGTTATTTAGTTTTCTATGGAATAACAAACGGGACAAAATCAAAAGAGACTGTCTATACCAGGATTACAAAATGGGAGGAATTCGTATGCCTGATGTGGACCTTACGATAAAAGCTTTACGACTCGCATGGATACCAAGACTTTTAAATCCGGCAAAACACAACTGGAAATCAATACCAGACTTTTTCTTTAGAAAACTAGGTGGACTTAACTTCTTTTTGAGATGTAACTATGATGTAAAATACTTAGATCCTAAATTACCCCTTTTTTATAGAGATATGTTATCTTTCTTTGGCGATATTAAATCTCAATATAAACGTATAGAAGAACAGAAAACAATTATATTTAACAATCGAGAAATCCTAATTGGAGGTAGACCATTTTTCATTAAAGAATGTTTTTCAAAAGGGTTTATTTCAATTTAAGACCTTTTAAAGGACAACGGGCAATTTCTATCCTTCAGAGAATTTAATAGTAAATATAATTGTACAACTAACTTCTTGAACTTCTATCAAGTAGTAAGCGCAATCCCCAATTATCTTTTATCTAAAGCAAGGGAAATTGACGATCTTGCAAAAGAAATTTACATTGGGGAACACTCAATCTTTCAACTGACTAACGAATATGAGTTAAATTTAAAGAAAGCGCGAGCAAAAGATTTTTACTGGATTTTAAATCAACAAAGTCATCAATCATTGCCAACAGGACCCCAAAAATGGAGTATAAATTTAGGTTTAGAAATGGATGAATGGAAAATCTTCTTTAAATCAATTAAGCATATCTGTAAAGAGAAAAAATTAAAAGAATTTCAATTTAAACTTCTGCACAGAATCGTCATAACCAGAAAGGAACTATACCGCTTTGGAATTAAACAAGATAGTAACTGCTTATACTGTGGAGAAGAAGATTCCATTGAACACACTTTTATTCACTGCCACTTTACTCAATCCTTCAAGCGAAATGTTCTCAATTGGTTCAACTTTTCCAATAATTCCAACGTTCTCCCTTCAATAAAAGAATCGTTATTTGGAATACTTTTAAGTTCATCTTCCAACAGAGACTTGATAAAAAAACTTAATTACACCTTACTATTTATGCGATTTTATGTCTACTCTTGCAAACTACATGCACAACAAGTCAATTACCCTTTCAGAATTCATCCACCAAATCTTCGTGAAATACCGGCTAGAAAAATTGAGTTAATCTATTGTATAAAGTTGCTTCTTTTTTTTTTTTTTTTTCCCGAATACCTCGTCTTTATTCATTGTTATTTCTTGTACGTGTGTGTGTATTTTTTTTTTTTTTTGTAATTATTGTTTAATAGGGTATAACAGCTGTAACTCATCTAGTATCTACAATGTAAACTAGGAATTTCATAATGAATAAAATGGTTGGAGTTTCTGAAAAAAAAAAAAAAATGTTTCCGCTGTTTAATGGAACTTCCACGAGCGAATATGTTTACGCTGTTGTATGGAACTTTCTCGAGCGAATACGTTTACACTGCTAGATAAAATTTTCACGAGCGAATATGTTTACGCTGTTAGATGGAATTTTCACGAGCGAATTTGTTTACGCTGTTACATGGAACTTTCACGAGCGAATATGTTTAAGCTGTTGGATGGAATTTTCACGAGCGAATTTGTTTACGCTGTTTAATTAGAACTTTCTCAAGCGAATATGTTTACGCTGTTAGATGGAATTTTCACGAGCGAATATGTTTACGCTGTCATATGAAACTTTCACGAGCGAATATGTTTTCGCTGTTAGATGGAACTTTCACGAGCGAATATGTTTACGCTGTTTAATGGAACTTCCACGAGCGAATATATTTACGCTGTTATATGGTTCTTTTCATGAGCCAATATGTTTACGCTGTTTAACGGAATTTTCACTAGCGAATACGTTCGCGCTGTTATATGGTACTTTTCATCATAAATTTTTTTCGAGCGAGTATGTTTATGCTGTTATATGGAACTTTCACGTGCGAATGTTTGCGCTGTTAGATGGAATTATCACGAGCGAATATGTTTACGCTGTTTAATGGAATTTTCGCGAGCGAATATGTTTACGCTCTTATACGGAACTTCCACGAGCGAGTATGTTTATGCTGTTATATGGAACTTTCACGTGCGAATTTTCGCGCTGTTAGATGGAATTATCACGAGCGAATATGTTTACGCTGTTTAATGGAACTTTTGCGAGCGAATATGTTTACGCTGTTATACCGAACCTCCCTGAGCGAATATGCTTGCGCTGTTATATGGAACTTTCACGAGCGAATATGTTTGCGTTGTTAGATGGAATTTTCACGGGCCGGCGAATCCGTTTACGCTGTTTTATGGAATTTTCACGAGCGAATATGTTTGCGCTGTTAGATGGTCCTTTATGAGCTAATTATGTTTACGATGTTTAACGGAATTTTCACTAGCAAATACGCTCGCGCTGTTATATGGTACTTTTCATGAGAGAATATGTTCGAGCTGTTTAACGAAAATTTTACAAGCGTATGTGTTTCCGCTGTCGTATGGAGTTTTCACGAGCGTATGTGTTTCTCTTGTTTACGCTGTTATATGGACTTTTTTCTCTGGCAACATTGTTTGCGCTGGTAAATGGACCTTTTTTCACAAGCGAATGTGTTTACGCGGTTGTATCAAGTTTTCCCTTGGCGAATATGTTCTGCGCCGTTTTACGGACTTTTTCACTAGAAAAATTTATTTGCGCTGGTCAAGCGAATTTCCACGAACATATATGCTTTCCTTGCTAATTGGATTGTCCACGAGCGAATATGTTTGCGCTGTTTAACGGATTTTTTCATTAGCAAATTTGTCTCGCGGGTCTATGGAGCTCTCGCGAACTAGTGTGTTTACGCTGTTAAAGGGACATTTTCACTAACGGATTTGTTTGCGCTGGTCATGCAATTTGTCGCTAGCACATATGTTTGCGCTGTGGAATGGACCCTTTCACTACATAATTTGGCAAGGTATTTTTTATTTGCGCGGCCTTTCGCAATTTTTCACGGCTGCTTTGTTTTAGCTGTTAACTGGAATTTCCACAAGACCATGTGTTTTGCGCTGCTATATGGAGTTTCCCGCCAGCAACGCGTTTGCCTGGGGAGCTCTTCCAGGCCCGACCTTAGTGGACTTCAATTCTAGTCTGTTTTCTAACGCTGTGTTATCTTTTAGTGTCCGTCTATAGTTTGTATTCTGTCTGTTTCCGTGGGTGACCTTTTTTGCCAAGCTTCCTCGAAGGGATTGTCTAATATCCTTCATTGCTCTGTCCCTGGACGGGGTATTTCGTGGTTGCTTTCGCTTTGGGGTTATACCCATATCTTAGCGGTGTTTCTTTTTATGTTTTTTCCTCAATGCTCGGAATTAGGCTGTGAGTCTACGTTTTGTCTGTAGGGTTACCCCAAAGCGCGGCGGCCCCGGTGCCCCCATTACATCAAGTTTCCATGTTATTGGTTACGGTCTTGGCTAACACGGTACCTTTTGAAAACCGAAACCTTTTTGTTGTTTCTTTTGTTTTTGGAGGTAGTCAGACATTCACAGTCAGACTTGCGACGTCCAGGGGTAGGAAAAAGATTCTACAAAGTTATCTTAACTAGGGCTGTTGCCTTTCCCGGGTTGCGTTACAGTTACAGTTACAGTTACAGTTCTCTTTACTTCCTTGTGCCCCTGTAGCGGTGGTAGCCGTTAGTACTCAAATGTGGCTTACAGCGCGGTTACTATTTTTCTGTCCTGTTTCTTATTATAAGGCTCCCTTCCATTAAATCAGTGCTACCACAAGGATAGACTTTCTCAAAGTCCGTTTTGCCGGTTTTAGTTTGCGGCAAGTCTACCTACAAGGAGGGAGGATTTTCTGAGTTATGGGAGGAGGACACATTATCTTCATGATCTTCTGCTTCATGCTTACCCTATTTCTGAGTTTTGGGAGGAAAGTCTGCATTTAGGTGCTTCCACTCTGGTTTTTCCTAGCACACTCTGCTTCCTGCAAGTTGCCAGGGAGCTTAAGCCGAAGGGCTGGCCTATCCCATATCTTAATAAAAAAAGTCCCATGGCATTGTTAGTTGGTAGCCCCGGTGAGAATATATCACTATTCTCACCGGGGATTCCTTCAAACAATGGCGAAGTTCAACATATTACGTATCTTTAAACCCCAAGAATAGTAGAGTGGGAATGGGTTGCGCAACCTCCGGCACGTTGTTGGCTATATAATCTTATTCTGGTGCGATCAGTCCTTCATAACCTCAAAAGTCCTTTCCATGGATGTTGCAGCTCTCGTAAGGTCTCACACCATTGGTTTGCAACCCTTAGAGCAAACAATAGAACAAACAACACAACAATGGACCCTAACCCTAAAAACAATAGCAGCTGTGTTTTACCGGGCCAATGAAAATAGAGGTTTCGAAGAGCTGCAACCCTAATTTCCATGGCGCTCGGGGAGGATTAGTTAAGTACGCCCCTCCCTCCTCCCCGCAGCGATGATAGCGCACGCTCCAGGGAGCTACCTACTCGCTACCGCCTCGGGCTGGCCTATCCCATATCTTAATATTACATCCCGAGCCATTGTCAGTTGGTAGCCCCGGTGAGAATATATCACAATTTTTTTCACACGCCACCTGAAATGATCCCCGAGGAATTATAGGAGAGGAATGGGAAAACATTTCTATCCCGGGGATAAGATTGAAGCGTTTTGATTCCGTTTTTCGCTTAATGCTAAATGCGAAGTTTTTCGGCTATTAACGCGAAACCTTTTCAAAATGGCTAATCGACTGCACAAAGTTATTTTCAGTTATATTAATTGCCTGGAGTTTACTTTTTCCGTAATAACGTGGAGGCCGTTTTTATACCAGACAGACGTAACTGTAGCGCTAAAATCAGTGCTTCCGGTTTCGTCCCAGTCTCGTCGCAGTCTGTTTCGTTGGACTTTTTACCGGAAGATCAGTCGGATACAATAATGTCGCGGACTGCGTGGTTTACAACTGTGATTCTGTTCTGCTTTTTGAAGAGCGTCATCTCGGGAAACGAATACAAACCTCCAGATGAGAATCTATTATGCATGCAATTGGTTGCCGAGGTAAGTTATCTACATTAGAGTCCTTAATAATTAAGGCTTTCTTTTGAGAAATCAGCGAATAATCTGTATGTGTGACAGCGTAACAGTGAAATACAAATCATCAATAATACGAATTATATACATTAGTTAGTCAAAGCAACGCAACATTACCGTACGTGTGCAAAAACCTCTACTGAGTTTTGCTCCCTTTTAAGCACTTCGCATGCTCAAAAGCTAAAGCTGGATCAGGTACGTTGGTATACTATGATATAGTTTTTATGGGTGCCTCGGGAGCTAAATCTGATGATATAATCACGATATTATCAGCCTTAAGAATCCTTCTGTGGGAGTCTACAATCCGATGCGCTGAGCGTTTTATGTTCACTTTTTCCCTTACAGAGGCGGAGAGTTTTATATTACATATTGTTACAGTTCAGAAATTCTAATATATATAGATAGCCCAAGCCTAACAGCGTCGCACTTTGAACAAGCTTAACTAAGATGAAAGGTTGGAAGCACAAGAATTAAGATTGACGAACGGGCTATTTTCAATTTTAGCAATTCTCAAAAACAGTATTACGCGACCGTCTGCACAGTACATTTTTATAGACCGTACAAAAGTTCACAAAAACAACTTTTCTCTGTCTGGAATAACTAGTACCACTACTTTCCGAATAAAATACAGTTTTTGTTTGTCAAAAATTGCTCGAGAAACTGATTTGAAAATCAGAAATTGCAAAAATACACAAACATATTTGCATAAGGCGATGCGAGTGAAGGTGGAACTGTACTATAAAATCAGTCTTGTTTTGTTTATATAAAATCGCTTTTAAATCTATCTAATGAATAAACAAACACATAAAAATTGACAACACAATCTAAACGCGTACCATTTAATTATAGCTCATCGAGTTCAAGCTTTCTTCGATGAAATTCAAGAGATCGATACAACTGAATTCAAGCACGTTTTAAAATCAATTCTCCAAAACTAACAATAACACCAATAAAAAGTCACTCACAGATTGATATCAACATAAATTCTCATCGAAAACAGTAATCTGTTTTACCTTTAGTCCCTCGCTTGCTTGGAAATTCAAATCTCCGCTTCTGGTTCTGAAATCCGTAGAAAACAAACATCTCCCACATTGATAAAAAACAAGATTTTATCCCTGAAAGCTCGTCTTTTTACACTAAAGCGGCTTCTGAGTATCCCTTAATTAGTATCCTTGTCTTGAGTAGCAAACCGCGAAATATTCAGGGAAATAACGCCTTGAATTTAAACGGTTTTCTCCGCTTAGTAAATTCACAGTAAAACATCAAAGTGTTTTTCTAGCTGACGTGACATTCGGCCGTGTAACCGCGCGAAAAACCAAGCCTCGCTTTGGTTTCAACATGACGTCGTACGCGCATGTTTTCCAACGTCATACGCGCCCGCGAGCTAGTCCTGCGCGAAGGCAAGCTAGTCCTGCGCGACGGCGGAGGGCGGCGTCGGGCACACGCGCGCCCGCGAAACATTCCGCTAGCCATGACCATGAAAAATGAAGAGCATCGGTTCTATGAGTATGGAGCTGCGCAGCCAGGCCTTCGGCCTGGCAAGTGCTCCGCTATAATTGACGGAATTGACGGAAATAAACGGTTATGTGAATACCGGCTACGTGCGTTAATGGGTACTGACTGCAGGAAGCGAAGACTGTTACTTGTTACAGTAAGGCCCGGTTTAAACGTCGCATTTCACATGTGCCAAATCTAATTCAGGTATTGAATGCGTGTGAAGTTCGAATTAAATTCGACAATGCGACTTCTGTCGCATCTGTCGCATCTTCGACTGAGCCAGTCAAATCTCGACAGAAGATCAACCGTTGTGCCGAATCGAATTTTTAAATCATGTTTAATTCCTCGCGAGGAGCGAGGTTAATAAATTTGTCGTGCCTCGGGAGCTAAGCCGCGCGAATTCGAGCCTGAAAATATATTTATTGCGTTCGCAGAACGCCTTCATAAATCTGTTAGGCAGGCGAAATCGAGATTTTTGCGGCGGACTTCCAAATAGCCTCGCCTCTTGAAAGAACGTAGGGGCCCTGGGTACGAGTGCTGCAGTATCGCAGTCCACGAGTGCTGCGAGGCTTTGATGCGCAATTGATGAGGCCCAATAATTGCGCTTTGATGCGCAATTAGCCTCGCAATTAGCAATTAGCCTAGCTTTGGCGCGCGTACTCACGTGGTGACGCCTTCATCTTTCGCTTTCGCTCGCGTCAGCTCGCTGCTCGTTTGTGAAACGGTTGGTGAAATGAAAAAAATGTGTTAAATTTGACGCTGTTTGTAGAATGATCTTTCCCGACGTTTCGGCAATGCTGCCTTCTTCAGGGTACAAAACTATTAAAAAAACGTTGAAAAGTTCGTTAATTTAGCACACTTGCCCAATTACATGATCACGCACGTGGCAGCGCGCGCTGGCGCGCGAGTGAGCAAAAAGTAAATTCACGTAAAACTAAAGTCTTGATTCAGACCACTCGGGGCCATGGTTCTTTGCCTAAAAATGAAACGCATTTCCTGTTCCTTGCGATATTCTTGGTTGGCCAGGCCCGCCTTCAGTACAGCGACTTTCAAATCCTGCAGTGAGTGATTCGGTTGGTTAAAATGCGCAGGTACAGGAAGGTCATTTCTGCCGTTGATTACATCCCTGCGGTGTTCTCTGAAACGGTCAGCCAACCTGCGTCCAGTCTCTCCAATGTAAACAGTTGAGGGACATTTGTCGCATGTTAAACAGTAAACCACGTTGTCCGTGATGCAGGTAAAGTGCCCTGTGATATTGACATGCCCTTTGGGTGTTGTAATTGTAGTAGATGAATTAACATGGGGACATGTACGGCAAACGGTCCTGTTGCAAGGGAAAGTACCTGTTGGTTGGTGAGGAAGGTCCAGCGGTAAGCTGCATCTGACTAACAGGTCCTTCAGATTCTTTGCACGCCTGAAAGCCTTCAGTGGTGGTTTTCTGAAAATATTGGTGGTCGTGCTGTCATCGTGAAGGATCCCGAAGTTCCTTGAAATTATTTTACAGGCGTCCAGGTTCGTGGGGTGGAAGGTGGTGACGAATGGTACCCTGTCATTAGCGGCGATGTTCCCAGTGCTATTCTCAAGAATTTCAGCTCTCGATCTGGTCGATGCTCGTTCTCTCCCTCTTCTTATCGTGCTGTGAAAAAGGTCTCCATTTTTGTTGCTTCGATGTCAAAGTCATCGTTTTCACTGCAGATCTTGCGCAGTCTAAGAAACTGACCATAAGGTATGGATGACTTGCAACTGGATGGATGGGATGAGCTGAAGTTGAGGTAGGAGTGACTATCTGTGTCTTTGTAATAGACAGAAGTGGATATGCGGTTATCTCGAGGCTTCATGTAGATATCCAGGAAAGGAAGCTTGTCAGTGGAAACAGTCCATGTATACTCAAGGTTAGGGTGGAACGAGGAGGCAAATCCAAGGAACTGACGGAGGTCTTCTTCACTGCATGAAGCAGCGCCGGCCACATCATCCATGTATCGCTTGTATAGGTCTGGCTTTATACCGGTATAACTCGATAGCATGCGTTCCTCAACGTAGCCAACAAAAAGACATGCATAATTAGGTCCTAGTCGGCTACCCATGGCCACTCCACCTGTTTGCTTGTAAAATTCACCATTAAATTCAAAGGTGTTAAGTGTTAATACTAGTTCTGCCATACGTAAGAGCGTATCTGTGGGTGGTTCAAGTACCTCTCTCTTGTCAAGATAGTGTTGCAGTGCGCGGAGACCCTCATCATTGGGTATAACTGTATAAAGTGACTTAATGTCCATAGTGAACACCAAATGCTGTCCGTCACCGTCACTGAAACGGAAGGAATCCAGAATGTTAAGCATGTGGGTGGTGTCTTTTACATAGCTGTCCAGGCTTCGCACAAAAGGCGCCGTTACATGATCAAGAAAGACGGCCAGAAGTTCAGTAGGGCAAGAACAAGCGGATACTATAGGTCTGCCAGGATTTCCAGGCTTGTGGATCTTTGGTAACAAGTAGAATTTTGAGGTGCGTGGATGTTCGACAATGAGATTGGTAGCTGATGGAGGGAGATGGTTGTTCTCTATGGCTGTGTTAATGAACGTCTGTGTGAAACGGTTGGCTTTGGTTACTTTTAGGGTTGCCGCGCTATATAGCAGAAGCCTGACTGTATAGCGCGCGCTAAAATAACGAATTCAATTGCCATTTTGAGAGAAAACGATGAATATTATCGAGTTTCTAAACGTAGTAATTTCTATCGAGTCATCAATTGAATGGATGAAAGAAAGAATAACTGATAAAGAGCAACTACACATGTACGGAATGTTTCATTTTTGAACTTTAATTTGACATTAAATTCGCTATTTTAGCGCGCGCAATGACAGTTGTTTTTCGCTTTATACAGTTTTTCTTTAAAAAGGTTTTACTCAAGTAAATCTACCGAGTTGTTCTGTTGTGATTAAAGTTCAATTCAAGTTACAACTGAAATAGAGACTTATTTTCTTAGACTCACAATACCATATTTTAATTTTGAGTCACTAGAGACCACCTGAAATCTTCAGCAAACAACTTGTGCATCACACCTGGGAAATTTCTGAAACCTCTGTCGCTTTTCTTGACATCAATATGTCGATCAACGGCAACAGTTTATCCACAAGTGTGCACTACAAACCTACAGATTCCCACAGTTATCTGTTACATTCATCCTCACATCCATCACACGTTAAAAACGCCATTCCGTATTCTCAATTTCTCAGACTTCGACGTCTTTGTAGTGATGACTCCGATTTTTCCAACAAATCGGAAGAAATGTGCCAGTTTTTCAAGAAACGTGGGTACCCTGACTCTGTTGTTAAAACGGGCCAACAACGTGCACAACAGATCGACAGACAATCAGCACTACAAACATCACAGAAGGAAGAGAACGAGAGAATTCCATTCACCCTCACTTTCCACCCACACAATCACACAGTCAAAAGCATCATTTTAAAAAAATTCAAATTGCTCCAAAACGACCCCGAAACTGGCAGAATTTTTTCACAACCCCCACTAATTTCATTCAAACGTGACAAAAATATAGGCAACTTTCTAGTTACGAGTACACTGAAATCTGACGATGAACCGGGAACTTTTAAATGCGCACGCACACGATGCAACACTTGTCCTTTCATTCACAACGCCAACAAAATAACGGGACCTAAACGATCTATTAAAATCACTGATCGTTTTACATGCACCTCCGTAAATGTTATCTACTGCATAACATGTACTTTTTGCAAAAAGATATACATTGGCGAAACAGGGAGGAGACTGGGCGACCGTTTTCGAGAACATCTCCGAGACGTTGAAAAAAATGACAAAGACGCATCCAAACCAGTCGCGCGTCATTTCAATCTTGCTAACCATTCTAAGCAACACATGACAATCTGTGGCGTTTCCCTACACCAGGGCAACACAGAAAGCCGTAAAAACTTAGAACAAAAAATCATCTTTCGAATCGGCACTCTCAAACCCCACGGAATTAACGAACGCTTTTCATTCAACTAATTTACATTTGTTTTTCACGTGACAAAATTTCCACCAATGGCGGAGCTCCTCCTACTATATAAAACCACACACTACCCACAATCCCTTGATTCGCTCCGACGACGGGCTAGCGCTCGAAACGTCAGCTTTCTCGAATCTTTTTACGGTGGCTAATTTACCTTATCGACTCAGTCGATAAAACCAAATTCTTGTGCTTCACCCCCACCGACGCAGCACCACAGTTTCTCTAGAAACTAACCCCATTCATAAGTTAAAAATGATTCCTTTCATTTTCCTTTATTGCGCCCAATTCAAAACTACCTTTTTCATTTTGAAAACCCTTGACTAGAGGTGAAGTGTAGAAAACGGTAGTCCAAAACTGTTATTTAGGTATTTAAAATGACCTTTTCAAGATCTCAAAAGTGAATTAAGGCATGGGTCTCCTGCCATTTCACACAAAAACTGAGGGGGTGGTCTATCGTTTGAGTCTTTATCCATAAGAACGAAAAACTTTGGCAGAATAAACAGTTTGTAAATGTGGTCATTTTCGTACGCAGAAAATTTGGAAATTAAATCACGTGACTTGTCAGGGCTATTTTTAGCTGAAAAATCTTATGCACAAAACGGGAACACTTTTTGCTATTTCCTGGAGTCTGTCATCAGCTTTATGATTTTAAGGCCACAAGGTACATCATTTCTGTGCCTGGAAACTTTAAGATAATTTAAAACAAAGGCAGGAAAAAAGAAATTACTGTTATGGGGGACTGGGCACTAGTACAAAGTACCGTTTATTTTCAAACATAATGAAATATTCAACAATTTCCAAGCACAGATCTTTTGTTTCTCCTCTTAGGACTTATCTGGTAGTAGTGAAGGTTATTTACGGTTGTCATAAACTGTTCCCATCTTTGATTTTGGTTTTTGTGGCCGTATCAAGTCACGTGACCTAATTTGCATATCTTCTATATCCTAATATTACTGCATTTGCAAACTCTTCAGTATTCCAATGTTTTATATTTTTATGGCTAAAGCCTCCGAAGATAGACCACCCCCTACCCTTTTTGAAAATAACCGTTGACCCATGCCTTAATATACCTCTCTCTCGAAGATACCACCAAACGTTGCCTTGATTTACTCATTCTAACGCCAGTACACAAGAGGGTTGATAGTTGTTGATTAAGTTCATTCCAAAAGTACACTGCAGGATTACAGTGTTTCTGTTGTAGGCATGTGAATGGCGTGCCATTTGGTTATAGAAGATATATCAAAGGAGTACCTTTTCTCACAAAAATATCATATAAAAGGGTAACGGTTCGGACCTCGGTGCGGATCCTCCAGGTAATCACCCCCTCTATTCCCTTAGCTCCCAGACGAAAATAGATCAGACACGCAAAAAGTCATGCAACATGTCCTCGTACCCCCTCTCCAACCATTTCTCCTTTCCAGGCCAAAACAGGGATAACTTGTAGTCTAAAATGTACAACCTCTCCCTTGATAAGTGGATGGGGGGTAGTTTCTGTGTAGCACCCAACTTACTCCTGTAACAAAAAAAATTCCCTTCGAACGCACTTATAATCTCCGATTACTACTGGTATACCGTATATACTTGATGGTGTCCTGCAGTTGCCTGGCAACAATGTGGTACTACTTCATGTAAGCCTATACAAGAGCAAAACAAAGATGGCGGACGGTAAACGGTACCATCGAACCCATCGAAACCTTTCGAAAGGTCGAAAGGACCATCGAAAGGGGGTTCTGCGAGACACGTATTTCTAGTTTATTATAACCCACAATTCTCAATTTTTTCCCAACTCTATAAAAACTCGATCATGATTCGATGTCTAAAATGGCGGATTTACTTATTTAAGGACGGTGCCACCTAATGGCAAGGTATTTTGCCAGGTTTTTGACATGCGGGAAAAGTAGATCTCAGCAGGGGCTATTGGAATCCAAAACGAAAATTGGGGGTAACCACGCAATTTTCGGAGATATTTAAGGTGGCTCCTAATAGTTCAAACATTCCTATCATGATACATCTATGATATTCAATCACAGCTACACCATTAAAGTTAAGACAAAACGCTTAGTTGCAGGTTTGTAAACACTTAACCAATAAACAAATTTAGGTGGCTACAACATCAAAATTTGTTACCATGGCAATGTAAAAAGAGGCCAAAAAGACCCCATTTTCAACCTTTTAAGGCTAATAACTTCAAAACGGCTCGGTGAAATTTTTTGATTTTTATATATTTTCGTCTTATAAACATAATAAACATTTATGCCAATTATGACAAAAATCTGTACATAGGATTCAGAGATATGTCATTTTTACATAAATTTAAGGTAGCTCTGAACTCTATGTACAGAATTTTTTAAAAAATTGTTAAAATGTTTCTCTTGCCAATCAAACAAAAATATATCGAAAACAAAAACTTTCACCGTGTAGTTTATAAGTTATTAGCCTCAAATGGTCCAAAATAGCATATCTTTGACCTCTTTTCACGTTGCCATGGCAACAAATGATGGCGTCATTTGGATACCACTTGGTTGACTGATAAAAGATTTACTGGTTTCAAGTAAAAGATTTTTAGCCACACCATCGGGCTAGCTGTAATGGAATGCAAAAGTCGAGAGGACTGAACAATATGGAGCCACCTTAAGCTTCAATCTGGAAAAAATGCTGACATCAGCATGTTTTCGAAAAAAAGGAAAAATAGATGTTTCTTCATGGATTTCCTTAGAATTCGCCTTTACATACACAAAAGATACAATAATTCTAAAAATCTCTAAAACACATAACAAATGGTAACATAACAACTGCTGTTTATGTGTTTTAAGTTACAAAATCATCACAACGGAGCCATTATCGGCCCTGACAGGTTTCCCACGTTCGCCAAAAATACGGTCTTAATAACGTTTGCCCACAACAAAAAATTAATGGGGTACTTAATATGCTTGCCACTTCCATTTTATCGAATTTTATAAGATAAAAAGTAGGGGTCACCACGCGTTTTTACAAGTTATATTTAGATATTTTCAACTTTTACGGAATCACTTTCGGGGTTCGCGACATTTTTTTCTATGCCCTCCCTAGTAAGTTGAATATTGTTCTAAAAATGGTAAAATTTGCAGCCAGGATTCATAACTATAAACTGGAAAGGAGTTGACACTGGCTTGAATAAAAAACGTAAAAGCTGCTAAGAACTAAAACGTTTTCTGTTTGTAAAAATAGACGTTTCGACTACAAAAACTCGAGTCCTCATCAGTGATGACAATTAACACATAACATGCAAATATATATAGTCTACAAATTATGCAGATATGCTGGTATATTGGCACCATGGCTACGTGACGACTTGAGAACTCAATTAGTGAATAGAGGTGTAAACATCCGGAATTTCCACTAATTGAGTTCTCAAGTCGTCACGTAGCCATGGTGCCAATATACCAGCATATCTGCATAATTTGTAGACCATATATATTTGCATGTTATGTGTTAATTGTCATCACTGATGAAGACTCGAGTTTTTGTAGTCGAAACGTCTATTTTTACAAACAGAAAACGTTTTAGTTCTTAGCAGCTTTTACGTTTTTTATTCAAGCCAGTGTCAACTCCTTTCCAGTTTAAAGTTGAATATTGTGCGTGTCTTTTTCGGGGGCATGCTGGGATTTCCACTCGACGGCTTACCGTTCAAAACTTTAAATACTTTCCAGGCACGATAAAAAGACAAACATTGTAGAATTGAAAGGAATTCTTTGTAGATGTAAGGTGCTCTTTTGAGAAACATTTTTTTCGGGATTTCAAGGTCAATTACAGCACAGTAAAGGAGTAAAAAGGCAAAATCGGTTTACTTCCATTGATCTACAGTGGATCTACGGATTTATTATGTTCCTTCGGGCACAAGAACTTCACATAATTTTTGTGTGCATCTCCTTCCGATCCATTACCGTCATTACCAACTTGAAAACAAATGATCCCCGACCGCAAATGAATGGGATACCTGTGCTAGTGCCCAGATTATTCGTCGATTCTCGGTTGCGACGCCTGACCAAAACGCTTGGTGGTGGTAACTATAGCGATTGGATTAGAAAGGCAGTGAACTGATAATACCCCTTTGAAAGAATTCGCTTCAAACAAACCTGTTTCCTGATAGATTCTTCGTCACTTGAGCAACAATGCTTCTAGGAACACTTCAAATCTGTAATGAAGAGCTGCGGACGGAAGAAGTCAAGGAAATTTGCGATTCGCTCAGTGACAACAGTATTCGTAGTCTGTCTCTGCGAGGCTGTAGAATTCACGATGACGATTTTAAGAAGCTGATGGAGGGTTTGAAAGAATGTGAATCGTTGGTTCAGCTCAACTTAAACCTCGGTGTATGTAATGGAAGGCACAGGTTAAAGTGGTTGTCGGAGGCATTGGCTGTCAATAAATGCCTCAGTTCTTTGTTGTAAGTATTTTATCCCTGGCCGGGATAGCTTTAATAGCTGCTATCCAGGTGCTATAAGTTTAGACTTGATTTCTACGCTAGTACATTAGCGTAGATGTCGTAAAGTCTATACAAATATTCATAAACTTTATTTCCTCTCGAATTACAGAGTAGCTTACAGAATCTAATATCTTCGAGAACATAAAAGTAACAACAACAACAAAAATGCATTCTACTCTTAAAGGAGTAACTGCAAAATACCCAGCCACTTTGAAGCTCCCTGGTAAAAGCTGGATACGTGACTACACAGTCATTCTTTCCCCACACTTGTCCTTTTTTCACGTTTTAAGAACGAGAAATCTACATATTGTATGTCTATTCCAGGGGGCAGTAGCTACATGGCTACGCAGTTACGGACTAAGGTATCTAAGTAGCCATGTAGCCATGTCGCCACTGTTTCTAGAAGTGTTCTCGTGTGGCCAGGTATTGGGGGGGGGGGGGGGAGGGCTTCTATCTCGCCCGAAATCAGTCACTACAGTTCAGCTTCACACTCAGGTATTCAAACCACATGTGCTCATCACGTTTAGGTAGGAAAAATAGCACCAACCTCCTATTTCTGCTCTTCACACACTGAAATACACAATTTTTTTGGAAGGATTCTCTTCTCAATTCTCAGAAGGTCTGCAAACAACAGACATCAATCACAGCAAAAAGGGGTGCTACAGAATCCCTAGAAACACCCCCCCCCCCCCACCCCTTGGGTGTGCCCCGGTTTGTTTATTCCACTAACATGAACATGCCATGGCATTTGTGCAGTTGAAAAAAAATCAAGGAAATAATTACCAAAGACTAAAAGTATTGATATTTAAACAACTCCAATCAACGACAAATGTCTTTAAAACAGTAATAAGGAGAATTAATTACTAATAACCCATATGATTATTCAACAGTGATGTCATTTTACCTTATCAGGGAATGAAAACACGTAAAATATCCAAGCATGTTACACAGTAGATTGCCATATTACACCTTAGTATAAAATATTAATACGAGAATTTCAGTCGAGTAATAAATCCCTTATTTGATGGTTTAGCAGATAGTACATGCGGACATTCTACTTATCGCGCACATTTTTTCTCACCCCTGTGGGGTGCTTGAAAAAATACTACGCAACTCATAAAATATCCATGCCTATTATATGTTAAACCATCGGATATAAAGCTTTATACAATGAACTGAATACTACGCGCTCTGTGATTGGTCGTTGCCTATGATCTATCAGAGTACAGACGCACGGCTGACGTCATAGAAAAATTGTTTGCTGTGTTTTGTCCAACATGGCGCACAGTTTTGAAAATGTTTGCGAGATTTTTCTGGATTGAGCAAGTGAAAGCCTCGAAAAATGTTTAGCAGAAGCTGTTTAAGAGCAAGAAAAAGAAGAAACCAAGGCGACAGTGTTCTTGGCGACTTGAAAAATACCTGAACTGGAACAAATCTTCGAACAGTCGAGCGCTACGAGGCAAGTTCGTAATTTTACTCTTTTTACTCTTCTGTTCATTGTATAAAACAAATAGATTCCATTTGGCCGTGTGTCTGTTCAGTTATAGATCACAGAAGACGTCAAAATGTGGTAAGAACATCAGTGACACACTCGCCTGCGGCTCGTGTGCCACTTTTTTGTTCTTACCACATTTTGACGTCATCTGTATCTATAACTGAACAGACACACGGCAAAATGGAATCTATTTGTTAAGTATATATCAGGCCTTAGAAGCCATGAGCTGAATACAGAGCTATCATTAGTAACCATTACAGATGGCTACTAATGGCTGGCAACTGCAGTTAAGACTCAATTTGAAGTTTGAAAATGACCTATAAAAGGGCAACAACAATGGGAGGCTTAATGATAGCCCTGCTGAATATTTCAATCATTAAATGTAAATTTTTTAAACTTTCTTGTAGCTTACATGGTACTTCCCTTGGAGATGAAGGTCTGGAATGCCTAATTCCCGCACTCCAAGTGCATCCAAAACTTCAGTCAATGGACTTTGGTGATTGTCAACTGGGAGATGAAGGCATTAAACAAATATGCACCCTTCTTCCTTCAAGCGAGGGAAGAGAGGGTCTCATAGACCTCACGCTGTCAGCCAATCCAATGATCTCACCTCAGGGCTGGACACAATTTGCTATTGCCATTGCGGCAAATTCTCAGCTTCGCTACCTTTACCTCGACTACAACAACTTTGGTGATTACGAAGCTGGTGTGCTGTCTGTTGCCTTGGCAGCCAGTTCATCGCTAGAAAGGATAGACTTGGAGGGCTGTAGAATTGGTGAACGGGGAGGAGAAATGTTTTTTACAGTCATCGCTAATTACCCAACTAAATTGGTGGAACTTGTCTTGACCGAGACTAACATCAGTGCTGACTTGATCGGTCAAATCAATGACTGTTTGAACCAGAAGTTGCAAGACCCTGAGGAACAAGGAAGCCTCGAGAAATCAGTAGAAGATGAGGATAAGAACAACGATGCGGCATAATGTTGCATGGATCTTTCATGTGATGTTAAATATATTATGGTGGACCCTGTTTTGTTGTTCTCTTTAGACTAGTCAAAACAGTGTCATGGAAATTTTTCCATTGAAAAAGACTAAAATCAGCTCAGTGATGTCATCAATCCATGTGCCTTCACGCAAAATAGTGCCGTTTCATAGTAACATTATTTTGCATCATATGTAGTATTCCTCTTAGGTCTTATTCACACTAATTCAGCCAAAAACATAGCACAAGATTAACATTGAAACTACATGTATGGCTAGCAATTTTGTATCTTTTTCACCTGTCCACATAAATGCGTAATACCAAAATACTTTTTTATGCCAACGTTGACTTAAAATGTCAGTCCACTTTGGGTAGCATTTTCAAAGGTCTCTGTTTTTGATCCGTTTTTCATCATGATTTTAATGTAGATGTATGCAAGGCCAAAATGTATTTAAAATGATGTTTTTAAAATTATAATGAAAACAGATTAGTGTGGATGGGGTCTCAGAAACAATCACTCCAATTGCCGAGAGAGGTGGTCACTTACCGGTATGACAGGTCTAAAATATAGATACATAATTTTGCTATCACTTTTATTAGTTAATGCAGCATCATTCCCAGGCCTCAATGTGCTTACTGAGTAAAGAGAACTCTCATAGATGGTTCAGGCCGAGCATGATAGAATCCTCCCAATCAGCTCAATGGGTGATGTCACATTCTGTTACATGCCGAGGAGGACTGTGAACAAGGCTGCACTTTATGGTGTTATGGTCTTTTATGAGGGAGGCCAGTCAAAGAGATGTCCCTGTTCTAACTGAGTGCATACATAATTTTGTACACTCAGTTATTTTTTGGGATGTGGCACATACAGCTGTACATTTCTTTAAAACAATATGGACAATTTTGTGTACCCTTCAGAGTCTGTATTCTATGGATTATAGCGAATGTTGACTGAGTGTACTGTTAGTTTTATTTGTCAGCATGTTATTTTTCAATCTTTGAAAATGCCAAGGATGACGGACATTGTGTGTTGGTTTTGTCAGCAGTTTAATATAATTGTATGCATTTAAATTGTATTTAATTTAGTGTGGCCATTATAAGCTTATTCTACGTTAATTTGAAATCCTAGTCACTCTCTTGCTCTTGCAGTTAACAAAGGTATATGCATAAGGTCATTCAGTGATGTTATTAAAAAATTGTTAGGGGTAGTCCGCAGGAAGCTACAGGAATGCTCAGGGTACTAGCTAGACCACAACCCTATTTTCACTACCTACATGCAGATATGATTCCCATCTAATCCAAATTTTGTTTAATATTATTTTAAACTGATCATATTAATATTATTATATAGCAGTCAATGTTTAATTGGTATTGATATAGTACAATAGATTGCTATTCTAAATAATTTTGATAAATATTATTAAATAAATTAAGAGATTTATTGTTTCAAGGGTTTATCTTTTTTGGTATGGGAAGAGGGAAAGCAGATAGGGGAAAACCGCAGAGAAAAACTTGGGGAGGTTACCATTTAAACAAAACTCCAGTAATTTCGGTTTGACTTTAGCAAAATGGAATAGTTCATTTTCCGGAAATTTTGGTTGGAAATATTGCGTCTTAGAGTACATTATGAGGTAGTGAACCCATCCATCCTGGTATAACGAACAAAAAAAAAATATTTAATTTAGCTCTACCATTTGGTCAGGGAAAGACAAAAACCGGAAAACGAATTGTAAATGGTAAACAACATCTCTGTTGGCTGTTTTTTGCTTAAAAGCACCCTTGGAGAAAGGTTCTAAACAAACAAACACAACCTGCAACACCTAGACTGTCTGTGACTCAACTTAGATCAGAATGGCAGGGGATCATAATTGTCAACCAGCTGAATGGAAATTAAAATGACACTGCCTGCTGAAATGACAAAATTTTGCTTTTAATACCATATTTCCATGTTAGCAAAATGCTACCAAATATACAACTTAATTGGATAAAAAGATTCTATAGAGTAAAACAGAAGCAGAAGTTTGGAGATAAAGTACAGGATTACAAGGATGGAAGTGGATTACAGTTCTCCATGTTATATCGCCAAATGCCACCAAATATACAACTAAATTGGATAAAGAGATTCTATAGAGCAAAACAGAAGCAGTAGTTTGGAGATAAAGTGCAGGATTACAAGGATGGAAGTGGATTACAGTTCGTCAAGAAATTAAAATAGCCATTCTTGTGGAATTTTGACTTTTTAGCTGTTATTTTGTCTGTTTAATAAGTAAATATTTCTTTGCCTTCAGTGATTTTTTCTAACTTCCTATTTCAAGATAATAAAGCAAGCTCCGGGCCATAATCATTATATATCAGCCGAGACACTGTCGCTTTAAGAATCAAATATTTAAAGGGGCTATGTCACCTATTTTTAGTATCACTTATTTGAAAAGCAAAAAAACATATTTGTTTCAATAGAAACCTAAAAATAATGATCCAGTTTTGTTAACAAATACTCTACCAGTGCACAGAAACTAATATTTGTTATCTTTGGCAGTGGATGGCCAGGATGGAAATGGATTGCAACTTGAAAAAATTGGCCAATTTTTTCAAGTTCCTCCCAAGTTTCATGAAGAAATCAAAGAAAAACTGATTATGGTTTATTCTTCCTTGAAGAAATCATCTGTGGGCAATGATATTTTTCCTTGGTGTTGACTGTTCCAAGAGCAATTTTATGTTTGAGCAAAGGTACTTTGTCAACTATTTGGTGTATTTTGACCAATTCACAGCAAAATCTGCATGACAATGCCCCTTTAAGGCCACATCTTTTGCTAGTAAGAGGTCCTATCAGAAGTCTCAATTCATTCTCCCAGGTGAAGTTGAGCATGCATGCAGGTGATCTAATGAATGCACAGAAAACTGTCTCCCCACATGCTGAATCTCCTCATGGTAGGTGATTTTCTGTAAAATGACTCAATCATATTAAGATGCGAGATAGAATATTGCTGGGATTTATTTTTTACAGTAGTGTCATCTCATATCTGAAGGCTTCTTGAAAGACAACATAAATGTTCCAGACTAAAAAAATATTACAATGTCCTTGGTTTTGTCAGTTTGAATTCAGTTGTTGAGTCCAGGAAATTCTAGTTTCCTCGGAGTCATAAATTCTCTAACAATTTCATCTGTGACTTGTTTTCTTTTTTCCTGATGTTCTGCGACTAATGGCTGTAGAATAGTAATAAGTTCTTTCTTGATTTCTCCTGAAAGCATCTTGCCACTTGAATAATCCTGGACAACAAAATTAATAATTAAAACCAAATCACTTAAAGCGGGATAAAGCTAGCAACTGATGGATACAGTCAGTAATGATGTTAGTCCCATACCCACCACACCCCCACCCACCCCCAACCCAAGAAAAATAATAGTGAGTATGCACTTAACCCTTTAAACCCTAAGAGTGATCAGCATCAAATTTCTCCTTGTAATATTAATGCCTTATCAATCAAAAAGGTCATGAGAATTAAGGACATGATCACATAAGATGAGTTCTCTTGATATCCAAACAATTTCTCCCCACTTCTTTTATAGGAAATGTATAGGACTAGAAATGAGAATTTAAATTTTGATGTTGGGGCTTTAAGGGTTAATATACACCTGTAAGTGTAGAGAGAGACAATTTGGAGCATAGTTTCATACTTTTCTAATTAAGGAAACAGTACAACAGATAAACCACCCATTTTCTTGCTTTTTAATGATTGAAACATGCTAACCACAGACCCCATGCCTCCACTTACACACATAACCCTACTGTCCTGAGTTGAATATAAAGCTGAGCTGCACCTCCATATCTACACTTAGTACACTACGTAGCATACAGTCATGTAAAAGCTGTACTGAAAGTAATTTTTCTGGTGCTAAAGTTTTGAATTGTGACATCACACTTTGTCGTCCCACTTTGCTGCAACCAAGTTAATGGCAAAAGTTTAACTCTGATAAATTTTCAAGAAGCACCGACCTCTTTTATCTGAGCGAGTTTTTCATCATCCTCCAAGAAGAAGGTGAGGTACTGGTAAGCAATGTCGACTGTTACATCTCCACCATACTTCCTGTGGTCTTCCACTGTGTCCCGACCTCCAGAGAATGCATACTTATTTATCTGTAGTACAAATTAATCTATTAAAAACCATCTGTCTAACAATAATTATTAGTTTACAGTCAATAATTTATAATTATAAAGGTCCGTCTTAAAGTTTAAAAATGACTAAAAAAATATTTGTTATACTGCATAATTGACCCACCTTCTTTTTAATCTGAGCCTGTGAATCAGTGAGAAATATAGAAGAGTTTGGATCACTTGAGCTCATTTTTGTTTTAGCACCTTGAAGTGCAGGGAAGAAAGTGGAAAATATCAGAGATGGTTTTGGACATCCCAGGCGTGGAGCCACATCACGAGTCATTCTGAAGTATGGATCCTGTGAGTGCAAGAAAAACATGTTCTGAGTTGTTAATTACTCATGCGCGAAGCGGCATGAGGTAAGGTTTCGGCTCCGTTTTTCTTGTTATTATTTTTTATGTCACGATTTTGCATGCAAATTTATGCACGCATATTTTAAATCGTGCACTTCCGGTTGACTTATTTGCCATTTACACTTCCTGTTTAGTGACTTCCGGCTATTCTCACTTCCGGTAAAACGGCGTTACTTAGGCGTCATGACAGAATCTCCTACAACCCTACGTACATTACTATGTTCACGTTTGGTATATATAAGACTTAGAAGAATCACTGGCTTCATTGTGGTACAGTCTTCCTGTCCACAACATTCAATAGTAAACAACGTGGTTTGCAGGAACAATGACTGAATGAAAGGAGTAACTCTTCTCCATGTCGGACATCTTCTTATCATGTTTAAAATATATTATAAAATTTTCTTACGCATGCGCATGAGTAAAGGCTGCTTGCAGCCTCTTGTTATAAATATAATGCCAGTTTTAATTTCATTTATTTTTTTTGCACTTTCAAAAGGTAAAAAATAATGTATTTAGCAACCTGTCCAAACCATTTTTCAATCCATTCAAGGTAAAACATGTTTTTTTTTTTTTGCCTTATTTTTCGCATTTGCACGGCTCTGACTGAAACTTTAGAAACATGCAAATTTAATGGCGGCCGCGCAAATGCAAAAAGTATGGTTGAAAAAAATCGTTTTCACTTAATTAGATTGAAAAAAAGTGCTAGCTATTCATCATAGCCCTACACCAAGGGGGGGGGGGGGGGGGGGGGGTCCCATATAAAAATGGCACAGGGCTCTCATTCATACATGTACCTATTAAGGGTTAAAAGTTATACTAGATAAAAATCGATAATGACCACCGTTAGAATTATTGCGGCACCTTTTAGGCACTTTTTAATTATCAACTTAGTTGTTAAAACCAAATTTTTATGTTTCACTCCCCTCCCCCATCCGTACAGCACCACATTTTCTTCAGAAACTATGAACTTTAGAATATGTATTCGTGACATATATTTATTTATTTATTTATTTATTTATTTATTTAGTTATAAACAAAGTAGTGGCCATTCAGCTTTTAATACTCTGGCACCCTGTTTGCTGTCATGTGCCCAAACAATCCTCTGTAATTTCGAAATCTAAGATGATGGATATGTTGTAGTCAAAACTTTTCAAGAGCTAATTTAGGTAGGTAATTTTCCTTTTAACTATAGTAGGTATTTTTTAAACTAGGTACTAATTTATTTTCTAGATCAACTGCCTGAAAAAGCATTTTCGTTATGGGGTGTGGTTAAAAAATAGAGGCATGTTTTTTTTTTTTTTTTTTTTTTTTTTTTTTTATGGGGGTTCTAAAAAAAACAAATGGAATTTCTTTTTCCTTTTTCCACCCTCAATTTCTCTACTCCTTTATCTACCAGCCACCCTCCCCTCCTAATTCTGACCTTATCCCCCAGTGCCCCACCCATGATGCCATACTTAGTCTTCTGCCCCCTATCTACATGTACTCCCCCCCCCCCCCCCCTTTACTAATATCACAGTGAAATTATGAAAATAAAGGATTTTTACAGTAATTACCTGGAGCTGAACATCCAACCTTCAGATCAGAAGTCCCCTCTCTTTACCACTACACCACACAGGACAACATTGTAAAGTGACTTATACTGCTCTGTATATATTGCTTATTATTGGTCCCAGACTCACCTCGGCCAAAACAAAATTTAACCCTAACCCTGGCCCTAACTAGAACTAATTCGAAAAAAAATTAATTACCTAGTCAAAAAAAATTAAACCTAGTGAAAAATTAATACCTGAAAAAAAAATACCTGCAACAGATATAAAGAAGCAGGGTTCACTGTTAAGTCAATTACCTGATCTATTGCACAAGGAATAAGACACGGAACATCTTTTCTGCTTCCAAAAGTGTGGGGAAATGAATGACTGAATGATGGCGCAGCTTGAATGGCAGGAAAAGCTATTTTGCCTGACATAAGGAGACAATAACTCATTAAAATTGATATTAAGGAGAAATTAAGACTCGGAAAAAAATCCGAGTCCCAGATGGGATTTGAGCCCACGACGCTCCGTGATCTAGTCGGATGCTCTAACCACTGAGCTACTGGAGACTCTATGGTGAGCAAGGGTCAATTTGTGGGTCTTGACTGGAACCGCATCGCGCAGCTACACAGCCAAGTATTGAGTCTTAATTTCTCCTTACATTTAATATCTTTGTTGTTATTGTTGTTTCATCTTTAAAATTGATATTAATATATTAATTAATTTTGACAGCATTCTATAACGTACTGTAACTATTATTAAAATTTATGACAAGGCTGGATAAGTATAAATGAAAAGATGAAAAGAAAGTCATCCCAATATAACAAAACAATACATTTGTGCTAAACACAACCCTCCTTCCACCCCCGACATCTCGTTACTTTTAATTATTTCCTTTCCACTGATTTCTTAACCCTTTAATCCCTAAGAGTTCCAAATATCGAAATATTTCAAGAAAAATCCCACATTTCATTTTGTCAAGAATTGAGAAACAACCACCCAAAAGTACTGCCAAAGAGGTTTCATTTCACAATAGGATTTCGTTGACAGACTTCAAAAGACAATAGTTAGAACTACTGGGGTTAAAAAAGATAATTTGTGAAAGAATAAAAGACATTATGGTAATGATAGATATTTTATGCAAGTAGAGTGCTTAACAAAACATTTCACCTGAACAAACAATTGAATACTTTCTCTTTAACGAGTTCTAGGTTCAGTTCAACAGTTTGCCGTGCATACTAAGTGTCTGATAAACAGTTAGCAGAAGACCATCCATTGATGCTCAACCAGATGCTTCAACTTGCTTATCTTTAGCTCATTCAGAAGCACTTTATTTTTAACACCACTTCAAAACCCTTCATAATCTCTCCATGGGCAAATATTTTATTTCCCAAATAGCGTATGGCGACTATAATCGCCTTTAGCCACTAAAGGGTATTAAAGGCGACTAGATAATAGTCGCCTTTGGCCACGAAAAGGTTAAAGTCCCTTCAGAAATATATCCACCCCTCCTACCCTCAAACTCCGTTTAAAGTTTTACCATGTTCAAAAATCAAAGACCTACATGTACCTTAATTATAACCAATGAAGGTTTTACGGTGCTGTTACAATGTACATGCATGTATTATAAATTATTTACCTATACAGGCACTCTCATCAAATCCAAAGATGGCCTTTACTTGGTTATATGTCACACATCTTTGTATATTGACAATGTTCTTGTAAAATTCAGAGCTGCTTCTGAAAGTTCACATATTATAACAAATCTAGATCTTGGTTAAATAATCACAAAATTGTGTGGCTAAAGAGCATGCAGATTTCCAGCAAACTTCACGAGCTACATTGTACATGTACCTGAGAACTCATCAGCAGCTGACATTCACCAAGAAATATTTAGACTAGGAATACATTGCCTTGTGAACCGATGTTTATTTCATTTTATCTAGCTGTCCTTGTTAATGGGTGCTTCTTACATTTTTAGATTAGTAGTTAGTATTACTCGTATGATATTGTTGCTGTTATTAATTATTGATTTCTTAACTCATACGTTTGTCTGTGGGTTAGTAGCCGCAGGGTTCTCTGTAAATTTATTTTTAGCTCAGCAGGTAAGGGATTTTTGCTAAGCGGTAAAGGGAAAACTGTGTGTCTTAAAAATTTTCCGGGGGCAAGCAGTTATGGGCGGTAATAAGTGCTGCTTCAAGTGGTAAATTTTACCGGTTACCACCTGATAAGGAGAACCCTGAGTAGCCGTTGATGATAAATAAAGATCTTTTATTATTATTATTATTATTATTATTATTATTATTATTATTATTATTATTATTTAATATTATAATTATTAGTCTGACTTTGTAATGAACCAGGCAAATTAATGCTTTTTCCAACATGGACTGAACAAGTTAGTTCTGCAATAAAGTTTTTATTATAATGGCTCTTTAACAAAATCAATTTGGCAACAGCAAAGCATATCTCTATTAGCGTGACACTTTCGACATTGCTTATCCTACTACTACATGTATGCAGGGAGCATTTTTGTTATATACAAACCTAGTAAAATGCTCACTAGTAAATTTCTAGCTTGCCGTGAGTCTCTCATACATGTACATGTAGCTTAGTCTCAGGTTAACTAGAGCATCCGACTACGGGTATAGAATGTCACGGGTTCAATTTCTGTCGTGGACTTACACTTTGTTTCTTGAAGTGTATTCACGAGAGGATCGATATGATGAACAAACAAACTACTCAAAGGCAGCCATGCAGTGCTTAACTTAACTATATTTATCCCGCAATATGCAATTCATTTACATACGTCACGAGATGTCATGCATATACACTACTAATATTATTTTCTTTATCACAAGCTTGTGACAGTCAATAACGTTACGTAAATCTTTCTCAGTTATGATAAGTAAACACACTTCAACAAGTTAAACATGTTACTTTTTACCCTATGCAGGGGTTTCAATAAAATTTGAAGTAGGCTGCGCGTTAAGGTAAAGTAACCAACTGCATCAACTAGTTTTAAATTAATTTTTTTTATATTTCTTCAGTTTGGTTGGAAAAATAATTGACTTCTCAGGCAAAGTAGTTGACGGTTTTCATCGGCCATCAGTGCTTATTGAAAGCCCTGCCTATGCAATCAATATCTGTAAAGTTAACATGTTACTCACCCTATGTAATCAATATCAGAGAAGATAAACGTCTTTTTCACATCAAAGCCACAAGCGATGATATCTTTGGCATTTTCATAAGCCAGTCTGTGAGCTTCATCACATTCCAAGTCCTTCAGAAAAACCTTTTCATCATCTGTAAGCTGTATCACCAAGGGAACATTGAAAGCATCCTGCAAATATCTGAATTGAGACAAAAGATAATCAATTAACTGCATAATTATACAAGTGTACTGACTGTGCCCAAGCAGATTGATGAGGTGTTCCAGGGAGAAAGAGTTCCATCTGATGAATAACAAAAACAAAACATTTGGCAATAAACAGTAGCCTAGTTTTTTATTTGCAGGAACTTTTTTTCTCTTTATGATTATATGACATACCGGTAGTCTTTGGTATTTTATAAAATTTTACGTCGACGGGCTGGATGCATTCAGTGACTGTTCATAATTTTTTCCCCTCAGATTTTATAATAACACCATTTTTTGGGGTTGGCCTCTATATTTCAGAGTTAACTGACTTGGAAACTTGAGATAATATAATCGTATATGGGCATTTCTTTTGTCATGTTAGTCAGTCAATAAAAAATATATTATAATCGCAGAATAAAACACACTTGCCTTGTAACTGTTTTCAGATTCCTTTTAACCCAACTCCCACACAATTAACTGGAATATACTTTTTTTTATTTTTGTAGCAACAGATACTGTACCTGAGATCATTTCCTCAAAGGTTTACCCAACATACAGATCTGATGCCAATTTATATGTTATCTTACTTACATACATGAAACAATAGAAAGAAAAAGAGTGATGTTCAAAAATACAAACAGAATAAAATTATGTCTAATTTATAAAGGTCTTTTAATTAATAAGTATTCTTTACCAATGTACAGTATACAAATATGTAGCTGACACTGTGTACAAGCATTCCTAAAAAAGATTGTTATTTCTTAAATTTGTATTTTTCTTACAAATTATTAAATGACTTTATTTAAATTTATGAATGAAGGTAACAACTCTAACTTACTTTGTAAATATAAATGGAATAAGATGTCCCAAATGCATAGCTTCTGATGAAGGGCCTCTTCCAGTGTACAGGTAGAATGGTTTCTCTTTAGAGTACATGTCCAACACAAAGTCAAGATCCCTGGAATGAAAACAATAGACACTCAAAGATCCAAACATGAAGTACCAAGTGTTCATGAAGTGCAAAAGGGCCAATGTGTGTATATGCAATAGCCCAATTTCGATATATTAAAATTCAACTTGAAACAAAAGACATCACTACGAGGCTTCGGGGAATGATAGAAGGGATTCATGTTGTTTATTCCCCCAAGCCTTGTTGTGATGTCTTTTGTTTCAAGTTGAATAATTGGGCTATTAATGTGTTTTTCTTTTTGTAGGACCAGAATTCCATCCAGAGGGGAGTAGCTCAATACTCGCAGTAATGTTGTTTCATGCACAGACATCCCAAGCTGACAAACAGAAATTGGGTTTAACTCCAGCTATGTGGGCTCCCTGTGACTCATGTGCTAACTTTACCTAAAACTCCTTTATTTAAAGGATTAAATTTTACCTGTGGGAAAAGAACACACCCCTTCTGAGTAGGTGGTGGGGAGGCTTTCCTGTCAGTTGCTGTATCCTTTCTTTGTGCCGCTGTTCTAACTTTGAACAACCAAACTGTCCTGTCGATAACAAAGTACCATATTTTAAAAGTATAATACAATTTCAAATGAAAAGAGGAAACTTATAGCTGTTTTCCATTTCTGAAATCTGTCCAACAACTTGCTGGGTAAATAAATCATTGCCTCATGAAGGCAGTAGCAACATTCTTTCATTGTGTTGTTCCAGGAAATATAATACCGCCCCCGCCCCCCTCCCCCCCCCCCCCCCCCCGCCACCCCTCCTCTCCCACCCCTCTTGAAATTCTAGTTTGGCATTATACTTCACTTTAATAAAATACAAAAAAAATATTTCCTTTTAAAAGCTTTGGAACGTATGGATCAGTATGGTATGGATATTTCCCAGCAGCGCACATTCTTTACGTACTCAAACTTCCGCCATTCTTTATAATATACTCAAATGTCAGTGGGTACTAGTACTTAAATGGTACCTGAATTTTGTTTGATGGGGATGGCTCAAATGGATTATTACAAAGTCAAAACCATCCTACAAGACAATGAGTGTTTGTAATTTCACCATCCTCTTGTTAGAAGTGGCTTAAAACAATTGACCAAGTGGTTGTCAGAAGACTGGGTTCTAATTCTAAGAGGACATTTTATACATTCACAAAAACCACCCATATGCATGGCCTCTGATATTACGCGATGGTGCGATTTCGCATAATCGTCCTCAAATCGCATCCGATCGCATAATTCACGAAAAATCGCATAATTCGTAGAAAATCACACAAAATCACATAATGTGAACAAACCACACAATACACTATCGCTTTAGCTAAGAAACTTAAGCTAACATTTGTTTTTTTCTATTGAATTATCCTGTATCAAATAAGCAAACCGCCACCTTCGATCGAAACTGCGTTCATTCTTGGCCACAACAAGCTTGGTAACCGCGTAAATTTCTTGAGCACATGTTTTATTTAGCCTGGTTACTAAGGTTAACCAAGATGGCCGCTCGTTTACAGACTCTTTTCTTGGATTCTCTCGTTCGTTTTGGATGTTCCTTCATAGCTAAAAGCTTCAAAATATCCCACAAAGATAGCGAGCACCGTTTTAAAACAGGTATTTTCGTTTCCTTCCTCTGAAACCTGCTAAAACATGCATAAAAAAGTTCCAGAAAAAATCGCATAATTTGCATATTTTTCCGCATAATAGTCCTTGCTTATCGCATAATTTGCCACGAAAAAATCGCATAATTTCCATTTTTTTATCGCGTAATATCAGAGGCCCTGCATATGACCTGACCTCAAAATCTTACCATTTAAACTTTGGATAAAAATAGAGTAATGTTCTTCCAAGTTAAAACAAAAATCTGTAAAAGAGTTTTTCGCATATCAGCGAAAATATCAAAAATAGGAATTTGGAAAAATATTTTGCAGTCTCACAGATTTGGAAAGAACAATTGTCTGCAGGTCAATGTTGATGTATATTTAAAAATATCAAAAATTGAGCATAGGTAATGTACTTATGGCTAGATTTCGAGAAATTTACGACCAAAAAAACATTTCATATGATCTCCTGCATGCGCACTACTGCATACACCACGGCCATTCACTTACTAACATTACATTTATTTACTAACATGCATTGCTCACATGATTTTTGCTCATGCTGTATT
Source organism: Cladopsammia gracilis (assembly GCA_022457155.1). Taxonomy (NCBI): domain Eukaryota; kingdom Metazoa; phylum Cnidaria; class Anthozoa; order Scleractinia; family Dendrophylliidae; genus Cladopsammia; species Cladopsammia gracilis. The sequence goes on along the minus strand of JAJGOT010000133.1, from coordinate 404,154 downwards.
GCTTGCGCATAAGGAAATATATTTATTGTCTGTCAAGAATGTAGTAAGTCACCTTAGTTAATATACCCTAAAAGGTACCCCGGTAATTCTAATGGTGGTCCTTTTAGAATTTAGCAACCTAAGCAGTACCAATCTACAAATTTTGACCCCTAAAAGGTACGACAAGCACCTCCATCATTTTTATACGGATTCCCTCCCCCCCATACCCCCTATCCCCACCAGGACTGGGTTTCGCAGGGTACTCTGCAATCACTTTTAATTTGGATAGGCAAAAAAACAAAATGGGAAATTCATCAATGGATAGAAAGTTTTGGTTCTTTTATATTTAGTCTGCTTGGCGCCTAAGTAACATAAAAATGAAAGGTGATAAATAAAGAAAGATGGTAAATGTTAAGTTCGGTAATGAAAATGAGAAAGATGTTATATTCATCATGTCACAAGTGGGGGACAAAGATAAAATCTGAGTCCCTGACAGCAATCAAACCTATGAGCTTCTGTACACAACAACAAACAACAACAATCTTTATTGTGCTCTTAATACAAAAGTGCAGAATCATTAAAAGGAAATAACTGTGAAAGAAAAAAGAGCACAGCCACTCAGAAATAGCAAAAGCTAATCGCGCTGAGTAGCTGGGCCATGCGGAAGAGTAACTAGATATCAAAGTCGTTATAAATAGACAGATACACAAAAAACACAAAAAATATATATTTAAGCTGTAATTAATAAACAAATACACAAGCGAATAAACAAAAAAAAAACAACAACAATTTTGACGTCAGAGGGTAACATTGCACTGTTGCCTGCTAGCGCATGTGATCAGACCGTGACAAAAGGTGGCATGATTATGATGGATCGAGTGCTCGGCGCGTTTTTCAAACTGTGTTTTTTTTTGTGTTGCTATATAACAAATCACTTAATGACTGATCCCTCGGGATACAGTGAATTTTGTTTCCCTCGAATATCTCGAGGGAAACATCGAGATTCTCGGGAAACAAAATTCACTGTTTCCCTCGGGACCAGTCATTAAGTGTTTATTAAATCTTTCTCATAAAAATGAAAGACTCACAACTCCATAATAATCCCCAGTTATTCGTGATATAGGGAGAAAATAGATATTGATCACTACACTATATTTAATCAAAGTGCCCTATGGGCTATCTCCTGTAAGTTCTTCCCATCATGCATTGCTGTCATATTATGTCTGAATATTGTTTTGGATGCAACAATAGACCAATTCCGTTATATTAAAATTCATACTTGGCTCCGAGGCTTAGGGGAATAAAACAAAATAGATTAATTATTCATCCCTGAACCTCGATGTGATTTCTTTTGTTTTATTCCCCTAAGCCTCGGAGCCAAGTATGAATTTTAATATAGACATACAATATAGGTGAATATTCTGACGGGTCATGTGGCTTGTGAAACAGGTAAAATAAATTATTGAGACAAGGTTTAGCCTGCCAAAAATGTGTTTTTTATTTCAGGCTTAAAGCCACAAAATAAAGGGGGAAGTTGTCATTGAACATGTGTATGGCTAGCTTTTCTTCAAAGGAAGGGCGGCTGTACGCTATACTGTCATTGAGTACTGTCACAGACATCCTCACAGACACCTCAATAAAACAGAAACAGTTCATAGAAATACACACAACAGTTCATACAAATGATAAAGATATGGACACTCTGTTCTGTCCCTTTTGTGCCCTTTTAAAGAGTTTGATTGTACTTGTGGTCTGGTTGAGATGACTGGGCCCGGTTGCATAAAGCACCTTAAGTGTGATGTACTGCAATCGTTTCCTGCATTCCAAATGATTTTCTCACTCTCTCTTTGTGTTTCCTTAGCCTGTGAACAGGCTTCTTTTTGGGGAATTGGGTTAGGTTAAAATCGGCGAGCGAGGCGAGCCGAGCGCGGATTGGGGAAAAGGGAGAGGGCGGCCTTCCCCCTTCCCCCTTCCCCCTTCCCCAGTCCTCGCTTCGCTCGCCGATTTTAACCTAACCCAATTCCCCAAAAAGAAGCCTGTTCACAGGCTAGTGTTTCCTATACACTCTTTGTTTTATAAGAATGTATATTTTTAATGCTCAGGCTGGATATTCTTATTTGTTTGTCGACTTTAGGCTGAAAATATTTTTGTGTACATTCTTAGATTACAGAGTATAGTATTTCACGAAGCCTCCATAACACCCATGCCTTCATATTTATTTTACACTTTATGTACATACACACTGACATACACGTTATGTGCTACCGCGATATAATTGTCATTCATGGACGTCTACAAACTTCTATAGAATATTAAAAAAACGACCAACTGTCATGGATATCTTTTGTACCTTTTAATCGAATTGCCGATATGTCGAAAGAATTTACCATACTTTTCAATGGTATATTAAAGTTCATTTAAAATATTATGTGATTTTATTGTATTTATTTTCCATCAGCACGCAAAAAATGTACTTAACAAAAATCTCAGCCTTGGGTATATTCGCCAAGCTCAGCCTCAATATTCTTCTCATAAAAAGATTCTTATACTAGTATATATATAAATAAAGTGTACTCGTTAATGCGCCTTCGGTCGAGTTACCCATGATAACGCGCAAGAAAATCCTCCGAAAAGCAGAGAATGGTTGTAGAAAATCTCACTTAGTAATGCAGCCGGGCCTTTGACCTTTACATAAGAATTTCATAAAATTTGGTTTCATTCAAGTACATATACCATCCAAATACTCTTTGATCACTGCTACATAAAAACCCTGATTTCCTACAGGTATGGAAATATGCTTCTAAATTTCCTCTCATTTAATACATGAGATGAGCACAATTTTTCTACATTAAGATCAACGACTTTAATTTACCAAGTTAGAATCCTCATATTATGCAACACTTCTCACAAAGTTTCACATTAAAATGATAGCAATACATGTATATTGACTGATGATTATTTACATTTATTTGGTTTGCATTTCTTAATATAAACGAGACATTTATAAATACTGTCAGGAACAGTACAGAGCATTAACATATACTAACAACTAACAGCGGTTCACGTCGCTCATAGCCTCCTACGCAGACGTCCTTTAATAGACGTCCCACGTTCGTGGGGGAGGAAGAGGAGGCTACGTCGCTCATCGAATCTGTTTCACTGCAAGGGCCAGTTTCATCGCAGACGCTGTTTTCATTACGAAACATTTCGTCCGAATTTCACAATGAATATTCACATTCAGTAATAACACTGTTGTTTTGTATAGTCCTTTACTCTCTCAAACCAGTATGCAGCTATAAAAGTGACCATGTTTTCAAGGTTTAAAAAAATCGGGCCGGCAAATCGGCAAATCGAATTGATCGAAACAAATACAGCCCTAATTATCGAAAGAAAAGGATTTTTGGGATTTAAATTAGCACAAATGATAAAAAAGCACAACGTTAAAGGAAACGCGAGTTATGATTTCAAAAGCGCTCGCACTGCCCGCTCTCTAGAAGGTAAACACAGGGAAAACCCATCAACGTGGTCCTCCAACAAGCATGGCGGACGGTAATTCAAGGGTCACCTGAGCGCACACACTCTATGGGAATTCGCGCATTTAATTAAAATCGACGTGTTTATTGACCTTTATTGAGATAAGCGGTTTAAGGTTAAAAGAATGTCTCAAGAATGTCTAAGCTGAGAGTGCCAGAACTTTCGTTCATTCAGGCCAGTGATTTCTGGCGCGGACTCGACTGTCTGTGAGTGACTCGTGAGTATTTTGCTATCAATATTTAATTCAACTCAAAACACAAATTCTCCTTACTGGTCCCCATACATTTCGTATAAGACAAATCAGGAGAAATTGTTAAAGGATCAAGAGAACTCATCTTCGGTGATCATTATCGTAATTCTTATCACCTCTGTACTTAATAGTACATTGATACTACTAGGAGAAATTTGGTACTGATCACTACTGGCGCTTAAAAGGTTAATTCAAAATGCACATACTGTAAACTACAAAGCAAAAAGTCACAGGTTTTTATACCGAGATAAACCCAAAATTGAACAGATATACATCAATTAACTTAAAAAAACATAGACATTTTCATGCCCCTCACATTTTACATTAAAGCTTTCAGAGCTTTTCAAACCCAATTCACAAACTCTTTTAAAACCCTTCCCTTTCTCAATACTTCTCAGACCTCTACAAAATAAAATATCGCCAAATAAATTGCCCTCTTCCAACGTTCTCTAAAATCTCAGTTAACTAAATCAAGCTATGAATATATCACTTCATCACGCCACAAACCTGCGCTCGCTAAACCCCTTTCAAAAAATCATCAACCTATAAATATATCCCTTTGTCAAACCACAAACATCCCCATCGACTCTTGTTTTCTTATTGATAATATCTAACACAAATCTGCTAACAAATATGCACTAGGAATGTCCCCACAAATTCACTAAAAAGTCTATTAATAGTATCTAACGCATTTTTTGCTAACAAAAATGCATAAAGAATGCATGTTAGCCCACATAAACTCCTGTAAGTTAAACATTAACTTACAGGAGATAAAAACATTTAAGCTTGGAATCTTTGGATTACAGCTGGGATTAGTAAGCTTATATTTAGAAATCACTCTAACTTGAAGTGTGGAAACCGTAATGGCATAAATTCTGCGAAGATGTGAGGAAACAAACAAACCAAAAAGAGAAAGTAACTCACTGATAAGTTTGTCATAATCGATCCCCTTGTTATCCGCTGCCACTACTGTTTCGATTGTTACAATTTGTTCCACTTCACCATCAGCCACGTTCTCTTTGTTACTTTCGTCATTCGAGGCCGCCATACTTAAAAATATCTTCCTTACACTTCTGAAAATTGAAGGAAATACACTGATCTTTCCTCTTCTCGATAAAAATGGAAGCAACATGCACTACCAGCTCCCAGAAACATAAATTTCTAAGAAAATTATCTTGCATCAGAAAACTTGAGCCTGCGAACAAACGAAAAAGCCGCCTTGTGTATGTCCCAATGAACTGTCCATTTTAGCTCCCTTGCGCCAGTCGTAACACTATGTTTTCGGAGGCCAGAGAATACACAGCCGCTTCTTTATCACTTCCGGCTGGTACGTGGTAAGGGCGGCCGGGGAGCGATAAGCTGAGAGGCGGCTGTATTCGCAGGCTACTGGGAACGGAAAAAGGGGTAACAAGTAATAAAATGGTACCCATTTTTTTGCCTCTTCGACTACTATGTACGCAGATCATCGTTTACCAAACGCTGTGAGACCTTTTCCAAGGCCACTGGAAACATCCCCCCCCCCTCCCCCCCCCCCCCCTCCCTCGTCAAAAACAGCATGAAACCAAGAAAAACAGGGATAAGGAATGCGGAGAAACAGGGGCAGTGAAGAGGGATTTCTCAGGTAGCAAGCAGTGAACAGGAAAGGACTGTCTCAACAAAATGACGTCAGAAGGAAAACGGGAAGTCAGGGAAGTTTAATAGGGCACAGGAAGTTCTTACATCTCCCCCTCCCCTCCCTCACCAAACACTGACAGGGGACTGCTACCGTAAAATGCCGCTTATAGGCCATGGGCTTAGTTAAAGGGCTGTTTGGCTGGCAAGCAAAAAACGTTGTGACAAAGATGCCGGTTCTTTTAGTTGATGTGGTGTAAATCTAAGAATAGCCATAATGGAGCTGTGGTATGCTTATACATAGGAGGGGGTATATCCGGTAAAATATCTTTTTTACCAAACTGATGGGCCTATAACCGGGTGGCCTTATAATCGGGGGTGGGGCTATAAGCAGTATTTTACGGTATTTATTTCACAAAACACGCCTTATAAGGGAAAATATTTTATTGTCAGCCGGGGGGAGGACTTCCTCGTTTATTTAAAAAAAAAAAAGCGATATTGGTTATTTGCTGCCCAAACAGGTGTGTTTCTCGGGCTGTTTTACTCTGAAAGTGGATTATGAAATTGTTTTTCTGGAAAATGGTAAAAGGAAAGGATGGGTTTGATTACATGTATGGACAGATCCTTTCGTTTCTCTCGGAGTAGTCGTGTGTGTGAAACACGTCAAGCATATGGAAAATGAGCGCTGTGCTGGGTGTACAAGGTGGGGATTTAAACATAGGCGAGAGAGGGTTCCGATTGCAAAGGGAAGGAAAACCAGCCTCATCTCTTCATACTTCTCGTAACGAGTTGGAAAGACTCTCTATCACCTGACATACATGTACAGGGCATCTCCTCGCAGCAAACAATTTTTTCCCGTTTTTTTTTTTCCACACATTCAACAATCAACGTTCAACAATCTTCAAGAGAAAAGGGGTCTGAAATTGGGTACTGAAAATCGAAATTTTGCTCTGAAATAGGTTTTAAAAAATGGGCGACCACACCAGCTTTCAGATTATAAAATCACTATGAACAACTCAAGTTTACGTCCATTCTTGGGGTCACTAATATTTACAAGTCAGTTCATGTAATTTAATGTCTTCCATAGATGGGGTCAACACTCCAGCAATCTTTCTTTACAATTTCCGGGAAAAATGTATACAGAATTAACTTGGCAGTGGCGCTTTATCAAGTGAAACAACAAAACAACACGAATAACATTTTATTAATAAACATGAAAGGGAAAAACGTATGACACCCAAGCTAATGTGAAATGAAAATAGCATTATTAGAAATGTTTCATTGTTTTGGCTCAAAATTTTAACGCAACTAGAAGCATTTTTATGGCAACTACTTAGTATTTTTTTATTGCTGCAAAAAAAGCCCTAGGATCAATTTCGTCGATTTATCTGCATGCGAAGAAAATGTAAATTTTATATTGAAACTAAGTGTGTTCATGCATGTTTTTTATGAGACAGTAAAATGTATAATTGTTTCTGCCAAAAAAAAAAAAGAAAGAAAAATCCAGCTTTTGGGAACAAAAACTCTTGACATTTTTGTTGAGTTTTCTTGCCAGGTATTTGCCCAAATTAATGACTGTTATCACTTTAAGCTGAAAGAAAAATAATGTTTCAAACATTTCAGTCTTGTCCAGTTTAATAGGACCAATCGTCTTCCTAAGACTAAGCTGGGTTAACTATTGAAAAGATCTATTTTTTGTAGAACTGCATACAAATATCAAGTGAAGTAAAAAAAAAAAAAATAGGTACTTTTGCAAACTCCTCCAAAGAAACAGCTATTTAATCTGAATATTGATGTATGATGTTCCTCTCAAATTAATAAACGGTGGATAAATTTTGGCTAAGTTGGCTTAAAGTGCACTCTGTTAATCCAGCACTCTCTACATTCAAAGTAGATTATTTAGTTTTAATTTCACATTTGCTAATGGATCTTGGATAAACAAAATAAAGCTACAAATATGTTCAACCATATACTTTTTCAGAGCGTGACCTCTAAATTAAAATTTAAACTAGAAATTCTTGATGTTCTGCAGTTGTGATGCAGTTCAGGCAGAAAAATTTACCATGTCACGGATCTGTAAGAAAACAACCATAAAAAATTGTTACAAAAGACATGAATCAATCCTTATTAGAAGATAGTTATGTCAACAACAAAGTACTTTATCACTGATGCAAACACAGTTTTGATATAAGTTTTGCTTTTCAATATCAGATTTATTTGAACAAATACATGTGTATGCAACATGTGTAAAATAGATTTATTACAAAATTATTACTGATAAACTGAACAAGGTGGAAGTAATGGAGGCCCCATTTTCTTGATAATGTAAAATATAGCACAAGGCTGATCAACTTCAAAGACCTTTATGCAAGAGAAAACTTTTTAGCACAATATTTATCATTCTTCACCTGAATGAAAACTGGGATAGTCTTGCAAAATTAAGGGCTTCTTTAGTAATCACCTGAGGCGTGACGGCAACATCTAATGGTGATTCACCCTCATAGCTGGTCATTCTTGGATCAGCACCAGCAGCAAGAAGAAGCGCTGCAACTGATTCCATGCCTCGGCCTGCTGCAATGTGCAGTGACGTGATTTCATCGAATGTCATAGCATCAGCGTCGGCATGGCAATCATAAAGAAGGCAGTTAATCATTGAGAGATTGCCTGCCTCAACTGCATGATGAAGGGCTGAGCGCCCACTTCTACCATCCTGAAAAATAGATCACATTTAATTTAAAACCACATACTCAGGGTCGTAGCCAGTGTGAGGCAAACCGAGGCACTTGCCTCAGTCATGATCGCAGTGTTTTGTTTAAACGCAGTCATCATAAAGACCCTAAATAGCTAGGTGGAAAATTAAACCATTGATATTGCCTCAGTCCTTATTTTTTTCTGGCTACGGCCCTGACACTGGTACTTAAAATAAAAGAACACAAGCATCGAGACCGGAAAATTCAATTTTTTTTACCGTAAAATCTCAGATAAGTTACAACAGAACACTATCACAGACTCTTCATTAATAGTCTCTGACATTATAACCCTACTCAAGTGCAGCTATTTCAACAAGGGAATTACTTGTAGGGTCAGGGGAAAAACAAACAAAATCTTGATAGCCGAGATTCATTGGGAGTTCTATTTCTTTATTCATAACACCTTGATATTTACCTGTACATTGACATTGGCTCCAAGTGATACAAGATAAGTCACAATTTGAACACTGTTCTTAAACACTGCTTTGTGTAGAGCGGTAAAACCTACAAAAACACAGCAATGTAAATTTAAGATTGAAACAAATATGGCTAATGTCTTGTCTGGAAATACAAGGTGACAAATGCACAGGCCATGTAAATAAGTTCAACAATATATTATTCCCTTATTAAGTCTACATGAGGAAACCTGTTTCAAGGACGCTAACTGAACTGCTCAATGAAACTGATATATTAAATGTGTCAAAGAGCATTTATATATGCAAAAGTATAAAAAGCCCGAATTTCTATATTCTCAGTAATGTTGTTCATGCTCAAAATCCTTCCAGAAGAAAGGCATCAATTAACTTGAGTGGAGGATGAATACCGCACAGAAATGAATGGATGGGCCAAGACATGCTCCACCCAGCCCTGGGAAAGTTGCCAAAACATGTATGGACTTTGCACCCATAATCTTTTCTGATTCAATACATTCCTTTCCTTTCGTCAGTTCTGAGAAAACAAATGTGCCTTCAAGAGATTATTTCTTTTTCCCTTGCGTCCGCTTAATAATGTGAAAAATGAAACGTCAATCAATCTTAACAATCAACAGCCTAAGGGAAATAATTTCACATAACGAAACTGCTTCCAAGCATTTTTTGTTTCCTTTTCAATACTGAAGGGGGAAACCCCTCTAAAGCTATTGTTTCACAAAACGGAACGTGTCAACAAACTTCTGCTTTGAAAGCAAATTTTTTTCACACCTTTCCTTTTCAATATTAATTGCAAGGGAAAACCCCTTGATTTTAGAGTTATCCATGGAAACTAAACTACGTGGCGAGATAACGATTTTCCTGGATTACAATACAAACAATACTTCGAAACTTCTACAAACTTCTTTTTCTCTTACCATCATAATCTCGCTCATGTAACATGTTGTAGACTCTTTCTTTCATCTCATCACTCCATCGCTTCTCGAGTAAAGGCCTAACAATTTCTTTGACGCAGTCAAAATCTCCCTGCTCGCAGGCCAGATGTAAAGCAGTTCGTCCTTTACGGTCTGGAATGTCTGGAACTGCTCCAGCTTCCAGTAATCTGCGTAGAGCGGCGGGTTGTCGAGTTATGGCCGCGAGATGAAGCGGTGCCTACAAAATCAACCAAAATTCGTCTGATCTTGTCCAAAGAATAAACTAAACTTCATCCGAAGTAAAATTCTGAACAATAACCTGAGTGATTTAGACTTTATTTTGAGATCGCAGCGCTAGGGTGTAAATTAAAGGAGATCGAAGTACAACAACAAAACATTTTGTAGTTTTACAACTGAGTTTTGCATTAGTTTTATTACCTGTCTGAGATAATTATACATGTCCAGGCATTCTCTTTTCGGTGCAACAGAGATAATAGCGTCTGTTTCCATCGGTTTCATGTTAATAATCGATAAATGTAGCGCCCTAAAACATAAAAAAGTATAAGACTTACTGTTACAGTTTATTTCTGCGCGAGTACTGTTTATGGAAAGACCGCCATTTCTTAGCATCCAGAATTTCTACGAATCAAAACACTTTTGGCAGTGTTTCTCAAGAATTTATTAAGGTGAAACTTAAAAACAAATAGTTCGTAAGAAAGTATAATTGTTTTACTAAAGCCAAGGAGAAAAAGATCGACTGTTTCTTGTGACAAATTTTTGGCATAACAACGCTTATTGTCTCGTGATAAACACGATGGATCCAAACAAGAAGCAATTCTTTTGATAGGAATATTTATTTCTAATTCTTATTTCACTTAAATACTTAACTATTTCTTCGAAAAACATATACCTTCGGGAAAATGGGAAACTAATAATAAAATAAAAAATCAAGCGAGAGAGAAAATTTTCTTTCGCAATTTAAGTTTACCTCTAGCTGAAAGGTCAACAGGCGGTAACGAAGGATAGGTTTTCGTTTTACACTAAAACGAGGAAACATTTTTATTTTCACTTACGTATCTCCATCGTCGTCTTGTAGAAAGAGAAAATTTCTGAAATGATCCTGAGCTAGTAAATATCTCACATCGTTACTTTGAGCGTAGTTAAAATAAAGTTCTTCACTTTGCGAAAGACCTTCCCGTGTTGTTGATTCCGAAGAAGAATGTCTAGTGTTGGTGTCTGGATCGTCGATGGTTAAATTTTGCGTCCTTTCTTCAACAGTCCGTATTTCTGACTCGTCGCATATTTCCATGCTTCGAGATCGCAGCTCTTCATCGTCAACAAACCCCGAATCGCACTGTTCGGACGGCGTAACTGCTTTGCCTTCGTTTCGAGTCAGAGAAGCAAGCTTCTGCTGCGAAATGGCACTGGGCAGTGCTCCTCGAGGAATAAGCTTTCGTTGTTGTTTTTTAACAGAATCCATCGCTTCAACCAAAACTTCTTCGTTTCCTGCGTAGTACGGTGACTTAAAATGACTGGACAAACTTAACGAACAACTTAATAACGCAAATGGTGTGGTGGGATAAACTTTCAAAATAACTTCCTTCGCAGTTCTGTTGTAGGTTGGAAGCACCAGTAATGGCGGATCGTCCTGTATATACCATCCACACTCTGAAAAGGGTAAGTCCCTTTACTATCCACGTGATAAATTCTGACCAATCAACATCGATTTTAGAAACGAATAAGCCAATCAGCGTTGGCGTTCTATGTACGAAAGGGAAAAAACCCCACAGGCACCCCCTGAAATTTCAAGCCGTGCAGGTATGTTAACAATGCCAAGTTCGCGGTAATCAACAATAGATTATTAATTAGGGGATTCCCCTTAACTTGGACTTTCGCATTTCGCCGATTCAAGTGCTGACGTTCGAAGAGGCTTCTAATTGCGTTGGATGCGTAAATGATCCATTTTCTCATAAAGATGACTACGTATTTCTTTTTTATGTTTTATTTTAGTGGGGGCGGATGCTTCAGCTTTTTTCCTGACTAGAAATATCGGTTTAAAGTCACGCTGATTAGCGAAGCTCATGGGAAATTTTTGGGGGAATAAATTAAAAATGCAGTACCTGGCTATGTTCATGTAAGGTCATGTGTTGACGAGACCCTTTAGCTTACGTTGCATGCATGCAATTTTCCAAAAGTTTTGAAATAGCAACACTTGCTATCGGTAAAAAAAACCCTGCGATGTTAAACAATTAAAAAAATATATATTTCGGGATTTTTTTTTGTAAATTTCTCTTGGTTCAGCTTTAACTTTGGACCTCGAATATGATTTCGTCATAAAAGTATCAGGATTATTTATGTCGATGTATCATCGTAAGTCCTGCTGAATAGATCAATAAAATCTGCTCACTTTGCACGACAAATCCTCGTGATTTATGGAAATGTAAGAAGTATTGAAAACACTGCGATGAAATAAACAAACTGATTAAACTAACATGACCTCGCAGTTTTTGATTACTGAATCAGACCCTATTTTAGCCGCTGTAATGGACCGGTGTAGCATCTGTCCCAATTCTTCATTTCTCGTGTCAGCAGTCTTACACATACAGCTTTGTTCTGAAGGGAGATCGGAGTAGTTCTAAGAGTCTTTTCACGTGAGTTGTACCGACTGTAAATATCGGTGAAGTATACCTGCGGTCATAGCGGGGCTTTTTGGAATTGCCGGGCGGGTCGAATACATAGCGTTGTCAGGAGCCGGTAACAATGCTCTTGTTTTACATGTTAAGTGTTTCTTGTTCAAGAGATCTACGCAGGGCCCACAAATGATATTGTGCACCAAAAAGGCGCCCTTGGCTGACCGCCTAATATGTTTTGTACCTTAATTGTACCTGTGAGGACCTGTAATGTTTAACACTAAAAAACTTAAAAGAGTGCCAAACATCAAAATTCAAGAAAAAAATCCCAATATTAATTTTGTAAAATATTGAAAAACAAATGGTACCGTATAAAAGTACTGCTGAAGAGGTTTAATTTGAATGGTCACACCATAGGATTTCGTCCACAGACTCAAAAGTTAGAACTACATTTCTCACTCACTCACTCACTCACTCACTCACTCACTCACTCACTCACTCATGCAGCAACGTTCCCTTTCTGCCAGTCTTTCGCCATAACATGTGATGATTGATAATAATTGACTGTGGGAGTGTTTGTGTCCCACGCGTTTTTTTTTTTCCCGTGTGTTTTTTAGTCTTTGTCCAAAGTTGACTCATTACCAATAAGTCATTATTCTCAGGGACTTTTATTTTTTGGCGTAATTATTTTATTTCCTGTTCCGAAACACTCCCAAACAAGGCTTCGATCCACCCAGTCATTTCTCACCGATATAAACTTTTAAAGATTTAGTTAAGGATCAAGCTACAGCTTGAGAAAATTGACCCCTTAATTGTTTGTGCTCGAAATAAGTTCATATTAAAATTCCTTTAAATTTATTTTCCCTTTCATAGTATCATTGCCCTGACCTGGAAACCGAAAACATGAATCGAAGCATTTCGCTTCAGTTTGTCAGCTGATTTGAACTGTGCTTGCAAACATTATGCAGAATCATCTTTTATTTAGCTAGTAAAATGTAGAGAGGTTACCGTGTCATCACAAGAGAAAATGATGGAACTGCTGTTCCACAAATTTATCTTGGTCAGCACATGTATATTTGTTGGGGCATTTACATGTAACCTTGCTAACGTGGCTTATTTCACATTCGAACTTTTTTTCTTTTCAGTCTCAGGGAAACGTCCCCGAGCGGGGAGGGGGACGTCTCCCATATTAAATTCACGATGCTCATCGTCGGAAATTCTGAAAGGACCCCCTTAAAGATACCAGAAATCCGTTTTGTGGGGGTGGTACATTTCTACTCCTAAGGGAAGTGGTCATAACAAGTATACTCGACGAGGACCCACCGTGTGTAGGGGTAGGGGGGTTACACAAGATACTACCTATCTGTTGAGTGTAATGGACACAATTTTTTGGCCTAATAATTAGAGATGAGAGTTTAATATTGTGTGTGCATGAAGCTTGCATTGCTAGTAAAATGACTCAGGAATATTTTTATCTTTCTCTCAGTTTCTACTCCTGATAGAATGGGGGCTATACCAACAAGATACCATCTTTTTAGGTTGGGGAGAGGGGGTACATACATAAAGAGACCACCAGTCTTTTTGTAAATGGTGAGTCCTGTCGGAGTACAATAGTTTTGACCATTTCCTTTACAGAGGTACCAAATCTCTCTGCATGAAAATCTTTTCTGGCTTAATACCCTTAAACGTACCAGAATAACGCTGACAGTAATCATTTTCGAATCGCACATCACACATCATTAGTATAGGTAGCAAACCAGGAATTTTACCCCTCCCCCCCCCCCCCCCCCGCCCCCTCGGATGTCCAACAGAATCAAAGGCATCCATAACGTAAAATTTGCAAAGGACCGCAATCGTAAACGATACGTAGGATCTACGAAAGACCTAATGAACCAAAAAAATTAACAAACATTACAATAAACTGCAAGGCTGATCTGACTACGTAAAAAAGTTGACTTTGCGAGACACCAATACGACAGAAACCGATAAAGGTCGATAAAAGTAGTGTAGCAACCGTCGACAGTTGTTTCGACATTGGCTTGTCCATGTATATTTTTCTTCGCGAGACACCATTGTGACATTTTGGGACTCCTTGTTCCCCGGAACACGTGATGCGGCACGCATGATTAGATTCGGGTGACAAGTTGGTTTCAAGTATGGTGAACGGGTCATTGTGTAATCTATTTACGCCTGCATTTTTGCAGTCGTCTTTAGGTCCTTTAGCTTGCTACACCGTGCTTATGAGCTCCAGTAAGAGCGAAACAGCTGTCCACGGTTGCTACCCTACTTTATCGGTTTCTGTCGCATTGGTGTCCCGCTGAAAGTCAACTTCAACTCGCGTAGTCAGTTTATTGTTATCAATAACGTGCCGCTGAACATACACAACCAAGCTAGTTTCTTTCTTCCGTAAATAGCCTTAATAATAGGCAAAACAGCATCACACAAGTACAGGTAAGAAACCCTTGAGATGTTCCGGATTCAACTGGGTGTAAGACCCGGGGAGGGGAGAAGGGGGTGGGGGTGGGGGTGGGGATAGATTGTACTCTCCTACAGGTAAATATTAAACAATTGACAGTTATATGTCCGTGCGGGATTTCAGGGTATGATTTTTTAAAAGCCGTTTTAGTCTGAAAATATCGGAATAGAATTTGACAGTTCTGTCCGAAAATGGTTATGTTTTGCCCAGTCTTATCCAATCTCGTTCCCAGATTGCGCATTCCCCTAGACCAGCCCGTTCCACTCGACAAAAGTAAATTAGTGAGTTTACTAGCCGACGGCAATTAGACAATGTCTCTGCACGTGGTACTGACATTCTTTGCCATTCCCTGCAAAACAACGTCAAATGATTAAATTTAATAGAGACATGAAAACACGACAGTTATTTTTCCTTTCTTTATTTGAACTTGAAAGCCGTCCCTACGAATTCAGATCCTCGACAATTCACTCACATCATGTCACATTAGACAACATTAAATAAATAAGAACAGTTGCAAACTGTTTTATTTTTAGTTCTTCAAGTAACTTTTTTTCTTGACGTAACCGTCGTGGTCCATTTTTCCGAAGCCGCTCCTGGCATTTTTGCCAATTTTGCGCGAAAAAGGAGAAATGTTGTAAAGGGTTAGTTTTCAAAATGGGTGTGAAAATCAATAGAAAGAAGCCGGTCGGGACTGCCAGAAGAGAATTTGACATAATCAAGCTGTTGTATACCTAGAGAAAACGGATTGTTAACCGGAAGAAATATCATAAAAATATCTTAATAATCATGTAATAATTTCATAGTAGCGGACAAATCAACTAATGCTCGGTGCATTTATGCCCGCTATACTTTACGTCTTGCGCATTTTAATATTTTATTTAATCAAACCATCTGCCATTATCAATTTCATAATATGCCCGTCATTGAGTACATTCAGTAGCCATATTTAGGCAGTGGTAGCCTTACGCAGAAATCGGGGAACTTCTCTTTCGCTCAAGCACGGTCAAACCGTCTTCGTTTTTGTGGTTTCAGGGAAGGGCTTATATCCGATGAGCGTTTGGAAGGAGTTTTTTTGACATGGGCTTAGCCAGAGGACTGGTTTGACTTATTAAGTGACAACACAATTTGCAAATTTGGCAATTTTAATTACTTGGACATAACGAAAACGAGACTGCAAGACCAACACAGGACACTCAAGACAGTGATAAAATGAAAATCCATGGACTTATATCCGGGGATGTGGATCCAGGGGGATCCCTATATAAAAATGACAGGAAACGCCCTTAACAGGTACCAGATCAGAATCTCGATTGATGGGCGTGGCTCAAATGGATTTTCACCCCTAAGAGGTACCATTCTAAAACAACACATGAATCTAAACTTTGACTATTCTTTTTTTCCTACACTAAATGTACACGCTCTTATTGATAATTAAGTCATGAATAGAGCAGTTTTCAACCGAGTGTCGAAAGTAACTACACAATTGCTTTGGTTTTGCATTGCTACGCTTTGTGATTGGCTAAAAAATCTCGCGCCACTTTCTCCACCAATCAGAAGTAAAACCCAAACCAATCGTGACTTGCTCGCACGCGTTTTCCCGCGCTTGGCGTCGCCGACATGTAATTGCTTCGAGCTCTGATTGGTTCATTGGATCGTTTACGACTGCTGTGATTGGTCAGAGTAATTACTTTGGTTTTGGTTTTACAACACTCAATTGAAAACTGCTCTATTGATAAGTCGTGAATATGCTCTAAGATAACAACAAAAACCAGTTGACTAATAAGTAGTCCTGTCATATTTATTTCGGCTCAATATCCTAAAAGGAACTGCGATAAATTCTAACGGTGTTCATTTTAGATTTGAGCACCCCTAAGGGGTACCAATCTGCAAATTTTGACCTCCAAAAGGTACGACCAGTACCCCAGTCATTTTTATATGGGAATCACCCCTGGGGATGTGGGCTTTTTTCGTTTCCAGGGCCGTCCGTCCCTCTTGGCCTGTAGGGTCTGAGCATGAGGTAGCCTGACTGGTGTCCAGTTCCCGTCGGCTAAGAGGGGGCTTAGAGTAATGACAGAGGAAACTGGATGATAAACACAAAGAATAAGTTCAAAATGAATGCTCAGGAAATTATAGGTTTATTAGTCCAGTAGTCCTGTGCTGCTGCCCCTATTATGGCACTCACACAAGACAAATTATTATCCTAATAATACTACATTTCATTCCTAATGCTTTACTGAATTCCTTTATTCATGGTTTTCATGGCGGCCACGTTGGTGGTGAGAAACAAAAGAGTAAAATAATAGAATGTTATTTCCGAAGGAAGGAAATTTCACTGTTCTGACCACCAACATAGCTGCCATGAAAACCAACAAACAACAACAACAATCCCCTATTAGATTCAATATATGTGCAAAACTACCTAAGCATGTTGTGGTAGTAGCAGTATTTTTCAAAATTATTAGTCAAAACCAGTGGCGAATCCAGGGTAAGGAAGGGGGGGGGGGGGGGGGGGGGGGGGGGGGGGGGGGGGGGGGGGGGGGGGGAGGAGAATAAATGTTAGAGACTGAATGATATTTTTGCAAGATATGGGTAAGGGGCATGGTCCCCCTTCCCTAGATCCACTACTGAATACATTATTGATCATGGATTTTTACTTCCTTATGGTACTAGTTACATCTTTCTAGTTCTTTACATGCACAGTAAAAATATGCCTTCTTCTTGTGCAAATTGGGTATAAATAACCATTTATTTATAAAAATTGTTGGCAAGATTACCGTATAACCCAATACAGTAATTATACATGTTCAGGTGTGCTATTAATTCCCTTAATAGGTGTTCTGTTGTTTCAGCTTTTGTTTCAGTCTATAAATTTACATGTTTGCATAACTAATGTTTGGGTGTTATACAGTAATCTGGTAATATGGTAATTTAAAATCAGTCCAAGACAATTTCAAAAGATATAATACTGTATCCCAGAAGTAGTGCCACCTGGAAATAAAGTAATATATATAGATGGGCTGAGCCTAACAGCGTAGCTATCTGAACAGTGAGCTGATGATAAACTTAACTAAGGTGAAAGGTCGGAAGAACAAGAATTAAGATTGACGACTGGGCTATTTTTCAATTTTAGCAATTCTCAAAAACAGTATTACGCGACCGTCTGCATAGTACATTTAGACCATACAAAAGTTCACAAAAAAAAAACAAGAACAAAATTTCCGAATAAAATACACCTGTTTATAAAAAATTGTCCGAGAATACGTGCATGTTTTGCGACGTAATACACGCCTGCGAGCTAGCCTTGCAGACAGACACACATGTTACCGACGCCGCCTGCGAAACATTCCGCTAGAGTATGGGCTCCGAGCTCCGCCATTAACTCCCCAAATTCAAACATATTTAACTTTCTTGTGAGGGAAGTAAAAGGGGAAAATAAATTAAACCAATAAGCCTGTGGTTTACTAAAACTGCCTGACTTTGTGGTTAATAATTAGTGCACAGAATGATTTTAACATTTTTTTTTTACAGTTTTATGATGTGTGAGTCTTACATAGTACATCCGGTTTTCCTTACCCAAAAGTTATGACCCTCATAAAAAAAAAAAAGAAAATAAAACACTGTCAAATCTGAGAGCAACAAAGATTAATAAAAAGTATTTCTGGTCAGACTATTATGGCAAGCTATAATTTAATGGCAGTTATTTTCTTTTTTTATCTTATTGAGTGAGTGATGAGTGAGTGAGTGAGTTGGTGTGAAAATTCTAAATAACATGTGTAGTTTTCTTCGCATGAGCTATTGTTTTAACTATAATATTTTTCAGTGTGCCTTTAAAACCTTTAATTAATATAACTGATAGAACAAGAAATGAACTTCCAAGCAAAATGACACCCCAGTGAATAGATGCTGACCCCTCCCTTTCCCCACAAGCAATTCTTGTGCACTGTTCTCCAGCATTGCTGCTTTACGCCTTTGCTGAAGATGAACTTCAGATGGCATTTTTAATGTTTGCGCTTTTGCAACTGCCTCTCTTTTATCGCAATAATGTCAGCCAAGTTGTCATTATTGTAAGACTCTCTTTCTTCACTCTGACCAGGATCTTGTGATTTCTTCATTTCCATTTCACCTTGCTTGTTGAATGGTTGTTCACGAGGATACAGCAGCCAGCGTAGGTAGACACCTAGTAAACCAGTCGCAACACCAGTGATATGCGACAGACACCCATCTGAAAACAATAAATTGTGTGCATATTAGTTAATATGCAATGGCTTCAAGTGGTATACCATTAAATATCCCATGTAAGTGACTTGATCTTTTTCATTACCATATTTTCTTGAAAAGCTGGGGGCGTTATTAATTTTTTCACTCCAAAAGGGCAATTATTCGAGGGGAAGCGATCAATCGAGGGGCGCGATTATTTCGAATATTTCTAGCTGGAAGTGCTAACATGCTAATGGGACTAATTAGAAAGATCCAAGAAATAAATGAAAAGTCAAATACATGAATGTCACTATAGAAAAACTATTAATATGAAACAAGCCATGTTTTTTAACTTTTCTGTAATTGTAACGATGGTTTCAACTTGACTGGGAGGATGTGAAAGAAAGGGGAGGCATTGGGGGCGATTATTCGAGAGGCAATTTTTTTCAAAGATTTCCACCAAAGAGGGGTGATTATTCAAGGGGGGCGATTATGGAGGGATGCTTAGTTATTATTTGATGAAATATGGTATGCAAAGTCAGACTTCTGAAGATCTGAAGAAGATACGAAGATATTAATTATTATTGGACATCTAATTATATAGTTGAGACCACTAGCTTAGTTCAATTTCTGATGCCAGAAACTGCCATTAAATGCAATCAGGGTTGTCACTCATTAGAACATAAAAAATTCCCTGACTTTTCACTGACCTCAAAACAATTTTCACTGACTTTGCCTTGGCGAATTATCAAATAAGCCACATCCACTATTACATTTGCTTCAGCTTCCTTTGCAGACTATCAATATTCTTCTCTTCATTTATCGATCTCTTTTCGTTTTTCACGGGATTTTGATTTTTGAATGCATGGCATTTGACTTCACCAAAATTCAAACAAAATTCCCTGACTTTTCACTGACTTTGACAAGCACAAAGATTTTCCGTGACCTTTTGCAAAATTCCCTGACTTTTCCCTGACCTTGAAAAATTTTCGTTTTTCCCTGACTTTTCCCTGACCGTGGCAACCCTGGCAATCCATGGCATGCCCAGAATATGCAATGGCTTCCCAGCCTTCTGATTGGCTGTATTCTTCATGTTATTATAGTATATGCCACAGTATACACCAAATTGAAGAAACGTTGTCGGGTGAAAAGCATAAACCATGAACGATGCGACCCAAAGGTTTACTGGGAAGTTGGAAAAATTAATCTTCTTCTGTGATAGAATATACATTATATTAACACAGGATGCATAAATTATGCTCTTAAATGTCTCAAGTAAAGAAAACATTTTGATTATTAAGAAATAGAATATTACTAGCTTGCCAATGCTGCCTACCCAGAATCCCATTCTGTCTCATCGTTCATGGTTTATGCTTTTCACGAGTCAACGTTTCTTCAATTTGGTATATACAGTAGTAGTATATTACTTACTAGATTTTTTATTGTTATAATGTAAGCCTCTGTAATCAGTTTCCACTGTAAACAAGGTAGAGTTTTTAAATAAACAATAAATAACTATTTACATGGCTACGTACCATTAAGTTCTTTTTCTACCAACAATGATCGCATGGTCCGCATACTCAGTGGCTTTCTAAACAGAATAGAAATTAAAACTAAAGATTGACATGTTCATGTTCATGCTCCTATGTAGCTATTATTTGCATGACGTCCATCATCACGCAACTCAGGAAAAACCAAATCTGCACTGGACTTGCAAAGTGGGCTGCCAGGCTTGTGCAGACTTAACAGTAAATAATTATTTATATTTCTTACCTCAGGATTTTTGATTCTTGAAATCTAACGCTGTTTTTGAAGTAACCAAATGGAGTGTCATCCTTCACTACCTCATCGTCCACATCACTGTTGTCCATTACCTCACTGTGTTCATCGCCCAAATAAGTCTCTTGATTGCTATCATCACTTTGATAAACTTGTTTCACCGCGCCAAAACAGCCGTCTTTTCTTTGCCAAGTAAGAATGTGTCTTATAGCCGCTCGGATGTCAGAAGAAATCGCGATAGCCAATGGATCCACACACCATAGCCTGCTCCATGTATAAATCTCTGTCATAAAAATCCTGATCTAATGCTCTCTTTTCTTCCACTGCTGTCATCTGAGGATACATGTCAGAGCAGATGCGATTGTAAACTCCTTCAAGTCCTCCCTTGATTTTTGATTGTTCTAAGCGTTTTAACAATACTGGGGTACAGCCTGCAAACAAGTCATAGTAAACACACTGTGGCTCAAATCTTTCTTTGGTATGAAAATTTTCAAACCAGCTTATAGGGAAGATATCAGTGATATCACCAATTGTTATTAACCCTATTCGGCCTGGGCTTTTTTTGAGTTTTGGATCCGCCATCTTGGATTTCTGAATTTTTTTAAAACCTCTTAAAAACCGTCCAAATTGACTTAAAATTAATCAAAACCAATAAATAAACGCTAAATTACGTAAAAAAATATAAAAATTTTACCAATAAACATTGTTTTTTTCATCATCAAAGGTGCAAATATGCAAATTTCAAAAAACATGGCTGTCAAAATCTCGTTGCCATGGAAACATCAAGTCACATGATCAAAAAATTGTCATACGAAATTGTTGCCAGATAAATTTTAGGAAAAGTCACAAAGTTTGATGGCGTTTGAATACATATTAAAGAAGTTATGCACGTTCAAAGTTAGCGCGGGCACTTTGTGCCCCCACCCCCCCCAGGCCGAATAGGGTTAATGTGCCAACCAGAGCCTTATTGGCTGCAGAAACAAAGTGTTCTTTTGTTCCAGTGGTTGGCACATTTGAATAACAAAAGGAATGTTTGTAAACAGATATCATCCCTATAGTACTGCATCTGAGACAAAGGAAAAAAAATCAATACGGTTTGAAATTCAAGGAAAAAATTAACCACTGACAATTAACACATTCAGAGGAAATTTAATAAATTTTACATGACATCAATTTTTTTCATTTTTCCTGATTTTTTTACAAATGTTATGGAAAAAGAATATGTCAAGTGCTTTATATTATTTTATAAGACATGATTAGAAGAAATGTGTCACAAATTCTCCAAATGCATGACATGTACAATTTGGTGACACAAACAACCTGCCTTCCAAAATTGTAAAAATAAGCTATCACAAAAATAACATTTCCTGTAATAAGGTTATAGAGCAGAGTGGTCTATTATTAGTCAAATTAATGCACAGGGGGATGGGGATGGGGGACAAGTTAAACATACTTCCCCCCATCCCCTCCTCCCCAATAAGACTAAAATAAATAGGGACCAAAAAAATCTGTGTTTGAGCTGATTTTGATTTCACATCACGTTGAGTTTGAGCAGTTGAATGAAACCCTTTAACCCATTATGCCCTGATACACTGTAGCACCATATGGCACATAACAAAACTTAACTTGTTTAACGTTTGGTCAATTTCAATGAATTTTGGCTAAAAAAAAAATTAATTGTCTTGGAAAGATCAACCCATTGAACATATAAAATCAAACCCACCCCCCCCCCCCCCCTTCTCTTTATTAATAATGTGATGTAATTGACAATTGCTCAAACTTTTCAAAGACAATGTTTCTTTATTAATGCATAATAATATATTTTGCTCTAAGATAGAACTCAGACAATGTTATTGTACTCAGGTACCGAGAACTGCAAAATGAGGCATATAGCAGCTTGGGGTATACCTAAAATGTATGAAGATTAGGACTATTAATGGTGAACTTTTTTTATTTAAAACTCACTGCCTCTGGATTTAAAATGCATAATGTTATGAATTGCATTCATCAAAAGTTCCTTTCAAATGGTATATCATACATAATCAGACATACTGGAGTTTTCAGCTACCAGCTTGAAAAAAAAATAGGGTTTGCCTTGGGACATGAAGGTTAAGGCACTTCTGCAAATATTCTAAGGAGCCAAGTTATTCCTTAATTAACATACCTTGTATTTCTCCAACCAATAGAAATAAAGCTTGGTGTGTCAAGGTGTAGCCTTCTGCTCCCTTGGCACTTATCAACTCCCAACACTTATCAGATATTTGGCAAGGCTGGCTGATCTTTGATGAAGTACCCGTCAACTGGCTAATGCACTGATCACTTGTTTCCTCATCAAAGCTGATTACATTTCGTCTTCCTTCAGTATCATATTGTCGTTTTAAAAGCTTTTTATTTGTAAATGGCTTAAAGTTTACCCAAGGCTTCGATACTTGTTTTTTGAATTTCTCAAAGTAGTCAGGTGCCGAGCGCTGCAGATATGGCAGTGCATCTTGTGCCACAAGAGCTGCTTTATTATAAAGTCCTTTTACTAGGTTCAGAACATGGTCCTCTATATTCAGTTGACTGTCTTTTGCATCATTAATAAGTGAGAGAAAAGCCCCTGCAAAGAGAACAAAACAGTACTATAAATCCTCTGACATGTATTTTACAGTCCCAGCTACTTCAATTACAACTTAACATCTGATCACTTACAGTTTTTGTAAAATGTTATTAATAAGTGCTCCCTCAGTATTAACTAAGGTTAAAGACTCTTTCCCTGACATCACCCCCCCCCCCCCACCCCCCTTCTCTCCCTTCACTTTTTTGATAAAAAATAATAAGTCCCCTCTCTCTATTTATATCTCTATTATCCCCCCAACCCCACCCCATTTACTTTTTAGCATAAAAACATTAGTTTTTAAATTCCAGTTATTAAATTAAAAACGAATTCCATCCAGCCATTGTTTGAGCTGCAATGTACAATAGGAAACCCTTGTCTGATGTCTATGTGTTAGTAAAATTATTTTTTAGTACAGTTGTTGTAAATCGGTGATACACATCCCATTTTTGTCATTGATTTAACTTTAGTGGCCTAAAAGAATTTTGGTTTAAATTCATTTGAATTGACTTTTTCATTTGGTTTTTCATTTAAACCTCCTGTTCTCTATTAAGCCTATTAACCTCCCCCCCCCTCCCCGCCTGTGTTCTTCATTTACATGTATATATAGTTTCATGTTAAATAGTCTTTTTCTGTAGTGATTGTTCATCAGTATTTGAATATTTTCTTTCTTTTTTGAAGCTCTCTTATAGTAGCTTAGTACTTCCAGCTAAAAATAAATGTACCCCCCTGATCAAACCCTGTGTTCTTCATGTAGCCTCATGTTAGAGCGCTTTTTAATTGACTGTCGAAAGTAACTTTGCAATTGCTTTGGTTTTGCATTGCTACCCTTTGTGATTGGCTAAACCAATCAGAAGTTTCAATTGAGTGTCGTAAAACCAAAACCAAAGTAATTATTCTGACCTAATCACAGAACTCGCAGACATGAACCAATCAGAACTTGAAGCAAATACATGTAGCCGGCGCCAAGCGTGACTTGTGACTTGCTTGCACACATTTTCCCACGCTTGGCGCCTGGCTACATGTATTTGCTTCAAGTTCTGATTGGTTCATGCCTGCGAGTTCTGTGATTACTGAGTCAGAATAATTACTTTGGTTTTGGTTTTACGACACTCAATTGAAAACCGCTCTATATTAAGTGACATTCCTCAGTATTTGAATCTTTTCTTAATTTCTTGGACCTCTCTTGTAGTACGTAGCACTTATTAGCACTTCCTGCTAGAAATAATCACCCCCCCCCCCCTTGATTTATCACCTCCCCAGCTATTATTTGAGGAAATACGATATGCAGTTTACCAGTCATTCATGGATCATATATAATATAATGCTTTCTTGATTGTGTGAATAAATTGCATGAATGCTAACTAAAGGCTACATTGCAAAATGGTATACACGATCACGTAAATTTCCCTTGTCCTACATTGTATATTGGAAATGGCTATTTGTCAACCGGCAATAAATTTAAAAAAATCTATTTTTCTTTAACATATTACAACAAAATACCTTTTCTTTCAAATTATCAAGTATGAAATACAAGCTAACTAAAGGTAAATTAAAAATCATTATAGAGATGTGTTTAATCAGCTGAAGAAAAAAAGGGCATAGCAAACAACTTTCATAAAGAAAAGTCAAAATTGATTTGTATCGACTACATGTATTTACCGACAGTGGGTTTTTATTATTCCAGCTGCAAAAGCGCCATCTCTAGGTTATGTTATAAATACACTGTTTTCTCTTTTTCTTTACAATGAACAGAATTGAACTCTTTTCATTATTTATCTTAGAATGTAGCCTGTTTAAACTCCATCTATATGTCTTCAGTATGATTTTAGACAGAACAGAACATTGATTTTACCAAACTAAAGCGCACTACATGTATAAACCATAATTTTGTTCCCCAAGTCAAAGGTTGAATCACAGATTGGCTGATTCTTACTTTTACATGTATCAATGAGCTTGTTGATAAAATCCTGACAATCTTTTATGACTTACACTATACATGTACATGTACATGTATTCAACTGAGTGCCAAAAAACAAAATTGTGAAATTGTGAAATACTGAAATAAAACAAATGGTACCATGCAAAAGAACTGTCAAAGAGGTTCAGCATTAATTTTGAATGGTCACACCATAGGATTTCGTCAACAGACTCAAAAGTTAGAAATACATTACATGTCTCCATACATTGTAACTGACTCTGGGAGTGAAAGTGTTAAATGTAAGCAATTCAGTTGAACTCACTTTTGACACTGTGGATGAAATTCTAGCCCAGTCTCAAAATCTTGGGGATTAAAATCTTGGACTCAAAAAAGATAGGGGCGTCTCAGTAGACTATGAGCAGTCTCTCTTTCCCAGCTTAGTCCGTCGAGCGAGAAATGAAAAATATTTAGCGAACCGATAATGGCCATTATCCGTTGGCTTATGTTTTTTCGTTTCTCGCTCGACGGACTAAGCTGGGAAAGAGAGACTGCTCGTAGTCTAGCGTCTCAGAGTCTCTTGAAACTTTTGAAGCCAACAATTCAACAACTACTGTACTTAGGCAAAAACTAAAGAACCATAGCGAGTGAAACCGTTGGTTTGTTTTCTCTGGCTCAGATTTTTGGAGCTTAATTTACATGTAGGGCTCGGATTTTAAGGTCTAGACATCCCGTGAAAGTCTTGAATTTGGCCTTTGGCTATCTCTTCCTGTCATGCTGTTTAATTATGCTTTTAGTCCACAAGGCAGTTTTTATGTTCCTGTGTGTGGATGGAATATCCTATAGTTCCATTTCAATGAAAGGTATTGAGCAGTACTTTTTACGCACCTGCTAAGCTTATTTGTTTCCCTGACTTCTTGAGAAATTATTGAAGCAACATCCCACATTGTGAAGCCATAATTGAGCAATGCTTTCTTTTGGGATTATTCCAGAATAGAAATATGAATAACCATATTTTCTCGATTAAACGCTGGAGGCGTTTATTCAAAACTCAGCCTCACAACCGAGGGTTTATTCGCATGGGGCCCAGTGTTTAATTGAAAACATACATGTACTCGGAATTACAAGCACTTTGTGTTTTTTAGAATGAACTGTAATGTATTCCATTCATTCTTTCTCAACAGCAATTTAATGTCATACAGAAATTCTCAGACAGTGGACAGAATTGAAATATTTTAGGAATTTTTGTTTTAATTATTGTATTTAGACTTTCTCATTACACTGGCGCAAAATTAGCATTTGAAAGTTAACTCATATATGAGAATAGTTAGAATAATTATTGTTATTTTGAGAATTTGAAATTTTGTTTTGGTTTAAGATTATAAGTATCTCATTTCATGGCAATGAAATTTATTGAAAAAAATGAAGCAAAATTTGCCTAGAGAATGGTAAATGGCAAACGTCAGTTTGACATCTGCCAATGCTATATAACACGAGATATTCCTGTATGTAGGATTTGGCTTAATCTCTGGCTTATGCGCTTACACGTAAGATAACAAAATTTAAGCTTCTTATAACAAACAATTTATCCCGAAAAATTTACATGTTTCGAATATTACGCATAAAATATTTGAAGTAAAGTTCGTTGACATAAATCTAGCTAAATCTCTTCGTCATTTTAGTTTAAGTAAGGAAATAATAAAATAGAAGCCTATTGATCTTAAATGCAAAAATCAGGAGTCTGAATTTTGGTGGACTGTTGGTCGTTTTATGATTTCTTCGACGCAGTTCCTATAAATTTACTAAAGGTGTCGTTTTGAAATGAAACTCCACACGAACTCTAGCATTACACTTTAATTAATCTGTTAAAAAATACTTCAATTGCGGACAGTTTTAAGCTTAAGTAATTAAGCTTAAATGATCGAATATTATTTATCGGAAACCGGTCATACCCCCCTAACCATTTAGCTCTGGACATTTAGCACCCAAATAAAAGCGTGTTGCGGGAAAGGAAACTGGATTATTAGAGTCAAGTTTATATGTATAATCCTCGTTCTAAAAGCATGTTACGCGAAAGAATATTATTAAAATGGAATATAAGCTTACGCATGGAAGTTAAGCTTAAGCTTAATATATTCCTCATTCTAAACACACTTCAGACTCACTCGTGCAGCGGAAGACTTAGCTTATGAATCAGTGTATAAATAATAAATATTTCTTACCTTGGGCAACTCGCAGTCCAAAAATACCATCCAAGTTTATACTCTTGTAGTCTCGATGGTAAAAGTCGAGAACTCTATTCAAAGATGAAATCACTTCTTGTGCTAAATCATCCATATCGTTCTTTCGATCGTTAGAAACCGTTAAGTGCAAAAGCACCGCGAAACTGAGCCAAAGCGCCAGCGCAGAATGCCGTTTGCCGAGCATATTTTTTCTGTGATCAGTGAGACCAAACACCTACGAAGCCCGTTGCTCTTTTAAAACAAAAGAATAACGTTTTTGTAATATCGGCCTTTCGTACTGATCGTTGCACCGTCCATTGAAAACTCATTGAATCTAGAATACATAAGGCACTCGTTCCAGTCCGCCCACTTCACTTCACACACTCCGGTCACGAGCAGCTGTCACGATTTTGAGACCCCCTCCTAGCCCCCCCTTCTCCCTCCACTACCCTCCCCCTCCTCTTAATATATCCAGTTGAATATATTTGCCCGATATTTCGGTTTGCAAAACAAACCTTCTACGGGGGCTAGAAAACAAAAATGAATACGAAATAAAATGACCGTTACATATAAATCATTTGAAATATGACGTACAACAGAATCAATAAGGATTATAACAAATTAAGGATCAGTTTGCCGTTTTTACCATTACTATTTCAAGATTTTTACTGATCCAGGTCTACGATAGATCCGGTACTCTGTCTTCATTGGTTTGTCGTTGTGGTTTTACCTTTATTCTTAATATATCCCCTTCTAACTTTAATAAAAACTTCCTTTAACAACATGTTCTTCTCCGCTCTTTCATCATGTTATTTAGCTTGAAGACTTCTGTGAGAACTTTTTTTTTTTCTTTTTTGCTAGGGGAGGTGGAGTGATAGCAGGGGGGGGGATCATTAAACGTGACGTTTGTCTCCTTTGAGTATTATTTCGCTGATTTATTGTAATTTTAGAGTGATCAAAATATATCGGCCGATAAAACACACTTTTCAGCATAATAAACAACACGGATGGGAAGTAATGGCAAAACATTAAAATTTCACGCACAGATTTAGTTTGCCGTGATAACAACAACACCGCCGCGAAGTATTACTAGAAATAGCTAATAGCTTTCATTTGCATGATTACATTCATACCAAAAGGAGGGCCTTCATTACTTTTTTTTTCTCAAGTGAACTGTCCATAGCAGTTCCATCTGTGTGTGGCAGCTGATTGAGGGGGGGGGGGGGGGGGGGGGGGGGGGGGGGGGGGGGGGGGTGGGGGGGGGGGGGGGGGGGGGGGGGGGGGGGGGGGGGGGGGGGGGAGTGGGGGAGGGTTACTCTCATTAGCTATCTTGGGTATGTGCCTCTGTGACGGGTATGGTTTTCAAGCACTTTAGTCTGGGCCCAGGGGGAGGGGGGGGGGGGGGGGAGGAGTCTGGGATAGGGTATAGAAATCAGAGAAGTTTAGATCTAGAATAGGGTATCATTTGTCGGGAAACTGATCAGTGGTATAAAGAGTAGAGTTTATGAAAAATAACGAGTCTGGGATAGGGATTTTCATTGTCTTTGTAAAATGTAGTAGAACCTGGTCTGGTGTCTCACTCGCCTCGCCTCCTCGCCCCCCCTCCCCGAGGTATTACTCTTCCGATCCCCAGTCGCATCCCCGATCCTCTTCCAATCCTCAGTTGCATTAAGTGACTTTCCGATCCCCAGTCGCATTAATATCGTATCTTCAACACCCTGCTTGGCATATGTTATAAGTTTCAGCGCCCTGCTAAGTTGTAGCCAATCAATATATTTTTTGCACGAACTTCAATGTTTTGTCGTATCACTTTAATTTACTGATCGATTGTAGCCAGTACTATCAGTTTTAATTTCTTTACACGGACTGTACCAACGTCTTTAACTGATCACCAGAATTTATTTTAGAAAAAATATACAATAACGTTTCACATTTCTGTTCTATATTTAGTTTTTTTTTATTACGTAAAATAAAAGATTAAATCTCTGCATGGTTTGATCCAGCTGCAGTTTTGCTTTCCTGTCACACCGTGCATGTGATTAAAAATTGTCAAAACTGGTATGTTTTTTAATGGCTGACACCACTGAATTGATCACGGCTCCCCTGGAAATTCGCCGCGTAATCTTAAGATAACGAATCCCGGTGTATCGAACAAAAACGTACGAGGTATGATCTCAAAAACGTTCGACTGAGTTTCAAATGAATCACAACGGCTTCTGTTTGTCGTTGGACAAAAAATACAAAAATATTATCTCGATTACATTTGCGAAGAACCGAAGAACCGAAGCATTTAGTAAAACATACATGTTCCAGTTTCTCAAACAAGAGCCCCATGCAGCCCTTATTTCAAATTTCTTATTTTGCCCTTTTAACATATTTTACACAACGTTTTGTCCTTGGAAATTCATCTTTTTGACCTTTTTGGCGCTAGATTTCACGTGTAGTGTCACGTGACTTTTGATGCAAACAAACTGCCAAAACTCTGACATCCGTTCTGAGCCACGTACTGGTACTACAAGTGTACGAACAACGAGTCGCAATTTCAAGTTCCCCTTATTATATATTTTTTCTATTGCTTAAAGCTTTTGAAACTCGAATAGTTCCAGGTTCAAAATGAGTCAAAGCAGAAGTGACGTGAAATGTAGCGCCAAATAAGTGAATTAATCTGGGACTGTATTATCCACCATTTCTGGCTTATTTTCTGACATATCATAGTTTTGATAAGCATAAGCACAAGCATAAGCATAAGCATAAGCGGAAGCATATCTTACAGCACATGACTTATGTCCAGTGAGCTGATGGATCAAATTGTTGCCTGTTTTCTTATGCTTCCGCTTATACGCTTATGCTCGCCTTTTCCTAGTGATAACGAAACAATATGAGCATATAAGCACAAGGGTCCGAACAAGGGAGTATTATATCTTCGGCCAACAACTACGGTGTTCGAGAAGTATCACAAATAAAATTTACTATGTCTGATTCTTTTCTTGTTTTCTTTGATTTTGATATCTTGTCTACGATTAAAAGGAAAAATCCTTTTGGTTTTTATTGTGCCATTTTGATTTTAAATTTGTCGCGTTTGATTTCTCAATTGCATTTTTGATTTCCAAAATTTGACGCGTTTGATTTCTAAAATTTGACGCGTTTGATTTCCAAAATTTATCGCGTTTGATTTCTCAAATAACACTTTTGATTTCCAAAATTTGTCGCGTTTGATTTCTCAAATGACACTTTTGATTTCCAAAATTTGACGCGTTTTGATTTCTCAGATGACACTTTTGATTTCCAAAATTTATCGCGTTTGATTTCTCAAATGACAATTTTGATTTCCAAAATTTATCGCGTTTGATTTCTCAAATGACAATTTTGATTTCCAAAATTTATCGCGTTTGATTTCTCAAATAACACTTTTGATTTCCAAAATTTGTCGCGTTTGATTTCTCAAATGACACTCGAGTTTGATTTCCAAAATTTCTCGATTTCTATTACCAAATGAACGCTTATGTTTTCCAAGTTTGTTGAGTATGCTCTCTGAAATGTGTTTTTGATTGTTAATCTTTTCCCAATTGATATCTTAAGCAAATGTTTGATTTCCAAAATCAGGTCGTTTGGTTTCCCAAATAGCGTTTTTGATTTCTAAACAGTAAAATGAGATAGATATCTACCCACGTGACAGGTTAAGTGGGTGCAATGCACCTCTCATGGGGAAATAATAGCCTCAACCAAATTGTAGCATCCAGCGGTTTTGGTGAAAACAAGGGTCAATGGGTCGGAAAGCTCAGTCTCGCGGGCTCATAAAACCTGGGCTCGGTCACAGTTATTTAAGGATTTTTAAGCGATGACGAAGTCATCGCATTATTGCCGTCGTGCTGTGGTGTCTGTCCGGCGGCTGTCCGGATTACACCCGAGAAAAACTGGAAACTAGCTTGGAAGATAAGGTCACGTGACCACCTCGTCGAAGAGAGTTTGCTTTGCTCCGCCATTTTGTTTTTAAGTGTGGAGAAAAGGTTTGTTTGTCTGTTTCAAATTTTACACCGCCGTGCTTTATTTATCGTGAATATAGTTGCGCTCACTTGCAAACAAACAGACACGGAGTGATATACACACATTAGCAGTACATACTCGCACTCGCACTCGCACTCGCGATAGGCAAAAACTCTGGGAGTCCGGGCGCTCACGCTGCTTCAGAACGGATCTTTGCTTGTCTCAGAAAGAACTTGTCAGAACTGATGGCCAGAAATAGCGCCGAAATAGCATTGATTTACTGAACTTGACTTATAACTGAGTATCCTACGAGAGCTGTTACCTGAAAACGGAGTGTGCGGTGGTTCATGATCAGTTGTGTACAGAATATCGGAGCAACTTCATTGTATCGAAGGAAGAGAAGGAAACAGTTTATCTAGGATTCAAGCTATTAATAAAAGGTGAGCCATCATTACCAGCATATTGTGTATGCAGTTATGGTATCTTTAATGTAATATAGAGCCGCTGTGGGGTTGTATATAATGCTTATCTCAAAGCCAGAGAATGTTTAAATCGTGTCAAAGGAAAATTCTGGTCTATGTTGTTATTTTCTGTTTTATCTAAGGTACAATGTATATGCCTTCCAACGTTGAGAAATGTTGATGCGTGGTAAATGAGTTACTATACTAACCTTTGGTTCTCACAAATCTGCATGTATCGTTATATTCCACTTTTGATTCGACTTGCTAACCGTGGAGAAATGAACCTGGTCCTTGCTATTTTGTAGGATATACCTCAAAGATAGTTACGTACAGCTGATTTTCATCAGGGCAATGTCTCGCTGTTTGGAAGTAATTCTGGTAAACAGTGTGTAGCTCGTATGTGCTTGACGGCCGTTTACAATTTTAGAACGAATGCATCAGCTTGGATTAGAAACAATTCAAATGAAATATTGTTGCTTGGTAATTCACTTTATTCCCATTTATGTAAGTTTGCAGGAAAAAACTATTTGTTGCTGTCCAAGATTCCTTCTGCTTTATCGCTCAACAATGAAACATTTTTTAATTAGGTTTAGTGATAGCAGTACTGGTGACTTACAGATGTCTCATATAAGAGATTGTCCGCATTTACCATTACACTGACATGTTTTCGATATGTTGATGACACAGTAAAATGCTTTTCTGTTGATCATTGAAATAAACACAGTTGCCGTTATTGTTGACAACCATGGTTATTACAAATTATTTGATTAATGGAAATGTTGCTACAAATGGAACAAGTGTTTTGTTGGAATTTAACAGTATAGGGGAAGTGGTGCAATATCTTCAGAATTTCTACCAAAGTGTTTTCCTTATGTGTTTTTCATGAAGGGTGAGAACATTATCTTGAACATATTGGGCTAAGGGATGGACCATTTGAATTTTAGGGGGGGGGGGGGGGGCAATTTTTCTGTGCATATTTTTTTTTTTTTGCCTTGAGGTTGTGCAAGAATTTTCTTTCTGTCTTCACCGGTTATTACATGTGACTAGCCACATGTAATAGTTTTTCAATACATAAAATGAAATCTCTCAGCTCCCAAATTGAATTCTTCACCATCCAATGTATCTCTAAATAAAGCACTTTAATTCCTCTTTTAAGTCCCCATAAAGCCTTTTTGGTTTTAAACTTTAGTAGTATGACAAAACACTTAAAAAAAATGAACTGAATCTCAAGGTATTCATTTATTTTCTTTTTAAAGGTACTGAATCACCTCCAGCCAATGCATCTGCAAACATTTAGCACATCAACTAATGCTGGTAACAGTGACGAAAAGTCTCATGTGCTGAAGAAACTGGTGACCTGCTGTTCATGAATTAATAAATGAAACCACAAAATGTCAAACTACCAATAATCTCTGAAAACATGTTCAGAGCTGACGAAGTCTTTTCAATTTGTGAAGCACAAACATGGAAACAATTTCCAGTTGTCATTAAGCAATTGTAACAGTTTTAATCATGTACATTGTACAGTTCAAATTGTGCTTCCTGTATTAACACTTCATAGTAACGCTGTAAGGAATCAGAAAAACAGCCATCCGGACAACAATGGACTGATTATCAATTGTAACTTGCAAAATGTACAAATATTAAATTGCACACAAGTAAAACAAACCCAGATGTAATTTTAATCTCAAATAATTTGAAAATGAAAATGTTGCCTGTTCTTGACGGGTGTGTGACATATATAAAGCCTGATCAGCATAGAATTATATTAATCAAGTATGACAAAATAAATTCCAATCCATATTTGTCACAAATATGAAGGAAAACGATGAATTGTTTTGATTTTGCACACGAGTTTGTGCAACATGGTTTAAATACAATGTGCAATTACCAATGCAGCAACCACAATAATTTTGTGTAATAAATCTTCTCATGCATATCACGAGTATCGGTGTCAGCCAGGACCAGTCTTCAACAGGAAGTTCTGGTATAAAAATGGCTTACCTGGCCATTCTCACCTTCAGGTTTTCATTCAAACACAAAATAATCAACAACTGACAAACATACGTTATTCCTACAACCATAAGTACAAAAATTAAAAATATTTGGGAAAAAAAGTCATTTTACCAATGAAAGTTGAATCTATTACAAGTTCTTGACTACTTCTGGTATTATATTATTTGCTGGGGCAATATTCTGGTTTAATGAGCATTTTTAAGCAAATACTCTGGTCAACAGCATGCACCGACTGAAAGTCGCCGAAATTTGCATTTCACACCGACCATTTTCTTGTGGAACTTCGCATTTAAATCGAGTGATTCACTGATTTTATCAGAGCACCCCAGACCTATTGATTTAATGCCAAGTTGAAACTCGTCGTCGCTTCTGTACGCATTGCGTACCTATTTTTCATTTAAGGCCGGCGACATTCAGTTCTACTGATCATGGCAGAACGAGATAGAGAGGGCGTTTTTCGAGGAAGTTGTATCAACCACCCGCCTCACAGATTTGGCGGCTGCAAAGGGTTCGTTTTGGGTGATGGAACGTCCAAGTGCAGGACGTGCAGCTGCGTTGCACGTTCCCACGTAAGTACCAGGCATTTCATAGGCTGACTTCGTGTAGACCAGTGTGCACTCCATCTTTTTAGTTATCCCATCCTCTTCAGCCTAAAATCTTCCAAAAAATCATCTTCCCGCATTGCTCCCCTGATCCTCGAAGCAAGATTTTATCTGTGAAAGCTCTTCTATTTCCACTATAGCGGATTCTGAGTATCCCTTAATTAGTATCCCTGTCTTGAGTAGCAAGCCGCGAAAAAATTCAGGAGAATAACGACTTTAATTTAAACGGTTTTCTCCGCTAAACACAGCAGTGTTTTCCCAGGTGACGTTAAATTGCAAAGATCCCGGTTGTTGGGTGGCGTCATACGCGCATGTTTTGCGACGGTCTACGCGCCCGCGAGTTAACCAGAACATGATAAGAATAAACATAAAATTTTGTCCAACAGTTATTGGATGCTATTACTGGAATGATATCCCAATGTCCATACGCAAAAAGCAAACTAAACATCAATTTAAAAGAGCACTTTACCAATGAATATTATTTTTGCTCAGTATTAATCACCGTATTAATGTAATGTTTCTATTCCTTTCTTAGTAGTGTGTTCTCTTTTTTCTTAAAAAAAAATGTAATTTAGTTATAGGGCATTAATTAGTTTACCTATATCTTGCCCTTCTCCATTTTGTTTCTTTCTATCCAGATAACTTCAGAAAACGTTTGTAATAACAATAAATGGAGTAAATAAATATAAAAAAAATGATGACCCCTCCTCTTCATAAGAATTTTTTGTGCGGTTCCCACTTCTGTCCCAAATGGCATTATTCTGGTAGGCTACCTGAATTATTGCAAAAGTCATTTTTGGTGACCCCCCTTTAAACCCTATATTTTTTTCCTTCTGAATCCCCCTTTTAAAGCCACATTTTTTTCATGCCCACTCTCAAATCCCACCAGCCCCCCTCCCCCCCCCCCCCGCCTACCTGATAAAAAAATGAACCGTCCTTATATTTTAACAATAATTTTGACAATCGCTTACCTCCAGTTTATGCCAAAATCTTTCCAGACATATTGCCCGATCATATCAATGGTTTTTAAGGACCGCACATGATGTAGAAGGTACTCTCTTAGATCTAAAACAAAACGTACAAATAGCGCTTCCCTTTATTTATCTTGTGTCCTTTACATGACGTTGAGAAAATGTCACGACTCCAAGATCGATACTCGGATCCGATACAACATATCAACTCGAATATACTGTAACTCAGTTTGCCATGCTAACATGGAAGGTTATTGTTTACAAAGATGCTGTTCATTAGTGGTAAATAATGTTTCTTTTCTCACTCTAATTTTGATCGTATCAAAGAGTTGTAAGCTTGCATAAAACATCGAGCATTAAACTTACATAATAGTGACTAAATTCCATAACAGAACGTACCATTGTCACGAATTCCTTGGCCTGACATGACAGCCAAACACGAGCAGAGAACAGAAGAGCCAAAGGTCACGTGTAGACTCATCAAACAAGTGGGCTACCCCCAGCTGGGAGACTAACGAAATTTCGGAAATCAAAAATGTCATTTGAGAAATCAAAACGCGTCAAATTTTGGAAATCAAAAGTGTCATTTGAGAAATCAAACGCGACAAATTTTGGAAATCAAAAGTGTTATTTGAGAAATCAAACGCGACTAATTTTGGAAATCAAAAGTGTCATTTGAGAAATCAAAACGCGTCAAATTTTGGAAATCAAAAGTGTCATTTGAGAAATCAAACGCGACAAATTTTGGAAATCAAAAGTGTTATTTGAGAAATCAAACGCGATAAATTTTGGAAATCAAAAGTGTTATTTGAGAAATCAAACGCGATAAATTTTGGAAATCAAAAGTGTCATTTGAGAAATCAAACGCGTCAAATTTTAGAAATCAAACGCGTCAAATTTTGGAAATCAAAAATGCAATTGAGAAATCAAACGCGACAAATTTAAAATCAAAATGGCACAATAAAAACCAAAAGGATTTTTCCTTTTAATCGTAGACAAGATATCAAAATCAAAGAAAACAAGAAAAGAATCAGACATAGTAAATTTTATTTGTGATACTTCTCGAACACCGTAACCAACAGCACTCTTTCTATTTTTATTTATTTATTTTTTTTTATTTGTCCATTATATTACATTGGTTTCATTTTACAGTTAAATCTCTGCTGGTATAAAACATATAATGGCAGGAGATCTTAGCAAGCTCTATTGAGCTTTTCTAGGAAGATCCCCATCATACATTTATATACTAATTACAACAGCAGATGGATAATCATTCTAAATGTAAAAGTTATACGGGTTTGTTTTAGCAATAAGATGACTACATTCTTAATCTAACATAACAAAGTATTTTGATTTTTTACATAAGTTTTTGTGCTTTTCTTAAAAGAATTATATGTTTTGGATATTTTTAGATTATTAGGCAAATTATTCCAAATTTGTGCCCCCCTATATTTTAATGAAAATTTTCCGTAGTTTGTCCTTTTGTAATCTATAAAAATATTTGATGCTGATCGAGTATCATGACAATGTATACTTTTATTTAATCTAAAATAATTATTAAAATATTCTGGTAAATTATTGTTAAAGTAAGAGTACATAAAAAGTGCTATCAAATACATATTCAGCTCATATATATTAAGAATATCAAGAGATAGAAATAGTGGCTTTGATTCATCTCGGTAATTTGCAAAAGTCATTATTCTTACTATTTTTTTCTGTATTGTGAATATTGATTTAAGCCTGGTAGGGTACGTGCTTGTCCATATAGTGCTACAATATGTCAAGTATGGATATATCATAGTATTATAAATTGTTTTTAAAGTTTTAATTGATAAATAATGTCTAGCCTTAGCCATTATTCCCGTCATCTTTGATATTTTTGTTATTTTTGATATTTTTTTTTTCTATAATTCCCTTTGCGCGCTATCGCGACCTCCTCTATCGCGGGAACTGGCCGTGAGTACACTGTGTGAGTAAATTTAATTTTGCTGAAAGACTGCCGA
This sequence comes from Cladopsammia gracilis, assembly GCA_022457155.1. NCBI lineage: Eukaryota > Metazoa > Cnidaria > Anthozoa > Scleractinia > Dendrophylliidae > Cladopsammia > Cladopsammia gracilis. Next base: position 366,833 of record JAJGOT010000133.1, on the reverse strand, counting down.
GGCCGTGCGGCGGAGCTTAAACTGGTTTCATACAATTAAGAAAGAATGCAAATGCTATAAAAATAAAAATAACAAAGTATTAATCACTGGATCTGGATTAAGCCTGGAGAAAGGAAGCAAAGGTCAAGGGGATTATCAAAGGTAACCTGGTAACATTTTAGATCGATAGCTGTCGATGTTGGTTTAAATTTGGTTTTGTTCAATTGTTTTAATTTTGATTTTCTTTTGCCTGGCATTCGTTTTCATTAATTAACAGTCTTCAACAAAGGAACTTGACACAAAATACAGGTTTATGATGAACCATATGGTGCCTAGTTGTTTCTCTCCCGATAGTTCTGCATGTGGGGCGAGTCGCCGTGATAAAACTTAACGCCAGATGTTAGAACTTATTACAGTCATTTTGACTAGAATGAACTCCTTACGTACGTTAGCAGTTAGAACAAGAGTGGTCGGTGCAATTCCTGTATTAAGCTGCTAGTCTTTTCCCATATATGGGTATCATAGGTCCGCGAGAGTCTGGATACAAGTTAGAGCAAATGTTCACCCTTGTATAAAATGACTTTGATATGAAAAGTTCTAAGCGTTTAAAAACTGTGAACTGCAGAATTGTCGGCGCCATTTGCCATCATAATTTTGATCAGGCGCAAATCAGTTTTCAACGGAAAAAAGCTCATCATTTTGAGAAAAATTAAAAGATAGTAACGTCAACTAATGTTTTTTTATACATCCTTGCCATATTTCCATTTAATATTAAATAAAATCCTACTAAATAAAACGAAAAACGCCTCGGACGTTTGACCGCGGTGGAGCTCCACTCCTAGTTGTAGTTTCTCACATCAGTATGTGTTCAAGCGGCGGAAATGTTAACAGCCATTTGAGATACACCCCAAGAACACCCGTCGCTACTCCTGTAATGTGTCTTTGGCATCCACCTGAGTACATTAAAAAAATTAAATTTATGCGGTTAGTTTTTACCTAGAACACTTTCGGTAAGGTTTTGTCCTACGCATTTTCGGTTAGTTTTGCCCAGTATACTTTCGCTTGGTTTTTTGCCCTATCAGTATATTTTCGGTTAGGTTTTGCCCTGTATAATACAGTCGAACCACGTTGATACGAACACCGCGCGAAGGGACCACGGAAACTGTCCCTATTAACGGACAAAGAAGCCCGAAAAAGAAAACAGGGCTTCAACCCTGTTGAGGGGAGTGGACGGCTGCACAAAGGCTAATATACTGTCGATTAGTTTTTACCCTATATACTGTCCTTTTATAGTTTGCACACGTACTATAGCGTAGTTTCAAATAACTCGTAAAATAGAAATTTGACAAATAGACACCATAAGACACTAATTCCATTGTTTTGTTTGGTTTACTTTTGACTGGTGGTTAGCGTGTTGGACTTTCAACCTGAAGGTCGGTGGTTCGAAGCCTGGTCTCTGCCGTCGTGTTGTTTCCTTAGACAAGAAACTTTACTCCACACTGTCTCTCTCCACCCAGGTGTATAAATGGGTACCGGCGACAAAATGCTGGGGGTAACCCTGCGATGGACTAGCATCCCATCCAGGGGGGAGTAGCAATATTCCTAGTTGCTTCATGCTACGGAAACCGGGTTAAGCTCCGGCCGTGTGGGCCATCGTGTCCCGAGTGCGACTTTTACCTTATTTATCAATTACTGTTTGATTTTATTTCACGGGTATTGTGGTATATCACTCTTTACTTTCGGTTATGGTTTTAAATCAACATACTTTACGTCAGTTATTTACCCTATTTAATTTTGGTTAGTTATTATCCTATACATATATACACTCGGTTACGTTATACCTAAATTAATACTTCCGGTTAGTGTTTGCCTCGATATGTACTATATAAGATTAATTAATTTCACGGAGGAGCGGAGATAGTGGAGATATGGCATTGGTAAAGTGCTTGATATCACCTGGTAAATGACTGTTCGTTCGGCGCCGTGACCTCCCAGTGGAGAAATAACTTTCGCTTGCGTCATCGACCAATCCCTTGTACTCCTTCTTGTACACCTTGACCTCACCGCCTTCGTCACGTAAATTATCATTTCCGCGCTTCTTGCCATAGCAACCAGGAGGCAGCTGCCATTCCAGAATAGCCGACAGCCTATCAAGAGAAAGGAACTTGTGGTATCCTAGGATACCACAGACGTAGCATTGTTCCATATAGAGGTCCTTCTCGGCAGCATTACGTGACCTCTGCTGTTTATCAAGGACCCCTTCCTTCCATCTAACTTCTTTGTAAATGCTGGCACAAAGAGCTTCAAAAATATCCTCGATTATTCCTGTTTGATTCCTGTGAAATCTGAGTAGCCTTTCCTTAATGATGGGTAGGCAACCTGAACACAGGTGAAATGATCAAAGTAAGAAGCTTTGGAATTACAGTGTCTTGGAGGAGGGGGTGGGGGTACTCCCTACAATGGGCTATACGGAAATGCTCCGCCCGAAAGGTGTACCTTTTTAGGTTGGAGGTATATAAAAGCGTAGGGATTTCACGAGTTTAAGTATGTAAAAGGGAATGGAAAACTGCCATAAAGCTATATAAAAAGGGCCTTTTTAAAATATCTCTAACAGACGCTAGTGATAGTGCTAGTGATAACGCTTGATGTTTTTCCGTTGACGTCGTTCCATAAGTTTATTTCATGAAGGGTATAGTAAAGAGATGCAGTGTTTCTTCTGTTTCTTTAAAAAATGGTTAAAAGGGTAAGAGTTTGGATCTCGGGCTTACAAAAGTTTGTTAAGTATCCCCTCGGTTTCTGATCGATCGATCTGACTTGATTTTATGTTGAATTTTCCCACAGTGTCGAACATTTGTTAAGAGTTTTTATCTATTACAGTTATCATTTTTGATAGCAGTTTCTATGCAAAGACTTAATAATTGAAATAATTTGAGAGCCTCTCTATTCTCCCCGGGGGGGTACTCCCTATAATGGGCTACACGGGGATGCTTCTTCCGAAAGGGGTACCTTTTTGAGGATGGAGGTATATGAAAGGGTTGGGATTTTACGATTTGAAGTATATGAAAGGGTAGGGATTTCACGAAGAATAGGAAAGGGTAGCGAAAACACGCCGTTGAAGCATAAAACAGGTAGGGAAAACTGCCATTTAAGTATTATAAAACGCGCCTTTCAAAATATATCAAACAGATGCACGTAAAGGGGCGCCATTTTCAATGAAAGGTATATGAAAGGGGTAACTTTTCTGTCAAAAACGGTATATGAAAGGGTAAGGGTTTGGACCTCGGGGCGGAGCATCCCCGTACAAAACTTTGTTGAGTACCCCCCCCCCCCCCCCCGGGTCTATTTCTGAAAAGCTTCAAAGGCTTCAAAATCGCGCAGCCCGCATTTTAATGTCTGCGAGCTACGATAGTAATTTGGATGATGTGTTCCGGGCATTAGGGTGGCGTAAACTATGTCATCAAAGATTAGAAATGAAATCTATCATGATGCATAAGACCCTACATGGGATGACACCAGATTATCTACTATCAAGATTTGTTTATCGCGACAACGTGAATGCTTATCGTTTAAGGAATACCGAAAACAAACTAGTTCTTCCACAACCTCGCACTGATTATCTGAAAAGAAGTTTTTCATACAGTGGAGCTCAGTTGTGGAACAACTTACCCACAGAATTAAGACTAGCGTCTAGCGATAAAATGCTCAAGCTGGCAACCGTGGACGACAATCATGCTAGCGTACGTTGAATCAAATTAACAATCTAATCGGCTTAAACAAGTGAAGTGTACTGTAGAAGCAGAGACCAGATACAGCTAAAATCTACGTTTTATCGGTCTGTGCTTCTAAAGTATATCTGTATAATCTAACTCACCCTTGACCTCTCCAACCATGAAGTACAGAGCTTGATGGGTTGTCTTATATCCTTGCGTGTTGTTACTACGAATAAATCTCCAACATTCGTCTGTGATATTGCAAGGCATTGCTCCAGTCTTCTGATCGCCAATCAAATCCGAGATACACTGGTCCATAGTTTTGCCATCAAACGCAACTATCTTGCTATAGTGGGAACCCTGTGAGAGACTAATGTCCAGGCTTCTGAATTCTCGTTTGAAATGCCAAGGGTGTTTCGCTACGAAACCGAGTCTATAGTAATCCGGATCGGAGGCGTTTAAGAAGGGTTGCGCTTTCCTTGTTGTTAGAGTCGCTTCGTCGTGTAACCTGGCCAACAATTTGATTGTGCCATGGGATATTTGGATCCGATCACTCTGTGCTTTGGTTAGTAAATCTTGAAGAATTCCTGTTCAGGACAAAATAATTAACAGATAATATTGGTTGTCAATTTGCTGAATTCGTCTTAGTTGTTCATGAGAAAATGTGATAAGGAGTTCTATCTAATTGTAAGGTGAAAAAAGCTTAACGAGATGTCATTTCTTGCACTATTTGGTGTATTATTTCGCCTTTAACGAGGCAAGTTTATAAACCGATACGGCCATTACAGATGCACAGCACAGCACGCAAACAGAGGATGGTAAGCCTGTGGAGCGGCGACGAACGCAATGTGAGGGCATTCATTCTCATTACTTGTGAGATCGATATATAGATTTAAGGGCCCTAACTTTCGCCTTTAGCGAGGCTACAATAGTTTAATAAACCAATACGGCCATCACAGATGCACAGCGCACCACACAAACAGAGGATGGTAAGCGTGTGGGGCGGCGACGAACGCAATGTGAGGGCATTCATTCTCATTACTTGTGAGATCGATATACAATTGAACCTCTCCTTTCGGACACCCCCCGGCATAATACGGACACCTCTCTATTGCGGACAGTTCTCTGCTCCCGAAGATACCAATATTCATACAATCCCTCGGAGGCACTATAATACTTAAATACGGAAGCAAAGGATCGCGAACGAAAATGATCCGAAATGCTGTTTATTTATTTATTTATTTATTTATTTATTTATTCATTCATTCATTTATTTTTTACATGGTATTGGCCATATATTCGCTGAGGGATGGTTCTGTCTATCCTCACTTTCTTTATCGCGACAACGACATGACATTTCAAATTCTTTGTCTCATACTTATGGTCATGCGCCGCTGTGATGTGGGTCAATTGGCAAACGTTTGAATTTGAGCTCATCTGTAGCCATCACCACGTGCGATTTGGTAGAGAATTGGTGTTCGCGCTAGTTTTTCTATCTTTTTTGTTGCTACACCGTGCTGACGAGGCCCAACCAGGTCGATACAGCTGTCCACGGTTGCATTTTGGCTTTTAGTTTGGGCTCTATCATGTCGTTGTCGCGTTAAATGTTCTACGTAGTATCAGCCTTGCTTTATACTTTGACTATAATACGGACACTTGATCCTGTCCGTTTTGTGTCTTTATACTGCCGCTATCTAATAAAATTAAAACAAAAAGACAGACACAATGATTCAAGCAGGCCTTGACATTAAATACATGTTCGTTGACACGGCTGCAAAACTTTTGTGGTAGTAGAAAAATGAACTCAAACATGTGTCACTTAATTCTGTAACATAAACAAGAACTCGCTATTCATTCAACAGTTACGTAAACAAGGACTGTATTGTTGAATAATCGGCACAAATAATGATTCCTTTGTTTGTGAATATTAAAAATACACATGACTGTTAATATTGTATCAGTTGTGGCTTAAATGCTAGCATCAGAGAAGACAGTACTGTAAAAAAAAAAAAATGAAAACAAAAATATAGGAAGGTGCTTTTGGGGAAAAAATGATTGCAGAGGCGCACAAATTTAAAAATATTGTTTGCAGAGGAAAATTTCTCACCCCCCCCCCCCCCCCCTCCAGAAAAATAATGGTCTGTTCCTTATTACCTATTTTCCTCAGATTTTCCGAAGATTTCCGAAGATTTTCGAAAATTTTCCCAATCTATCCTAAGGTTGTGCGAACGTTTACGATCATTTCCCGAAGTTGAGGTTTTTGAGGAAGATCCGACGATGTTTCGATTGTTGACCAACAACTTTTGGGGCAACATTGGTAGCAAACGCGAAGACGTTGATATATTCACGCTTCACACTGAAGATAAATAAGCCGAGATATGACTTTTTCACGACGGGAGAAATCCTTTTATTCGAATTCACTGGTTTATATTTTATATAACAAAATAAGATTATTTCTCACCATCAAGCGCCTGAAGTCCAAACATTCCGTCAATGTTGAAGTTCTTGTACTCTCTTGCGAAAAAATCCACGACCTTGCTCACTGCCTCTAAGGTTCTTTCCAGCAGCTCTTCGTGACTTTGAAAGTGTACTGAAAAATGTTCGGCCTTCGCGAAAAACCCTGAATATTCTACTTTTTCTACAGATGCCATCAAACTGATTTTAAAACTAAAAAACACGAAAAGTACCCTCCAAAAAGTCAACATGACATTAGATTTTTAACGATCATATATAAAAGACAAGACCATAAGACAGACATTCTTATAAAGTCGCAGAACAATTATAAACTTTCGAGAAACGCGTATTGCATCTGGAATTTTAAGTCCTTTCCTTATTAAGATATAGTGACGTCTTATCAGATTTAATATGAATTCACATTTTATATATTGTCTTGGCGGATTGTTCTTACTAAAAATAAACAAATAAATAAAACATTTGAATTAGTATTCTCCAGACGGCGATTGTTCGTGGAAGGAAGATCCCGACATACGTCATAATTCCGTTTTTTTTTACGCTTTATATTTAAAGCCGACAGGCACAGTTACGTCAATGGCAGACACCTGCAGGAAGCCACAGCTTAAAGCTGGCCACAGGAAAAGTATCGTTTTATTCATTTGGGTGCAGGTAAATGGACGTTTAACGTGCAACTTACTTTTTGACTTGTTTAGGCATTGATGGCGACTGAAGTATTGGAAACAAAACACTGAAATCGCACGTCAAAAATCATGGAGATTTATCGTGTCCATGGGCTTGAGTTACAGCCTGACACGCTTACACATATCTGCATGGGGGCACGTACACCCGGCACGTACATACCTTAGAACTTTAAAGGGATACATAACTGTTATTTCCATGTTATATCGCCAAATGCCACCAAATATATACAACTTAATTGGATAAAAAGATTCTATAGAGCAAAACAGAAGCAGTGGTGGCAGGATTGCAACGATGGAAGTGGATTGCAGTTCATCAAATTTGATTTCGTGACAAGCCGTTATTTTGTTAGTCTCCCACGCAGCCGTTATTTGTCTCGTCACGCAAGTTGGAAGGAGCGTTGCGTGACGAGACAAATAACGGCTGCGAGACTATTATTTTGTCTGTTTAGTTACAGCCATGCTCCGTCACGCGTGAGCAGTATTTTTGAAAATTGAATGGAGTTTTCAAGATTACGCGTCGGTTTTGAAAATTCATTCCGAGATTCGGAATTCCCGTGAGAATTTTACCGCATTTTCGGAAACAAGGAGCAACAAAATATCATTTTGTTTGAAATGTTACATATCCGAACAATGTTAGGTGTTAATTTTTATGCTTGCAGCGAAGTTATTTTCCGTTAATTCGTGACTTTCAAAGTGTTTTCCACAGAGATCTTTAAGGGACGGACCATTTAATTTTTGTGGGAGGGGGGGGGGGGGGGGGGTTGGGCAATTTCTTCTGAGCATAAATTTTTTTTTTTCAGCATCACTATTTGCAAGAATTTTTTTTACCTTAATGCTTGAATTTTTTTTTCACGTGCTTTCTTGTGCACGAATTTTTTTTCTCTTAAATTTCTACTGCAGGAATTTTTTTTGGTAATTGCCCAACCCCCCCCCCCCCCAACAAAAATTAAACGGTCCGTCCCTAAGGTTTCTATACCATGCGCGATTTAGGGGTAACACTTATTCTTTTGTTAAAACAATAGAATATTAGAACACAAAAGAACGACAATACAATACAATACAATACTATAGAATATATTAGAATACATAATTTTGAGGTGTACAATGTACAATGGAGCTGACACCCTAAATCGGGCATCATATGAAGGTTTCATTCAAATCTCGGACGTTACAAAGAAATATTCAAATGTTAATTTCATTCTCTAGATTACTGGTCACGCGTGACGGAGCATGGCTGTAATATTTTGTTGCATTCATCACTCTCTCGACGATTTTTCTTGCTATTTCAAGATTATAAAGCAAGCTTAAAGGGCCACTGTCCCGCCGAAATAGCAAAATTTCGTTTAGCTTTTTTCCACGTTGCATCGCCAAATGCCATCAAATATACAACTTTGTTGGATAAAACGAGTCTACAGAGCAAAACAAAAGCAGTAGTTTGGAGATAAAGTGCAGGATTGCAAGGATTGAAGTGGATTACAGTTCATGAAATTTAAGATTATTGATAGGCTTAATTTTGTCTATTTAGTTCATATTTCTTTGCTTCTATAACTTTTGGCGATGATTTCTTCCAATTTCAAGATAATAAAGTAAGCTTAAAGCAAGCTCCTAGCCATAATCATCAAAGCACGATATATCAGCCATGACAGTGTTCCTTTAGCCAGAGCTTCCTACCTAGTTTCCTAACTAGTTTTTCACTAGTTTTTAAAAGTTCTGTATACCCTCCACCCACTTGTAATTGCTCTGTGGTAGTAGCCAACTCGAAAGCTTGGCTCCTTTGGCTGCTACACACTTTTTCCTGTGTTATGTTTAATTCAATGTATAGTTAGCTCTGTTCTTACTTCTTTTTTTTTTTCCTTATTGTTGTATTGTAATTGAATAAGTGTGAATAATAAACTTGAACTTGAACTTGAACTTTAAGATAATAAAGGAAGCTTAAAACAAGCTCTTGGCCATAACCATGAAAACACGATATATCAGCCGGGACAGTATCCCTTTAAATTGCTTTAACCCTTAAATACACATTTTCAGAATCGGAAGAGCACCCAATGAATCATTAGACTCTGTCATCTTATAAATTCGTAAAAAAAAAAATAGATTAAAATTAAACTAGATTTTTTTAAAGTAACTTTCGTAACATCGGAAATTTTTTATAACGCCTTTAATGTTTTCTAAGGTATAAAAGATGTCATTTTGGGTACGAAATCAGAGGTCAGCTAGGATTTTCAGAAACGCGAGACAGCATAGTAATCGAGGGACTAGTTATCATGGAAACCTTGCAGACTTCAATGGCGATTACAAAGGAGCTACAATTTACAGTCTTTTGATTAAACGTTGTCATTGAAATAGGTCTCATCCCTACGCGACCAGACCGAAAAGGATTATGGAGAGAAATCAATTCACATTCAATAGCTGCACATTATCAAAATACGGAACGTCCTTAACGGAATATGTATCGAAGCGACTCTTGTCTTTGCGTAGCACGGGAAGACAAACGTAAATTTTGTTCTCCATTGTAAACGCGATAGAGAACAATTAATCAAGCATTTTAATTCACCCATACTCCCTTTCGGTCTGGTCGCGTAGGGGTAAGACCAATCAGTGACAACGTTTAATCAAACGACTGTATGTTCAACCGTACTTGACCGCGCACATCTTGTGTTTTTTTTTATCACACGCTAGGGCCGAATAACTTATTAACACCATTGCTATTGGTCAGTTGCTCGAACAAAAGATCAACATCTATTGTGTTGTGCACGGTCAAGGCCGAAAAACGATAACAAAAGCATCGAACAAAGACATTTCTCAGGTTTGATAACCATTGTAATTTATTAACTATTCATCTATTCAATGTACGTAGAGTTGATTATGAAAATATTTATTTAAGGGTTATAGGAACTTTAAGTGGGGTAGTCGGTCCGGATGGCCAACTCCTGACTCCATATTAGTCCAAAGCCGGTTTTCAGACTTTTTTCCGGTCTTATCTCCCCGACTATTAAAATTCATTCCTTTTTTTAGACTTTACTTCCAAAAACACCCAAAACCGGATACAAGAAAAAATACTAAATTTGATTTTTCCTAATATCGAGAAACAATAAGCAACATGAAGCAGGACTGCTCTCAAGTTTTCACTTTGAATGGTCTCACCTTAAAAATGTCATTTTAGGACTTATAAGTTCCAGAACCGACCTTGTACAGCATAATAAACACTACCACAGGAAATTACTGCTCAGACGCTTCCACTAATATGTTTTAAAGCTCTTCATGGAAGGGCACCTCGCTACATTATGGATCTACTTTCTGTCACGCCACCGAGCCATTACCACCTGCTTCTGTTGTCTCCTACTACTTGGCCTAATAATGGAACACTCTACCTCAGGAGCTGCGTGACACAAATTCTATTGACATTTTTAAATCGAAACTGAAAACTTTTTTATTTTAAGCATTAGTCTTATCAATTTCCTAGAGTATTTTATCTGACTTTTTAGATTTTACCTTTTATACAAGTATTAGGTTTTTAGTTTTTAGAATATTAACATGTAAAGCGCGTTTGAATATTTTTATAGAAATCGCGTTCAATAAATTCTATTTTCTATTATTATTTTTTTAATTATTATTGTTATTATTATTATTATTATTATTATTATTATTATTATTATTATTTGAATGGTCACACTTTAGGATTTCATCCACAGACTCAAAAGTTAGAACCACATTGTACAACATAATAAACAGTACCACTGGAAAGTACTGCTCAATAGCTTTCATTTGAATGGTCACACTTTAGGATTTCATCCACAGACTCAAAAGTTAGAACCACATTGTACAACATAATAAACAGTACCACTGGAAAGTACTGCTCAATAGCTTTCATTTGAATGGTCACACTTTAGGATTTCATCCACAGACTCAAAAGTTAGAACCACCTTGTACAGCGTAATAAACAGTACCACAGGAAAGTACTGCTCAATAGCTTTCATTTGAATGGTCACACTTTAGGATTTCATACACAGACTCAAAAGTTAGAACCACATTGTACAACATAATAAACAGTACCACTGGAAAGTACTGCTCAATAGCTTTCATTTGAATGGTTACACTGTACTTTCGGATTTGATCCACAGACTTAAAAGTTAGAACCAGCTCCACAGGAAATTACTGCTCAGACGCTTCCATTTGAATGGTCACACTCTAGGATTTTATCCACAGACGCAAAAGTCAGAACCACCTTGTACAGCATAATAAACAGCACCACAGGAAAGTCCTGCTGAGTTTCATTTGAATGGTCATAATTTAGGATTTTATCCACACACTCAAAAGTTAAAATTACCTTGTACAGCATAATAAACAGTACCACAGGAAAGTACTGCTTAGAAGCTTTCATTTGAATGGTCGTACTTTAGGATTTTAATTATCCACTAACTCAAAAGTTAGAACCATTTTGTACAGCATAATAAACAATACCACAAGAAAGTACTGCTCAATAGCTTTCATTTGAATGGTCGCGCTGTAAGATTTCATCCACAGACTCAAAAGTTAGACTGACCATCTTGTACAACATAATAAACAGCACCACAGGAAATTACTGCTCAATAGCTTTCATTTGAATGGTCACACTTTCGGATTTGATCCACAGACTTAAAAGTTAGAACCAGCTCCACAGGAAATTACTGCTCAGACGCTTCCACGTTAATAGTCACACTTTAGGATTTTAGAACCACCTTGTACAGCATAATAAACAGTACCACAAGACAGTACTGCTCATAGCTTTCATTTGAATGGTCACGCTGTAAGATTTCATCTACAGACCCAAAAGGTTAGAACCACCTTGTACAGCATAATAAACGGCACCACAGGAACCTACTTCTCAGAAGCTTTCTTTAAAATGGTCACATTTCATCCACGGACACTGAAAGTAAAATGGGTGTACTATAGGAATTTACTCACGAAGTCAAGAGTTAGAATTATGCTACAAAGTTTCTTATATTTCTCTCTTTCTAATTTTGTACCTTACAGTGCTGAGCGCCGAACCGTGAACAACCAACAAAGTTCCGTACAAGTTTTTGACAGGTTTTTGACAACTTTGATGAGTTTGAGTTTCCCGCAAACCAATCACGTCTCAGGATTTATTGGAGGCCTGGCCGTTTGTTTGTTCTTGTCCTTTCCCGATAGTATCGAGATCTCGCCATTTCCCGCTAAAATGGCTTCATATCAGGTGAAGGTTGAATACGGCGAAAAACGATTCAGCACTTTTCTTCTCAATCATGGTGACTTATCTTTAGAAACGCTTCTCAATCAGATCAAAAAGCACTGTTCGCCGTTATCTCATCTGCCGTCCTCAAACATAAGGATTCGGTTCCGCGACGAAGATGGAGATATGGTCAATCTTTGCTCGGACGATGATTTTTCTTTTCAAGAAATGCTGAGAAGTGCAAAGGTTATGAACGATAGAGACTTGAGAAAAATATATATTCAGGCAAATGAAGTTGATTCTCCAATGCCCAGGAAGTGCCGACGAACTGAGCAGTATAACTCCGACGAGAACACGGCGGCATTACAACCAAAACATTTGTGCTTTACTCCTACGACTCCTACAAATAACGCCGCTTGTGCGACAAATCAGCCCAGAAGTCCCTTAGACGCTCAACAAAAAGAAATCGAGGACAACCTACAGGTTCTCAAAGTTCAGTTGTCAAGTGCGAAAGAAGAATTAGCGAAACTAAATCTAAACCAACAGCAGTTTCGCAGTCTAGCAGAAATTCGCGGTCGTGTCTGCAACAATTGTCACCAAGGCGGTCACACTAAAACAACGTGTAATAGTGTACCGTGTACTGACATAAATAAATGCAAAATCAAGGAAAAACACCCTGAAGAAAAGCAAAAGATCACACAACTTCAACGTGAAATCAAAGTTCTAGAGAATAAGTATGTGGACGAAGAGTCTAATCTCAAGAATTTCAAAGCTGCGCGCGAGAGAAGCAAGGGCTCTTTCTTTGCAGTCATGAGACCGCGCTTGAAAGCACAAAACATGTTTCGATATGGAAGTGGGAACAGAGCTATTCTGGATCGCGATCTCCTTGTTCTTCAACGAGCGCTTAGAAATGTTCCTGATTGGGATGAAAGTGAAGATTGGCGGCTCACGCAGATAATAGAACAATACGAGAAATCTAATGTAAACATTTATATGCCTGGCAAAATGTAAGTTTTTTACAACAGGTCTTGAAACTTTGATGAAGATTCATTCATTTCAGGTCTTGAAACTGTTTTTGTTGTTGTTATATGCCTGGCAAAATGTAAGCTCTTTACAACAGGTCATAAATTGAAATTGTTGGCTATTTATACAAAGAACAAAAAGAACTAGTTTGTTTACGGAACACATTATGAGCCCTTGACCTGATGTTTATCACGTTCTTGTTTAGAAATTACTCCTTGGTTTGATTTTATTTCTGTGTATTCATTATCTACTATCTATTTTATTCATGCCAACGAGGAATATGAATATTATGTATCGAATTTGTTAGATCACAAACAAATGGAACAAATTTTTTGACTGAATAAAATGTCAACTGTTCTGAGTTTTCTGATTACTATCAATGTTTACATTGTCCGAATTTACACTGCATTCTTTGACGAGCTACAATTCGGAGAAAAGCTAGTTATACTATAGCGGCAGATTGTTTTTGTCCCGAGGAACTATAGAATTGAAATTTTTCCCCAAACTAGAAATAGCCAATGTGCTTGAAATAGGCGAATGAGTTTGCAGGCGAAATATTTAGAACTGCATCAGCAATCGCTATTTTAGTCTCTTGTTCTGCCAACATTTGGTGCATTCGCAGATATTCCTTGATCTGATGAAAGCAGAACTCACAGGTGTTGAACTGGGGGCAATAGGGCGGCTGGTATATGAGTCGAACCCCACATTCTGCCAATATATTTCTGAGAACGGGTTCAATGTGGCGCGCGTGATGGAAGCCACAGTTGTCCATTACTATGCAGTCTTGGCGCTCAAGAACTGCGCTCCCATCTGCGCGCTCAAGTTGCAATGCTTCATCAAAAAACTGTAACAGTTCCATCCCATTTGACGGTCCATCTAAAATGTTATAATAATCTACACCCTGGAAGGAATGTAGGAGGTTGAGCGTGTAAGTGGCGTTGGACGCGTAGCGTTGCATCTCGAAAGCAACTTCGCCTAATGTAGCACTGCCATAATTTCTGTTTCCCGTTGTTCTTATCACGCTGGATTCGTCGAAAAAATGTAGTCTGTTAGAATCGAGGTTTGAGATTTCAGTAAGGTATTCATCAATCCGCTGTTGATTTTGCGGAGTCATGGACTCAAGGGGTATGACACTGTTTTTTTTTCTGGTCATGACGAGTTTTTCGCGGACAACTCGGTTGATCTGGGATGCACTTGGTATATCTGCGGGATGGATCACTCCGTCCAGCAATAGTCGCTCTTGAAGCTCTCGGCTGTAAACACTTGGCTTTAGGATTTTTTGGACTTCGATAAATTCTAGAGCATTTTGTCCTAGTTTTGGGGGTTCTTGTGAATATTGTTTCAAGGGACGAAGAGAAGTATTTACTTCGTTATAGCGGCTAACGACTTTGTTTATATAACTTGCGCTCTTGTGGAGTTCTCGTGCAATTTGTCGCTGACCCCATCCTTCGTTGTGCAGGTCTAATATTCTTTCCCTGTACATATCTGGTAGAGCCCTTCCATTGTCAAAAATCCCTCCACTACTATTCACTCGTAGCTGTACACCGGCTAAAATGAAAACAAATCTTATGAATGAAACTGAACTGACAGTAAAGAACTCGATCTCGAACTGCAGCAACACCTCAATATTGACTAAAATAGAGTTTTGTCGGTGAATACTTACAAGCGTTGATAGGAAAAGCATTCATTATATTCTGGCGCCTGAAGCTAAAGAAGAAAAACTCGAGGATTACCGTTGACTCTCCCGCGCTTTTCTCAACCTCCGATGCTGATTGGTCAACTGACGCGACTCATCAAAGTTGTCAAAAACTTGTCAAAAACTTGTACCGAACTTTGTTAGGTGTTCACGGTTCGGCGCTCAGCACTGTAATATTCTAATTCGCTTCCCGCTCAACCGAATGTAAACCACCACATATTGGGATTTGTCCACACGAGCAGCTTTCTCCCTTTTTATTGATCCATCACAATAAAGCTACACGAAGATTGTAGTTACTCAAAACACAAGGACCTACAAGGTGGAAAAGAACACTAACACTGTAATAGAACAATTACAGACCCATAGGTAAAACAGCTATAAATACTACTAACATATGACCCACATATGAGCTAATGAGCGAAAACTTCATATAATATTCATCAAATCAATAACCTGAATCTTAAAATAATCCAGTTGAAAATACGAATAGGAAAATTCCTATTCATTGGGCATTTCATTTTCAGGGCGAAGAGGCGGACGTACGACAAGAAAGAACAAAAATGCAAACTACGCTGTATATATACTCAAACGCCCATGTAACACCCCGAATAAAGGATTACGTAACCCATGATAAATACATTTCTCGCTGGCTAACTTGGACAGCACATAATGTAGACTGTCTTGACCGTAACAACAACAATAAAAACAACAACAAAAACAACTTAATTAATGAGTGCTCTTTCTACGATACTAAACCTGACACCATAGAACATCGCTTTTGGTATTGCAATTGGGTACTTCCCCATTGGAGCGCTCTCTCAAGTTGGATTTGTGAGCTAACATAAATCGAAGTAGCTTTTTCCCTTGAATCTGTGAATCTGTGAATACAAGTGGTATGCCTTATAAAAATTGCTATAAATTGCATTATCTTAGTGGTCAAGTTTTTCATTTATAAATGTAAGATGGAAGGCCGTACCCCTGACTTTTCTTGCCTACTGAGCTACCCATTATACCAGTGAAAAAATAGCATGTGATTTCTATCACAAAGGTCAAAATGATTTTAAGTAACAATGCGTGTAAGAACTAGGCAATGCTCTATTGTTCCAAGGCATTTCGCTTTCTCCACATAAGATTGTTTAGGCGTTTCTTACTGAGAATACATCAACCTATGGACAACATGTTTTTTAAATAAAATGTACTGGAACTTTATTTTAAAGTGATGTTCCTTTTGTGCTAGAAGATTTCATCCGTCGCGTTAGTGAGTTATAGAGATTTGAATTTACAAAATTCAAATTAGATGACGTCAAATCAAAACTCCAAAACAATGGCCAAGAAAGGATTCAAATTTTACATGTTTCCCACATAGAATTTTGGTTGAATTAAAACTCAAGATAGTTTTCACTAAAAGGGAATCAATTAGCAAACTAGAGAGAAATAAATGCCCTACCTGGTTGAGTAGATTTTCACGTTTTAGCCAATGAGGTGGACGGTTTCAACAATATCACAATTGATCACTGATCTGGGGCGACCATGTCCGAGTAAAGACGCACATGTATTCACTCCCGTATATTTCAGTCGAAAGTTTCTTTTTTTAACCAAGTCGGTTTATGGCCCAAAGGACTAAGCGAAAAACGAAAGCAAGTGGTAGCTACAGTTCAGATAGCGACATTTGTTCGCCAGAAGAAAAAAAACTGTGCAATAGCTCGTACGTGGTATTTGACGAAGACGACCAAGAATCAAACATGTCGGACAATGTCGACAAGATTACAGAACAACTTGAAACTATTTGCCAAACGCTCACGAGCGTCGAAAGTAGATTGCAAAACCTGGAAAATATTTTTGAGCGTGTCACATCTATGGAGAAGTCGTTAAACAGTTTTGGAACAGAGTTGAACAAGTTAAACGACAAGACGAAAGCGATAGAACAAACATCGAATGAATTGGACACAGCAATGTCATTTGCAAACTCAGAGCTTGAAGCGCTTAAGAAGAAAGAAGAGGCGAGTGCAAACAAAATTAAAGAGCTCGAGGATAAACTGTTGTACCAAGAAGTATACAACCGGCGAGAAAATTTGCGTTTCTTTGGTATTTCCGAACCGGCCAGTGGTGTCGAAGATGTACCTCAAGTGGTGCACAAATTTTTCAAAGAAGAGCTGGAGTTGGAAATTGCTGAAGATATCGAATTCCAAAGAGCGCATCGTCTTGGAAAAAAGAAGGTAGGGGAAACAAGGCCTATAATTGTTCGATTTTTAAGATTTCCTGAACGGGAGATGATTTTCAGAAAAGCGCGTGAAGTGCAGGAAGAAACGAATGTAAAGGTTTATGCAGATTACCCGAAGGAAATCAGCGAAAGAAGAAAGAAGCAATGGCCAAGAATGAAGAAGGCGCGAGAAGAAGGGAAAACAGCTATCTTCCTGAAACCTGAACCAGACAAATTATTTATTAACGGACAATTTGTTCCTATGTAGACTGATTATTTTTGTCCTCGGACATTACCAGTAAATTTATTCATTCGATGAACTTATTTCTTTCATTGTTTAATACGGGAGTGCATGTGCAGATTTAGTCAAGAGCCTCACACTCATAGACAGCTTTCTGTACAAATTACATAGCTGTCATTTATCCCTTTTGTGTTAAATTGTATGTCTCTTAGGTATTGTCTCTTTTTGTTTATCATATGTTTTGAGATTAATTTAAGTTTGTGTGTGTGTAAAAGCCCCTCGTTAATATATGTACAGTTTGCGGTACAAGATATTTATCAGCTTATGTATTTTTTTTTTCAATTCTATTGTCCCATTCGAAAGGGAACATGTAAATTTTAAATTAGTTTCTCTTGATGTTCGAGGGATTCGTTCATCCACAAAGAGAAAAGCTCTGTTCACCTGGCTAAATGAGCGAAAATACGACATAATTTTCCTTCAAGAGACCTATAGTACTGCGGATGTGGAACACATTTGGAAAACACAATGGAAAGGTAGGCTTCATTTTTCACACGGCTCTAATCATAGTTGTGGGGTGATGGTTTTAGTTAGAAGCGACCTTGATTTCAATCTAATATCAATAAATTCTGACGACGAAGGCCGTTCAATTATAATGGAAGCTGAAGTACAGGACGCGCTTTTTTTTGTTCGTTAATATTTACGCTTCCAATAAGACTCAAGACCAATGCCATTTCTTTGATAAATTAAATAAAAACATTGAAGATTGTGTTGTCGGCAAAGAGCATAGGATAATTCTCGGGGGAGATTTCAATGTCACACTTGACTCTGACCTTGATTGTTCTGGCGGCAGACCATTCAAAAAAGATTCAGTCAAAAATATAGAAGATCTATGCTTGGATTTTGACTTAGTAGATATTTGGCGGATACGAAACCCGGAAAGAAGGCGTTTTACATGGAGACAAAAAAACCCTTTTATTCAGAGAAGACTTGATTATTGGTTAATCAGCGACGTTTGCCAAGATGAGATCGAAAAGTCTGACATTATTCCGTCGATCAATTCCGATCATTCAGCAATTCTACTTCAATTTAATAGCATAGACAAATCAGAACATGGTCCCTCCTTTTGGAAGTTCAACGCTAGCCTGGCGGATGACGAAACCTTCGTCACACTGATAAACGAAAGAGTACCTGAATGGTTGAATGAATTTAATAATGTTACAGATAAAAGATTGTTGTGGGACTTAATTAAGTACAGGATTAGGCAAATCGCAATAAAATACAGTAAAGAAAGAGCACGTGAAAGAAGAAAAAAGATTTCTGATATTGAGGCTTCACTAAGGATATGCGAGGAAAGATGCAATGAATCACCAACCGCTGGGAATCAGGAGGAGCTTGAAATGCTGAAAATGGAATACGACTCAATTTATGAACAAATAGCAAAAGGCGCCATAATTCGATCAAAAGCCACTTGGTACGAGAAAGGTGAAAAAAGTAATAAATATTTTTTAAACCTTGAAACGCATAAGAAAGCTAAAAGCTCTGTTCGCAAAGTTTTCAATAAAGAAGGAGTTCTTATTACAGATCCTAAGAAGATTTTACAGGAAACTCATGTTTTTTATTCTAATCTCTGCAAACAGGATCCCCTCAGTCCATCTGAGGATATATTAAAATCGTTCTTAAATAATCCTAAAATACCTAAACTTTCTGATAATGACACCCGAATTTGCGATGGAAAATTAACAATCGATGAGTGTTATAAAAGTCTTCAGTTGTTTGAAAGTAATAAGTCACCTGGAAACGACGGTTTGACAGTCGAATTTTATAGAGCGTTTTGGCATATTTTAGGTGGTGTAATGGTTGATAGCCTAAACTACTCCTACGACTATGGTGAGCTATCAAATTCTCAAAAACAAGCTATAATTACCTTAATTGAGAAAAAAGACAAAGACAAAAGACACTTGTCAAACTGGAGACCAATTTCTCTTATCAATGTAGATGTCAAAATAGGTTCAAAAGCTATCGCTAAGAGATTAGAGAATGTGTTACCCAATATTATACATCACAACCAATGTGCCTATGTCAAAGGAAGGACTACTTTCGATGCAGCTAGAACGATTGAAGATGTTATGGAATTTACAGAAAGATACAACATTGAAGGAAAAATGATCTGTATAGATTTTAAAAAAGCCTTTGATACTGTGAGCCGGGATTTTTTATTCCGCACGTTGTCTGCCTTTGGTTTTGGATCATCTTTTATACAATGGATCCATACTTTCTATAACAAAATCTCGAGTTGCGTTCTAAACAATGGATTTTCTACTCAGCTTTTTGCAGTCGAAAGAGGGGTAAGACAAGGAGACCCTCTCTCCGCCCATTTGTTTATCATGGTTTTAGAGATTTTATGCATCAGTATACGCAATAACAAGGACATCCATGGCATTTTAGTAGACAAAGAGGAAATTAAATTAGGCCTTTTTGCTGATGATCTGACTGGCTTTTTGAAAAATGATTTCTCTCTAATAAATTTTCTTAAGCTTATAGAAGATTATGGAAGTTGCTCGGGCCTCAAAATTAATCATGAGAAATCAGAAATATTGTTATTAGGCAATCGTGCTTATACTTCACAGGAAGGCAACGCCTCTCCAGGCAATTTTCAGAATATAAAAGTCAAGAAATCTGTAAAAATATTGGGAGTACACTTCTCTTATGATTCTCAAGCCAGACATAAGTTGAACGCCGATGAATTAATTAGTTCCGTTCAACAAAAATTACGAATCTGGAAGTGGAGAGATTTAACTATTATCGGAAGAATCCAAATTGTGAAAACGTTCATTATTCCTATCTTCTTATATCGGGTAAGCTTGATACCAATGAGTAAAGATTTTGTGAAAATCGAAGATGGAGGACTTAAAGCGCCACATTTAGAGTCTATTATTGAAGCGCAAAGAATACTCTGTTGCAAGAAATTGGCTAATGATCAGCCAAGCAGTTGGAAAACAATTCTTCTGCATTATCTCAAACCTGTTGGAGGAAAATTGATCTTATGTTGCAACTTTGAATTGCAGAAATTGTCGATAAAGCTGCCGAAATTTTATGAAGAATGCTTTAAAAGTTTTGCAAAATGCTCCGCGGCAAGTTGGGGCAGTGTACAGGATTTAAATGGGAACGATCTTACAAATATGGTGCTTTGGAATAACAAATTTATTTGTATTGGAGGCAAGTCTGTGTATTTTAAAAACCTTGCAGAGAAAGGAATAATTAGAATTAAGCATTTAATATCCGATAACAATGAGCTTCTTATTAAAAACAATCGCAGGTTGAGGGAGCTGAATATTTCGCCAGTAGACGCCCTTAGTCTTATGACTTTAATTGATGCTCTACCAGCTGAATGGCGCGAGGCTCTAAGGGCAAGTTCCTATAGGGAAGATGAACCTTTTAATATACATGATGAGATCAAATTAAAATTAAATAATCAAACTGCGCCAATCAAAACAGCGGTTTCCAAGACTATCTATAGGGAGCTTCGAAATAAAATCATTACTCCACCAACTGCTCAGCAGAACTTTAATGCAAAATTTGTTGACGATGCCTTAGAATGGGAAGAGATTTACAGTTCTCAGGTATTTTAAGGCCTGGGTCAGTTACGTACATCCAAAAATTAAGGGGGGTAGTCTATCTCATAAAGTATGGAACATATCGATATGAAACTTGGCCAAAGGCTTAAACTTGATACAAATGTTAATTTTGATATGAAGTTGTCAGGAAAGCGGTCACGCAACTGATTAAGGTGTCAAATTCCCATGTTTTTTTTAGGCTAAGTGCAGGAGAACTTAAACTACTCTGACTGACAAAATATCGTTTGGATATTTTTAAGTGCGCAAAGTCATACACGAAACTAACTGGAAGGCGTGTCCAGGTCACGTGACAATTGAAATGTCACGATTTTGTTGTCACGCAAACACCAGAAAACTGTCATGCCGTGTAGATGGACCGCCTTTCCAGTTACATTCGGAAAGTAACTCAAAAGGGTAGAAATAATACCACTTAAAATTCTCAGAAAACACAATTTTTCCTTGTCTGCAAGAGCACTGAAGGAACAAACCGGAAGTAAAAGCTCAATTGGTCACGTAATAGGTTGCCATGGAAACATCAACGTCAAAAATGACTGTCTTAACAAGTTGAATGCTGTTGCCAAGTCTCATACTTATGACACGTTTCCTTTTGAAGATAGACCACCCCCCTTACTCTTTCGATAAAATAGGGACAGACCCAGTCCTTAATATACCTGAGTTTGCCTTTTCGTGTCACCTTAGATACAAAGTCGCGTGAATTTCAGTATAAATTGCTCAACAGATGTCTTGTAACAAATGCTTTTTTATTTAAAGTTGGAGTTGCACCATCTCCGGCATGCTCTTTTTGTGGAGAAATAGACGAGTCCCTTGAGCACCTAATTACATCTTGTCATTACACTAAGAATTTCTGGGCTGAAGTTATAAAATGGCTTACCAAACAAGGAATTAAAATCGCTAATTTCTCTGACAGGGATATAATGTTTGGTATTATAAGGTGCGACGATGAATTGTTCGTAAATCATGTTCTGTTAGTTGCTAAACAATACTTATATTATTGTAGGCAAAAAAGATCTGTGCCTTCAATTAGAGTTTTTAATTTAAAAATTAAAATGATCTATCAACTTGAAACAATAATTGCCAAATCTAATTATAAAATTTCAGCTCATAACAAAAAGTGGGGCAAATATATAACACAATAAATGTACAATCTTGTGCCGCAGCTGTACTTATACCTAAAATATTACAATAGATTATTATTATTATGAAGGGGTGTGTATATATGTATGTGTGTGAGTGAATTAATTAACTTTTAAATTTAATTTTTTTTTTTAATTTAATGTTTAATGTTTAATGTAATGTTTAAATGTTTTATTGTTTAATTTAATGTTTAGATGTTTAAGTGTGTAATAAAATTGAAAACCAATAAATATCAGTAAAATACAAAAAAAAAAAAACAAACAATTAACACCTTTCTGCGTTCCTTGCCGTTAGGTTGCAGTAGTTCTTACTTGGACCATTACTTAATGTTATTGTAATGTAACAATATATTAAAGCAATGTTAAATTACGTTTGTTAGTTTAAAGTGCACCTAACCCCCATTTTGTTTTCTTTTAATCAACTCAATGTACGTTGAAAAGTCGAATAGTGAAATATTTCTTGTTTTCAACGTCACGTTAGTGAGTTATAGAGATTTGAATTTACAAAATGCTAAATGAAAACTGTTAATAGTCAATTGATTTGTAAAAACATATTACTTGGCCGCGGAAACAAGTAGTTGTATAATAAATGAGTCTTGATTTGACGTCATCTTATTAACATTTTGTAAATCCACACCTCTATAATTCACTGACGCAACGTTAAAAACAAGAAATATTTAACTATTCAACTTTTCAACGTACATAGAGTTGATTAAGAGAAAAAAAAAACAATTTTGGGGTTAGGTGCACTTTAACAAATAAACTGAGTGTATTGTAGTAGATGTGATGTAATAAAGTTGTAATAAAGAAAAAATTAATTTAAGAAAAGGACGGTCATAGGTTTGAATTCTGTCACGGACTCAGATTTCTTATATTTGTCCCACTGTCGCCGGTGACACGATGAACATCACATCTTTGTCAATATTAACAATATTTGCACCCGCAAACTGGCTAAAAGAGCTATTCGAGGTATTAAAGGTTCTAGGTTGCTTATGCATTTGTAGTGTTAATAGAACTCTTTACACAATTGAAAAATTCAGATAAAACGTTTTTCCTTCAATATAGTCCGGGAGATAAGGGACAAAAAATCGCGGAATTGTTCAAATTGTGATACAAGTATGAAACTTTCAGTAAATGTAGCTTTAAACATGTAGATTAAAATAAAAGCAAGACCCCAGCTGGATCTTTCTCCCCAAGCCGGTATTTTGGGAATTTTAATATGAGGTCAGCGGTTTGAGACAGCGGGCTCATGCTTATTTAATTTCTTGGCTTGGACACTCTGAATTTACGATAAAACAAGCGCAAAGGCTGCTTTTTTAATTTGAAACGGTTAATTTTGTCAATTCTATCAATTTGTTTTTTAATCTGGCCTCCCTGTTGCCCGGGATTTATCTTTAGTTGATGTTGACACTCAGCAAGTAGTGCCTGGTTGATTTTGTCAGTAGCGCCTGGTTGATTTTAGCTTGCGAACAACAACGTGCTCGAAACTTGCAGTGTTTTGGATCTTGGATTATGGAAACTGGTTTAGGTAAGGGCAGAAAAGAACTGGAATTTGTGTGCTTTATGTGAAAAAGAAACGGAGGAAAAGTTAGTGTGTCCTTCTAATAGTACTCGAAAAAACTACGGCTCAGGGTACAAAAGTTTGGCAGACAATTTGAATCAATTTCGCGAGATCGGTGAAGTGCCCATTGAAGTCCCATTGTCGAGCCTCGATGAGGGAAATGGAATAGAACAAACGTTAAAAGATCATGAAGCAAAATGCACAAATCTTGCTCCAACAAATGCAGCACTCTTAAGCTTCAGAGAGCTCAGAAGAGAAAACTTGAGGACAGCTCGGTTGAAAGTTCTGAAGCGCCGAGTCCTGTTAAGACTCGTCGCACTAGTTTCGTTAAATCACCCAAAGACGTAACAGCAAAATCTCAACAAACATGTTACTTTTGTAATGAAACTGGAGATAATCTTCGCAGAGCAGCTACTCTTCCACTCGACAGCAATGTCAGAGCAGCCGCTACAAAACTACAGGACCGAAGGCTTTTAACAAAACTTGCAGCCGGTGATTTGCCTGCTATCGATGCATACTATCATGCAGGATGTCTTGCTGGCCTATACAATCGTCTAAGAAGTATTTCACCTAAAGAGGAAGCAGATAACACCCCTCAAGTCTCCCTTGAAGCCATTGCTTTAGCTGAGTTAGTTTCATACATTGAGGACAATGCTAACCAAACAGTTTTTAAGCTGTCCGATTTGTCAAAGCTTTACTCCTCCAGACTTGAGCAACTTGGAGCTATGTTCCCGAGCGGGTAAATTCCACAAGGCTGAAGGAGCGACTGCTCTCACAGTTGCCTGATCTCCGTGAATATAGCGAGGGGAAGGAGGTTAAGCTTGCTTTTTCAAGCGACATCAGTGCAGCTTTGCAGTTTGCTCAGGACTATGATTATGATGCAGAAGCTATCCATTTAGCTAAAGCTGCCACATTTGTCAGGAAAGAGATGCTCACTAAGCAGCAGCAATTTAATGGATCATTTGAGTCTGACTGTCATCACCAAGCGGTTCCTAAATCTCTGTTAGCTTTAGTGAACATGATATTAGAAGGGCCTAACATTAAGAACCAAAACATTCAGGAAGTGGGGATAAACGTTGCCCTTGTGCTCTCTCAGCTTTTGATATTTGATGCAGTCAAACGTCAGAGAAATCCTACATCTGAAAGTACGGCAACCCGACATAGCTTGACGAGGGAGACGCCATTGGCAATCTATGTAGGACTTCTTCTTCATGCTGAAACACGCAAAAAGAAGTTAGTCGATAAGTTTTATAGAATGGGGTTGTCCATCTCCTATGACAGGGTTATGCAAATATCTGCAGATTTAGGAAACGCTGTTTGCGCACAATTTGAAGAAGAAGGGGTTGTGTGCCCCCCAAAGTTAAAGAAGTCTGTGTTCACCACTGCTAGCGTGGACAACATCGACCACAATCCTACTGCACGTACAGCGAAAGATTCGTTCCATGGAACTGCTATCTCACTTACTCAGCACCCAAGTACCGACACAGAAGGCATTGCAAGAGATCGGGTGGTAATCAGTTCTGATTCCCCAAAGAAGAAAACGGTGACCGAACTGCCAGAATCGTACACAGATATTCAACCTGTAGCGGTGCAAGAGAAAAAGGATTGTTACGTTCCTAAGGGGTGTAGAACGGCAAAACCTGCAACAGATTTGATCGGTGAAGGCATGGAATCGGAGTTTCAATGGCTGGATAAAGTCGAAGGGTTGTTAGAAAAGGACAAACTGGACAAGGAAGACTACATCTCTTGGTCAGCCCACTTTGCTTCGCTGGAGTCCAATGCACCACGATCCCAGGCAATTACTGGGCTTTTACCACTCTTTGATGAAAATGCTCATACAGTGGCCATGATCCAGCATTCAATGAAGATCGCTAAAGAAGCAGTTGCTTATGTTAAACCCAACCAAACACCTGTAATAGCTATGGAACAACCATTGTTTGCTATTGCAAAGCAAATCCAGTGGGAGAAAGCCGATTTGTACGGAGAAGAAAAATATGTTGTAATGATGGGTGGCTTGCATGTAGAAATGGCTTCGTTGAAAATGGTGGGGCACTTGTTGGACAATAGCGGGTGGGACAGTGGATTGGTGCAAGCTGATATTACGACTAGAGGAAGAGCTGATGGTATTCTGAGAGCTGCCCATATTACAAGATCTCGCTATGCCCATCAAGTAAGTGCCTGCGCTCTGTATATATTACAGAAAAAAGCGTACAAGAAATACACAGAAAGCCGTAGCTCTTGCGATGTTGATTTTTCAACATGGGTTCAAAAGAAGAGAGATGATCACCCACAATTTCAGTTCTGAGCAACAGTACTAGAGCTCGAGCTGACTGTTTTAGAGTTTGTCAGATCCATCAGAGAGGGAAACTTCCACCTTTATGTTGAAGCTCTTAGCAAACTAACACCCTGGATGTTTGCACTGGACTTGTATAACTACTCCAGATGGCTGCCAGTACACATACGGGACATGATGATGCTAAAAGAAAAGCTTCCCTCAGTGTTTACTGAATTTGTTCGGGGGAAATTTGTAGTTCAGAAAACTCAGCACTTCTTCTCGTTGATCGCGTTAGACCATAACCACGAACAGCAGAACGAGGCAATCAAAGGCGATGGAGGAGCTGTAGGTCTCACAGAAAGTCCATCTGCCCTTAGGTGCTGGATGGTAGTTGGGCCTGAAACCGCACGGGTAGTAAACGAGTTTGAGTCTACCTTTGAAGCCACAAAACCTTCTGACAAACGTCATCACGAGCAAGTACCATCCGTCCAAAAGGCCTTTTCCAACGATGTCCAAGGACTTATCAGTGTACTTGAGGAAATGGGAAACCCTTTTATGGAAGATAGCACCCAACTGATTGCGCTGGATACAAAGCAAATTATGCCGGAATGTGTCGTCCAAGCGATCAAGACAGCTAAGCAAAAGGGACAGTCTCAGTACGATCAGTTTGTAGAAGAGAGGCTGGTTAAATGCTCCAAAGCAATAACTGATACCATCCATCTAAACAAGCTTCCGCTGTTTGGAACAACAGAAAAGTCAGCAAGTAACAAGACAAGAAATCAAATTTCAGCACTTAAGAACGACTGCAATCTGTTTGCAAGGCTCTACATCGCGTGTCAAGCAAGAGAAGGTAATCTTCAAGAATTTTTTAAACATGAAAATCATGCCAGTCCCCCCTCACTTTCTTGCGCTGGCAAAATCCGTTCTGGACAAAAATCAGACTTAGTCCAGGTACTTGAAGCTTCGACTACAGTAGAGCGTCCAGACGTCGATGTCAAAGTCTTTGATGCTGCTGCGATCGTTAACATGCTACAACCTGGGAAGTCTAAGACATTTAAGGACTACGCAACTGTATTTCTTGATTATGTCATCAAACAAGCCCAGAATGTCAAGAGAGTAGATTTGATATGGGATCGATACTTCGAGAACAGCTTAAAAAGAAGCACAAGGGAGACGAGAGGATCGGGAGTCCGAATACGCGTGTGCGATAATGCATCCATTCCAGGCAACTGGAAGAGCTTTCTGCGATCAGACGAAAACAAAAACGAGCTGTTTCAATACTTAGCAGAGAGTGTGACTGCAATCCAGCTGCCAGGGGTGGAGGTTATCACTACATCTGGTA
This sequence comes from Cladopsammia gracilis, assembly GCA_022457155.1. Classification (NCBI taxonomy): domain Eukaryota; kingdom Metazoa; phylum Cnidaria; class Anthozoa; order Scleractinia; family Dendrophylliidae; genus Cladopsammia; species Cladopsammia gracilis. The sequence continues at coordinate 339,695 of JAJGOT010000133.1, read as the reverse complement.
TTGACGTGCTCAGCTCTTCTCCAGTAGAGACAGAAGGTCTTACCCCCTGCAACCACGAGGAGGCGGACACAAGGATCTTCATCCATGTGAAGCACGCATCAGCCAGAGGTCTTAAAAAGGTCCTGATCAGGATGGTTGACACTGATGTTGTGGTACTTGCAATAGCGTATGCAAAACAGCTGGATCTACAAGAGCTGTGGATTGCCTTTGGAGTTGGTAACCATTTCAGATATATACCAGTCCACAAGGTCGCCAACTGTCTAACTCAACAGCAGTGTGAAGCCCTCCCATTTTTTCATGCTGTCACAGGGTGTGACACTGTGTCATACCTTTCCGGTAAAGGAAAAAAGACAGCTTTTCAAGCTTGGAAGTCGAATCCTGAAGTCACTGAAACCTTTCAAGTGTTGTCATCTCCACAAGAAACTGTTTCTGAGGAACAATGTCGTCTCTTGGAGCGATTTGTTGTTGTAATGTATAGCCGAACGTGCGCTCAACAGACAGTCAACGAAGCCAGACAAGCTTTATTTGCACAAGGCAATAGAAGTATTGAAAATATCCCGCCAACGCAAGCCGCCCTTGAACAGCACGTTAACAGAGCAGCCTATCAAGCAGGTCACGTATGGGGTCAAGCGCTGGAACCTATGCAGGAACTCCCAAGTCCGTCAGAGTGGGGTTGGCAACAATCACCAGAAGGCTGGTCTCCGAGGTGGACTATGCTAGATGAGGCATCAAAGGCTTGCAGCGAACTGATAAAATGCGGTTGTAAAAGGGCCTGCCGTGGACTTTGTAAATGTACGAAAGCAAAAAATGTAAAATAACACGGCAAACTGATCCGTACGGCCGAGAAAAGATTGACTCAAGAAAAATAAAGTAAAATAAAAGATATATATTTTGTGCCCGATATTTCGGTTTGAAACACAAACCTTCGACGGGGGCTAAAATAAAAATGAGTATATACGTTAATATCGGCGTTACAATTTTAAAAGTTTAAAATATGGAACCAAGAAACATGATAGGTTACTACATTGACAGGTAAATAAAAAAAGCGTCCTATGATAAACTGACAAATATAATAGTTGACTAAATAATGACAGGCAGTTTTGTAAAGATAACATAATTAGTGCAGTTCATCGCGTTTATTAATACCCGAAGGTTCTAGTGTTTTTGCTTTGTCGATGAGATGAGCTTCACGCGCCTTTCTGACAGAGTCTCTTATGTTTTTCATGAGCTCGATGGGAATGAGTATGATATCATTGAGTGAGTGGCCTGGCTGGTTGAAGTGTTGTGAGATTGGAGTAGGCGTCTGTAGTAAATGAGGTTTAGTCACTGAGCGGCGATGTTCTCCAAAGCGTTCGTTGAGTCTACGTTTAGTCTCACCGATGTATTGTTTTTGACATTTTCTACATTCGATCATATAAATAAGGTTTCTAGAGTTGCAGGTAATGCGTTCCTTGATATGTCTTTCTTCACTAGTTGCGAAAGCAAACCTGCCTTGCACTGCCCTGTGTTCCTGTGCAGGAAGTTGCTACCAAGAATGACCTTCAAATTGGTAAGTTTTACGATGAAATCTATAGAGAAATAATCCTACTGGAAAAAATAATTAAAGATGTTATTTCACTGCAAACTATACAATAATAATTTAGACCGTAATAAGCTAAATGAAGCGTTTCCATTTTTTCAGAAGTTGGGTACCCTGTGGTTTTCCATACAAACCTTATATGAGAATTTGTAAGACCGTTTATTTGCGTACAAGGCAAGATCCGAGATGGGTCTTGCTTTTATTTTATTTCTTATGGCCAAAGGACTATGCAGACCAATTTTGGCACTTGTATCACATTTTGAACAATTTTACCCCTTATCTTCCGGACTAATAGGAACCTATGAAACGAAATAATGATTTTGAGTATTTATTAACAAGACCGTTGGAATACACGGTGTCATAGTTTGGGGGGGGGGGGGGGGGGGGAGGGGGGGGGGGACTCCCATATAAAAATGACGGGGGTGCTCGTCGTACCTTTTAGGGGTCAAAATTTGTAGATTGGTACCACTTAGGGTACTAAAATCTAAAATGACTTCCGTTAGAATTATTGCGGTTTCTTTTAGGGTATGAGCCGAAAAAATATGACAGAATATAACATGTGTTGTTTTAGAATTGGTATCTCTTACCAGGCTTAACTAATCAATGACATCAATGACATCAATGTAATCAATGAGTAATCAATGGGTAATCAATGAGTAATCAGTTGATTACTCATTGAGTATTGCCAATACTCAATGAGTACTCAATGACTAATCAATGACCCACAAAATTTTTGGTCATTGATTAATCATTGATGTCACTGATTAGTCATTGATTTGCATGAAAAGAGGTGTTGACAGGCCAGACACGACTCATAAGCTCGTGATAACATGGAACGTGACTTTTAGAGTTTTACTTCAGCAACTATATCCTCCAAGGATTTTCCTTTTTTGTATGAGATAAGGGAAGGCTCTTTGTATATTTCTCTCAGCAATGTTTGGTTCTGAATTAAATGCCATTTGCTCATATGTTTTTAAAATTAGGCAAAGCCGGGTGTTACGTTGTTACGAAAGGCAGAATTCTTTTTCGCACGTTCTCCTTTTGCTGCAAAGATGACTTCCGTTCATTGAATTTTACCTCGGAAATTATTTTCTCAATGAGATTGTAAGTGTAGCCCGTGGTGTAGTCTCTAGCATGGAGGCGTGCTTTGAAGTTGTTGATATTCTCACTGAATGATTTCGCTGAGGAATTTGTTCTTAAAAGTATCAGGGCTTCACCTTTTCTGAGCCCTTTTCTGACCCCTGGTGGGTGGCAGGAAGAGAAATGGGTGTACTGGAAGGTCTCTGTTGGTTTAAAATGAGTAATCAATGACATCAATGAGTAATCAATGACCCACAAAATTTTTTGGGTTCGATTAATCATTGATGACTCATTGAGTATTGCCAATACTCAATGATTAATCAATTGATTACCCATTGATTACTCATTGATGTCATTGATCATTGATTAGTTATGCCTGGCTCTTAGGGGTAAAAATTCTTTTGTGCCACGCCCATCAAAGGAGATTCTGGTACCTTTTAGGGTGTTTTTCGAAAATTTTTGAGGAGCACCCCCGTCATTTTTATATGGGAGTCCCCCCCCCCCCCCGCCGATTAGTTGACCATTCATTTGTCTTCCTTTGCTTGTTTGCTCTGAGTTAAGTGTCTCACGTGTCGGTATAATTGATGTACATTCAGACTAAAGTTAACAATCTAGGACGATATGGAGAAATGATAGGCCCCAAAATTAACACAGCTTAGACCATCATGATGAGGTGGTACAGCCCCACAAGTGAAAAGATTCAAATCGCTGGAAAAAATTAAAGGCTCCTAACAACCAACCCGTGAATAAGAAATGCTAACGCATAACGCAATATTGCGGTGAGCGTATGTTTTCACACTGACACGGTTCGATAATTTTTTAAAATTAAACGTAAGGATTTTTGACGTACGCAAGAAAAAAAAAAAGAACAGCACATCACTTTCATAATGTCCAGTCCGAAGAAGGAAGAAAAAAGAGAAGGAAAAAAAAAGGTCTTGAGCTGGACTTGAACTCGCGCCTCCCGACTCCAATTCCCGACACTAAACCACTCGACCACCGAGGAACACATACTTAACAAGGACTAAATTTTATTATTTCAAAGTAGATACGCATCAAAACGCGTGTCTCGGTTAAAAAATCCTTTTAGATCGATTTTAATGTTATATTAAAAACTCCAAATGCGAAACATCTTTTAGCTTATTGTTTATATTCGTTTACAACAAAAAAGTTATTGTTATCGCTGGATTCACTTTGTTCTTGTTATAGTTGTCCTGCTATACGGGTGCAAAACATGGCGTATGACCAAGGGCGATTAGACCAAGCCCTATGTGTTCTTACATGAGAGTTTACGAAGATTATGAAGATTTATATACTGACCTATGAAAGTATCCAACGAAGAGATCCTTAACCGGGCTGATATCAACCCTATTAGTGAGCAAATCTACTGGTGGCGCTGGAAGGTCATTGGCCACATCCTATAGAATGGGCGCCAATCGACACCCAAACACGGCAATTAACCTGGGCTACTAAGGGAAAGAGAAAACGTGGTAGACCAAACGAAACCTGGCTCAGAACAGCAGAGAAAGAAACGGGAGCATTAGGCTTTAAGCCGAAGTGGCAGTGGTGGCAGTGGTTGCGCTGCACGTGACCCGGTGCTCCAGCCCATGTCCCATTATGGGGACAAGGAAATAACTCATGTCGAGAGCTCATAGGCGTACCCAGCCTTTTTGCAAGGGGGAGGGGGGGGGGGGGAGGTAAAAATTTAAGCGTCAGCTCCGTAAAATAGCGTAACATTGCTTTTTTAGCTCCTGTCACGACCAAACATAAAAAAGTCTTAATAAGAAAACATTCGTCGTTTTATTTAGTGCTGAAATGTACTGAGACAACCTTCTTTAGGATGTTGGTAAGGAGATAAGAAAACTTGCGACTTAATAAAAGTAAAAGGCGAATGAAACATTTTGAACAGCCGAATCACCAAATGCAGCTTTAATTGGAATATGTACAAATAGTAATTCTGAGTAAGGGAAATTAATTAAACCTCTTACGTTCATGAAACGGATGCCAGGACTACTCATGCATGTTAAAGCATGGTTCATGCCTTGGTGCAGACCCCCCGAGAAGTAAATTCTTTTTCCCTTTGAAAGTAATGTTTAATTAGTCCTAACAATCACAAAAAGTATGCATCAAACGAGATTTAGCGTTCTTAAATTCCTTAAGGTTTATTGTGGGCACGTGTCTGATGACGCCATAATGGGGTAAGAATGGTTAACTTTGGATAAGAGAAAATCATGCATAAAGACTATTCGTGCCCTGAATGGACACCTTTTTTAATTTTATTACACAATATTAAGAGACAAAATATGTCACTTGACCCCTTATACGAAATAACCCTTTAACTGTAAATCATAGTCAATAATTCCGGCCAGATTCATAAAAGGGAGAACCATACAAATACATTAACGGTTCAATTTATATCCATCATATGCCATCTCGGCACCCCATTTTCAATTTTCTCCTTGTGCAATTCCTCGCGAAGCGAGGTTAATAAATTTGTCTTGCCTCGGGAGCTTAGCCGCGCGAATTCAAGCGAAAAATATATTTATATATATATATATATATATATACTTAATGGTGTCCTGCAGTTTCCTGGCAACAATGTGGTACTACTTCATGTAAGCCTATATAGGAGCATGGTAAATAAAGATGGCGGACGGTAAACGGTACGCGAAAGGACCGAAAGGACCTTTTACCAACGTTTTTGGTTGCAACAAAGACGAAGTGGAGTGGCGAAAAGTCTCATACGCAAATCGAGAGATTCTACTCGCATTGCACCCTCCCCCGAGCTTTGCAAGGTTCTGCGAGACACGTATTTCTAGTAAAACAATAATAACAGGTCACGTGATTCAAATATTCAACATTTGAAGTAAACAGTGGTTTAATGTTATCAAGTTTTATCCTGCTGCTAAGTTTGAGCCTGTTTAGGTAAATCCCATCAAAGTTACGATACGTTTTCAGATTTTATGCAAATTAGGCTCTGAACTATGCCTTAACATGCTTCAGGACAATCAAAACAGCTTGAAGACAGTGACACCACATGAAGGTACTTCTCAATAACTTTCATTTGAATGGATCACCATTTAACTAAGATTTCAAAAATCTAAAAACATCTCAACCTCAAAAACTCAAAAAACGTACAATTAAAACTGTTTCTTTATACATCATAATTAGTAGCGCCAAGAAAAGTACATGGTCAATTGCCTTCAGTCCCTTCATTGATACAGACATGCAGTGGACACCACCATTAAGAAGACACTTCTCTTGGTCCCGGCGAGCAAAACGCGTATATAATCGTTGTAATTATGACCTCTATATTAAGGGGACATTTCTTCTCGTCCTAGCCAGCAAAACGCTCGTATAATCTTTGTAATTATCATCTCTATTAAAGGTACACCTATATATTAAGGGGACGCTTCTCTTGGTCTCTATAATGCCCCGTGAATAGAGGTTCCACTATACTCTATTTCACCCATATAGATCATGTTGTGGTTGTGGCACATTATCATACATTACCATAGGAAAAAAAAACAAAAAGAAAGGAAAAGAAAATTTGCACCGAAGATAAAATTGAAAATTGAACTACAACATAGACAAATAAATACCTGGGGGGGGGGGGGGGGGGGGGGGGCTCTTCTTGAAACCTTAAACCAATTTCAATTTCAGACTAGAGGGCAACTATACCCTCAGGGGTCACATAGATACCTATATAGCTACTCCGCCTCATTCCTGGCAGGAAAGAGGCGTCTGTTCTCAGCTTACTTTAATATAAAAGTGAAATCTGCAAAGGACCGCAAACGATAATGCTGCTAACGGTATAGGTAGGATCTGCGAGAGACCTAATCAGCCCAAAAATGATCAAACATACATATTTTGGGACCGTTACGGTAGGTCTTTACAGTCTTTACAGATCCGATATGCTGTGTTCTTTAAGCGTGGTTTTGTCCATGCGTTTTAATGTTCAGATCGACTTTGCCCATGTACATTTCTCTTTGCAGGACATCTTTGCGAAACTATGGGCTCTTTGTTCCTCGGAACACGTGATGTGGCAGCGCGTGATTCGAGTGACAAATGAGAATATAGAAGGGAACCTGATATGGTGAACGGGTCATTGTGAAATGACTGAAATCTATCTTTCACTGGCTTTTGCTGGCGACATTTAATTCGCTACACCGTGCTGATGAGTTGCAATAACAACGAAACGGCTGTCCACGGTTGCGATCCTACTTTATCGGTTTCTGTCGTGATGGTGTCTCTCAAAGTCTATTTTTTTACGAAGTCAGATCAGCCCTGCAGTTTATTGTATAATTACTTTAATATGCCAAATGAACCCAATTCAAAAGTGCAATGCGCTGTAAACAAGTATTCATTTCTCGAAACACAAGAAAACTTATAACCACTCGCACGTTTAAAAAACACCACTATTATCACACTTGTCGTGTAAAAGAAGTTCAAAAAATAACTTCCAAAATTTCTTTAGGTTTTCATTAAGGTCGTCCTGATCATTGTCATCACTGCTATCGATATCGACATCACTGCTGTTCTTATCGTCATCAATACTATTCTCATCGTCGTCACTGCTATCGATATCGACATCACTGCTGTTCTTATCGTCATCACTGCTATCATCATTGTCGTCATCATTGTCATCATCATCAGCATCATTATCATCATCATCATCACGCGATGCTTTCCAGAGAATACTAAACTGATTGTTGGAGTTTATACTTCTTCTGTAGGCGGGTAAGCTGTCTGCTCCGTAAGTTTCCCAAAACAAGGGCTTTCCTTCCAAGTCTACACTATCAGTTAGTATGAAAGAAACTTTGGTGCTTGTTTGACTCTTGCGGCTACGGCACATCTCAGGTGACCCTTCGGGTGACGACGATCCATCAGGTTCTTCTCTCGCACAAAAGTCATCTGAAATAGCCTTAGGTTCAAAGAGTTCGTGGTTCAAGTTTTCTCTCCACGCAGCTGTATCTTTGGCTTTTTGCCCAAACAAGGTTTGCACAATCCTATTAATAATAAACTGCGCAAGTTCAATGTCTTCTCCCACCTTGCTGGCGCACGAACTGGCATAGTTATCGTTGATAATGGACATGAACATATTTCGTAGTATAAAGGTTGTACTGGAAATGAAAGTGAAAAAGAAAAGACGGCCCACAATAGGACTTGCATCGTTGAGCTCTTGCATTGGAATATTGCTCCCTAGAAGCCACAAAAATTGAGAGACAATAGCTTCGTGTACCGAAGAGAATATGTGGACACTGTTTCCGAATGCAATTACCCCTGAATGGGCGTGACCCATAGAAGATATTAAAAAAATTACGAAGAATGATGCTATTGATGCAAACGATCTGCGAATGGTTAATGAGAAAATGACAACTTGAGGATTGAAATAAAAGCATTTGAGAAGCCGCAAGGTTGCAACAACAGATGCTATGCAGATCACGATGTTTTCAGCATCAAACAGGAATAGGATTTGGTGAAAGCTGATTGGAACAAAAGGATTCATCTTGAGTTTTTCAAATGTTTTAGACGCTTCTTTCGACCGGATCCATTGCAAGAACAATGACAAAGAAGCACTCAATATCTGAAGAATTTCCAACCAGTTCCAAACTGATTTAAAATACGAGCACTTTTGACGGCAGATCTTGATACATTCGATTACCAAGTAACAAACAAGCAGTAGCGCAAACAAAAATGCAAAGAGCAAGTAAGTTTCATGAGCTTGAGGATCTGTAGCGCTGAGGGGTAAAAGTCCATAGCTCTTGAAAGTACCAGCAAATCCCGATGGAAGAACTTCGTAGTAGTACGACATCACCGCAAGGAGATTACTCGATGGATTATACAATGCAAATTCGACTATTACAGCCCTGGTCTGGCGATCGATCCAATCATTTTTCTGCAAATCATCAATAATCCTTCTGGCTGTACGTTCGTTGTAACCCAAATTTGCTACATATCCACCGCCGCTGTAAAAAGCGAAGCGACCCCAGGTGTCAAAGCCGTTAGTTTGTTTATCTGCATTGTATTCCCAGTTTTCTGGACATAACACTGATGAAGAGGAATTGCGGAGCGAATTCCAAGCAATCCAACTGGTTTTATCCTCATACCTCTTGGAATAGGAATCATAACAAGTGGTGATCGCATCTTTGAAAAGTTCATTTACTTCACAATAATCTATTAAAAGAAAAGAAAATTAATTAAACTGGTCGATCCCTTATTATACCGTTCATCGGGACATCAACCGTGGTTGTGTCTCATACTTCATGAAGTATAAATCAAATCCAACTCGTGCATACGAAACGTTCTAAATAAAAGATTCTGACCTTTGGACTCTTCCCCTTCCTAAGCAGTTTGCTTCATTGACACCCTACCACCTGCGGCGAACTCCGCTCCACACGTCCCTCCAACGTCGCCCAATGGATAATACAGATGAGGGCCTCCCAGGGGGGATACATGTTCCCTTGTTCCCTATAATAAAAGCAATTTATCCCTTGTTCCCCAAAAATAAATTCTAATGTTCCCTAAAATTCATTTTTACTGAGTTCTCCTGTTCCCTGAAATTATGTTCCATGTTCCCGTGTTCCCGAAAAATATTCTTAAATGTTCCCCACAATTTCCCAGGTTACCGCGCGCTCTAAAGCTCGTCACCCGTTCTTTTGTGAAGAACAAAATTGCGACCAGGCCTCTTTCCTCTTGCACCGGGAACAAAAGAAACGAGTGGCCTTCTTCTGACCTTTTTTGCCATAAAGAGGTATAAACATTTCTTGAAAATCTAAATAATCAATGTTCCCTTGTTCCCGAAAAATACTCAAAAGTTCCCTTGTTCCCTAAAAGTAATTTTAAGATATCCCTTGTTCTCCAAAAATAAATGGCCATGTTCCCTTGTTCCCTAAAACCCCTGGGAGGCCCTCACAGATGACCATTACATCGCAACCTCAATGTTTACAGCCGATCGAGGGAGCGGTTGATCGAGCAATTGAGTGAAAGTTTTACCCAAATGCTACAACGCCTGTATTCACGAGCTAAAAGGCGCTATATGCATATGACAACCGTTTTATGTACTTATTGACTGAGTGGGAGGGTCGGACGGGAAAATATTTGGCTCGAGGTCATGGCGTTACCCATTTTATTGCTATCGCGTAACTTGAAAGTGCACTTAGCCCCAAAATTGTGTTTTCGCTTAATCAACTCTATGTACGTTGAAAAGTTGAATAGTGAAATATTTTTTGTTTTTAGTGAGTTATAGAGATTGGAATTTACAAAATGCTAATTTGATGACGTCAATTCAGGATTTTGCCATTATTTCTACGTCAATAAACAATTTGCAGTATACAGCTTAAGGAAAATCAATTTGAGAAATACTAAATATAAACTGTGGATAGTCAATTGATTCGTAAAAAATATTACTTGGATGTAAAAACAAGTAGTTGTATAATAAATGCATCTTGAATTGACGTCATCTTATTAGCATTTTGTAAATTCAAATCTCTATAACTCACTAACGCGATGTTAAAAAACGAAATATTTCACTATTCGACTTTTCAACGTACATAGAGTTGATTAAGCAAAAAAAAAATGGGGTTAGGTGCACTTTAATTTGCTTCGGAATAAGAAGAGCTATCAAAATGTACATGTAGTTGCTAAAGAGCTCTAGAGATTGCAAAAGTTCACTTGCAAGAAACTAGCTATTTAACATGAACGCTTTTTAAAAGGAATATATTCTTTAAAAAGGAAGGATATTCTTACTTTTCGTTATTCTGAGTTGTCTCAGACGAGGCATTCCCACCAAAATAGACCGCTTGTTTCCAATGTATTCTGTCACTTTCTCCTCTTGTTCATTGTACCAATCACCTGTGAAGATCTCCGATACAAACGTGTTCTTCATCCATCGCCAGAAATGAGTCACATTTTTAATCTGAAAAACGAAAGATAATGGCATTGCAAAAATCTATGGAAGGTCGTGATTTCCGGCACAAAATTAAGATGCGTCTGTCTGTGTTGTTTTTTTACATCACAGGGAAAACCGAAAGGAGAGACATGACATCTCTACAAAACAACAGAAGAAAAAAAGACTGACAGAACGTGTAACACGTCGTCTTCATGCGTTTTACGATAAAAGATACTCGAGAATTGGTCTAGACCGGATTAAAATCAATGAATACCACAACTTTATTACAGTGCTGAGCGCCGAACCGTGAACAACCAACAAAGTTCCGTACAAGTTTTTGACAGGTTTTTGACAACTTTGATGAGTTTGAGTTTCCCGCAAACCAATCACGTCTCAGGATTTATTGGAGGCCTGGCCGTTTGTTTGTTCTTGTCCTTTCCCGATAGTATCGAGATCTCGCCATTTCCCGCTAAAATGGCTTCATATCAGGTGAAGGTTGAATACGGCGAAAAACGATTCAGCACTTTTCTTCTCAATCATGGTGACTTATCTTTAGAAACGCTTCTCAATCAGATCAAAAAGCACTGTTCGCCGTTATCTCATCTGCCGTCCTCAAACATAAGGATTCGGTTCCGCGACGAAGATGGAGATATGGTCAATCTTTGCTCGGACGATGATTTTTCTTTTCAAGAAATGCTGAGAAGTGCAAAGGTTATGAACGATAGAGACTTGAGAAAAATATATATTCAGGCAAATGAAGTTGATTCTCCAATGCCCAGGAAGTGCCGACGAACTGAGCAGTATAACTCCGACGAGAACACGGCGGCATTACAACCAAAACATTTGTGCTTTACTCCTACGACTCCTACAAATAACGCCGCTTGTGCGACAAATCAGCCCAGAAGTCCCTTAGACGCTCAACAAAAAGAAATCGAGGACAACCTACAGGTTCTCAAAGTTCAGTTGTCAAGTGCGAAAGAAGAATTAGCGAAACTAAATCTAAACCAACAGCAGTTTCGCAGTCTAGCAGAAATTCGCGGTCGTGTCTGCAACAATTGTCACCAAGGCGGTCACACTAAAACAACGTGTAATAGTGTACCGTGTACTGACATAAATAAATGCAAAATCAAGGAAAAACACCCTGAAGAAAAGCAAAAGATCACACAACTTCAACGTGAAATCAAAGTTCTAGAGAATAAGTATGTGGACGAAGAGTCTAATCTCAAGAATTTCAAAGCTGCGCGCGAGAGAAGCAAGGGCTCTTTCTTTGCAGTCATGAGACCGCGCTTGAAAGCACAAAACATGTTTCGATATGGAAGTGGGAACAGAGCTATTCTGGATCGCGATCTCCTTGTTCTTCAACGAGCGCTTAGAAATGTTCCTGATTGGGATGAAAGTGAAGATTGGCGGCTCACGCAGATAATAGAACAATACGAGAAATCTAATGTAAACATTTATATGCCTGGCAAAATGTAAGTTTTTTACAACAGGTCTTGAAACTTTGATGAAGATTCATTCATTTCAGGTCTTGAAACTGTTTTTGTTGTTGTTATATGCCTGGCAAAATGTAAGCTCTTTACAACAGGTCATAAATTGAAATTGTTGGCTATTTATACAAAGAACAAAAAGAACTAGTTTGTTTACGGAACACATTATGAGCCCTTGACCTGATGTTTATCACGTTCTTGTTTAGAAATTACTCCTTGGTTTGATTTTATTTCTGTGTATTCATTATCTACTATCTATTTTATTCATGCCAACGAGGAATATGAATATTATGTATCGAATTTGTTAGATCACAAACAAATGGAACAAATTTTTTGACTGAATAAAATGTCAACTGTTCTGAGTTTTCTGATTACTATCAATGTTTACATTGTCCGAATTTACACTGCATTCTTTGACGAGCTACAATTCGGAGAAAAGCTAGTTATACTATAGCGGCAGATTGTTTTTGTCCCGAGGAACTATAGAATTGAAATTTTTCCCCAAACTAGAAATAGCCAATGTGCTTGAAATAGGCGAATGAGTTTGCAGGCGAAATATTTAGAACTGCATCAGCAATCGCTATTTTAGTCTCTTGTTCTGCCAACATTTGGTGCATTCGCAGATATTCCTTGATCTGATGAAAGCAGAACTCACAGGTGTTGAACTGGGGGCAATAGGGCGGCTGGTATATGAGTCGAACCCCACATTCTGCCAATATATTTCTGAGAACGGGTTCAATGTGGCGCGCGTGATGGAAGCCACAGTTGTCCATTACTATGCAGTCTTGGCGCTCAAGAACTGCGCTCCCATCTGCGCGCTCAAGTTGCAATGCTTCATCAAAAAACTGTAACAGTTCCATCCCATTTGACGGTCCATCTAAAATGTTATAATAATCTACACCCTGGAAGGAATGTAGGAGGTTGAGCGTGTAAGTGGCGTTGGACGCGTAGCGTTGCATCTCGAAAGCAACTTCGCCTAATGTAGCACTGCCATAATTTCTGTTTCCCGTTGTTCTTATCACGCTGGATTCGTCGAAAAAATGTAGTCTGTTAGAATCGAGGTTTGAGATTTCAGTAAGGTATTCATCAATCCGCTGTTGATTTTGCGGAGTCATGGACTCAAGGGGTATGACACTGTTTTTTTTTCTGGTCATGACGAGTTTTTCGCGGACAACTCGGTTGATCTGGGATGCACTTGGTATATCTGCGGGATGGATCACTCCGTCCAGCAATAGTCGCTCTTGAAGCTCTCGGCTGTAAACACTTGGCTTTAGGATTTTTTGGACTTCGATAAATTCTAGAGCATTTTGTCCTAGTTTTGGGGGTTCTTGTGAATATTGTTTCAAGGGACGAAGAGAAGTATTTACTTCGTTATAGCGGCTAACGACTTTGTTTATATAACTTGCGCTCTTGTGGAGTTCTCGTGCAATTTGTCGCTGACCCCATCCTTCGTTGTGCAGGTCTAATATTCTTTCCCTGTACATATCTGGTAGAGCCCTTCCATTGTCAAAAATCCCTCCACTACTATTCACTCGTAGCTGTACACCGGCTAAAATGAAAACAAATCTTATGAATGAAACTGAACTGACAGTAAAGAACTCGATCTCGAACTGCAGCAACACCTCAATATTGACTAAAATAGAGTTTTGTCGGTGAATACTTACAAGCGTTGATAGGAAAAGCATTCATTATATTCTGGCGCCTGAAGCTAAAGAAGAAAAACTCGAGGATTACCGTTGACTCTCCCGCGCTTTTCTCAACCTCCGATGCTGATTGGTCAACTGACGCGACTCATCAAAGTTGTCAAAAACTTGTCAAAAACTTGTACCGAACTTTGTTAGGTGTTCACGGTTCGGCGCTCAGCACTGTAAACTCTATCTACACTTTATTTTATCAGTCTATTAAACTTTTATTCTAATCTTAATTGCTGTGAAATCTGCCAGACAAACTACGTAAAATGCTGATTCACACCGAAGAAGGTTTGAACTCACCTTGTCGTCAAAAAACTGGAAATCGTTGTCGGTGGCTTTATTCAAGTTGTATCTGTGCTCGTTTTTGTCACCGTAGCAGACGATCAGTAAAAGAGAGAAAAATAACAGGGTGAAGACGAGTTCCTTCATGTATCTGTACATTTTTCTTTCGTTGATCTTATACTTTCTAGCTCGTTCGACGTCTACAGGTGATAGATCATATTGTAACACCTTCAGATTGTCTTTTTCTACCGATTTATCCTCTTCTTTGGACTTCTTACAACAGCCACATCGTAACGCTAAAACAACGGAGACCAAGATTATTTTGATAGGCTGAGAGACGACAACATCTCCAGTTATTGATAGAAGCACGGAAGTTAACCATCGAGCCGATTTCGCACTTCCCCACGCAAGAGAATAAAGCACGGTGAACACTGCCGAGGCGATAGCAATACTAACACAGAGAAACCAAGCAATGTAAATGCAAAAATGAGGAAGTAAATACTGTGTTTTCGTTTGACCTTTTGTGCGATGGTACCGCCTTCCTTGACTGGCAAATGTAGACTTACTTCGTCGAAAAAGGAAGACGATTAAAAGACTCACAGGAAGAACAATTACTGCAGTTTCTACAGCAATCATAAGCTGGCTGAAAGTGAAGGTGAATGGACCAATCTTTATTTTCTGTTGTTTAGGACTTTCCGTTCCATAAAACATGGCTGACGTTACCATTGACAACAGGAGAAAACACCAGCAACACGAGGCTCGTTGAACCCGCGTGAAAGTGTTCCTGGGCTGTTTACTTATTACCGAGAGCCACAAATGATCGTCTGCGAAACCATTCTTTCGCAATGCACCAAACGATCGTTTGAATTCTTCGCCACCTTTATTATCTTCTGTATAGAATACTCTGGTAGTACTTCCATCATCTCTTTCCAAAGCTAGCCAACGGTGACAATAAAAAATCCACTGGTCTCCTGATTGGTTGTCGACGACTAAAATCTCATCAAGAAACCAGGACGAGTCGTCTCCAAAAGTATCATGGCCGATTTGTACTCCGATCACCGAACCCAGAGGCATTTGGAGATGGATTAAGAAATTGTCAGTGTTTCCCCGGGCGAACAATTTCCTACTTCTCGAGTGGTCACGTGATAATTTAATGACGTCACTAGTATTTTCGGTCCCGTGGATGATCATGGATACATTAGCGGTTGTCCCTGAGTTTCTCCATCCCCCCGTTGTTATGGATACTTCGTATTTAAATTCGCCACCTTGATGTTCTGGCAGAGGAATCAGATTACTGTTCTGAAAAGATTCAAGAAATAAACACTTACGGTTGATTTTGTTTTAAATCTGGTGTTCGCAGTCCCAATTGACTAGAGCATTACAGCACTCCAGCCCACACCCCAAACATTAAGACAAGCATGAGCTTTTTTTAGCTTAAACCCTCTTCATACTCTGCGAACTTTGAACTTAGAATGAATTTAAACATTAAAAACCATATATAAAGCCATTACTCTGTAAAGGTAAAGTCGCACACGGGCCAATGGCCCACACGGCCGGAGCTTAACCCGGTTTCTGTAGCATGAAACAACTAGGAATATTGCTACTCCCCCCCTCGATGGGATGCTAGTCCATCGCAGGGTTACCCCCAGCATTTTGTCGCCGGTACTCATTTATACACCTGGGTGGAGAGAGAGACAGTGTGGAGTAAAGTTTCTTGTCTAAGGAAACAACACGACGGCAGAGACCAGGCTCGAACCACCGACCTTCAGGTTGAAACTCCGACGCGCTAACCACTAGATCACCGTGCCGCCCACGCCCATTACTCTGTACTATAGTGTAATTTCATTCTTTATCGTTTATTTTTTATACTCGGAGATTGTGTTAATGTGTTATCCGTGTTTATGTTAAAGGGTTTAAAAAGTTCTTTCTTTGATGAGAAAAGCGAAATGTTTAACCATTTTGTTCCTTGTATCTTCTCTTGCTATCTTCTGTTGGTCTACTGGGCTATGGTTTTCTCGCCTGATGGTTAAACTTAAACTTGACACTTAAGACCATCATAAACCCCGAGATGGAGCATTTTGTACGTGACGATTACCGCTAGCTATTGAGAACCTCTTCTATTTCTAATGATATAAGAGTTGGGTTGGGGTTTGGCTATTTTGTTTTGGGTTACAAACCTTTGCAATATCCCTATTATCGGTCCACCGTGCTATTACCACCACGACAAAATAGATCAGGAAAACGAAACACACTGTGACCAGGACCAGAAGATCGTTTGGATCCAGGTTTTCAAAGGTTTTCTCAACCGCTTTGAAATCAATGGAATTTGGTGCAACAAGAACGTCTCCACCAAACGAGGTCAGGTGATTGCACAGGCATCTCAGAGAAGAACTGTTGGATTCTTGGTCCACCTGTGGATATTTAGATACGAAGTAACTAATAAAGCAAGGCTGACTGTACAACTGGGATTAAAAGTATATTTTTTCCAACATTTTGAACATATAGAAGTTCAAACGAACCTTCGGCAATGGGACTCTATCGAACCTCAACCGAAAGTTGTGTCACGAGTCAAGCGATGTAATTCGAACAAACAACAACAAACAAAACAAACAAAACTTTATTAGACATATAAACTTAAATACAATTACCCTGCAAATTAGCAAAAACGCTATTCGAGGCAGGGAAAAGTAATGTAATTGAAAATAATAAAGGTTAGACAATTGTCGGAAACTGCATAATTAGTATATCGATTTTCATTGTTGATTTTACCATGATCTGTCAAAACCTCGAAGTTGTTATTGTAAGGCAGAATAGATAATAATTGCGAAAGATTATACCTTTGTTATTGTTCTAATGGGATATATCGGTTTAGCCGATCATCTCTGGTTTTGCAAGGTGTGCCGATATGATAAGAACATGTGCTATTATCTTTGTGAGAGAGAACTTTGTTCTATTGAGAGTGTGAATTCGGACTAGCCTTATTGAATAAAATCTATAACGTGAAAACTGTGACAGTGTGGGTCTACTGTAACTTTGAATCCCCACATTAGTGGCACCTCCAACGGGACTGTAAAACTGCGACAAGATGGAGGAAATGGAAGGGAAACTAGAAACAGAATTTCAGCTACTTCAACTAACTCGCAACAAGACAGCTTCGATTGTGGACAAGGAAAACGTAGACAAGATTATTCGCCATAAAGAAGCTTTGAAGAACATCGTAACGTCAATAGAAGAGCTAAAGGTAGAAATCGAAAAGGCTAAACTTGCAGCAGGCGAAAGTATCGATGATGTGGAGAAATGGGGAGCGAACGTGGAGAAACAGATCGACAACGCAGATTTGGAAATATCTGGTTTGACTAGACACCTTGAAGAAGCTGCGACGAGAGCAGATAACGACATGCGTAAAGAAAAAGAAGCTTTACTCGCCCAACAACGAGAGGAGGAACTAAAGTTTGAGAAACTAAAACTCGAACAGAAGACGAAAACAGAACAACAAGCCGCCGCCAAATCAGCCAGCAAAAGCCACGTGAAAATGCCAAAATTGGTTATTTCAAAATACGACGGCACCTTCGAGAAGTGGCTCTTGTTTTGGAACAAATTCGAAGCTGAAATCGATTCATCCGATCTGCCAGCGGTCACGAAATTCGCTCACCTAAAGGAATTGTTACGAAGTGATGTCTGCGAATCTATCGACGGCCTCCCCTTCACTTCCGAAGGTTATGAGCGCGCTAAAAATATTCTTAAATCAAATTACGGAAAAATATCTGAGATCATCAGGGCATACATCGACAACCTGAATGCCTTGCCGGTAATAACTGGATCACAGCCTAACGAAATTCATAAATTTTGCCAGACTTTGAACTATAATGTGCAATCTTTGGAGACAATGGGCAAAATTTCGGATTGTTTATCTATGGTGCGCGGTATTCTTGACAAGTTGCCAGGGATCAAAGCTGAGCCCGTAACCAACAAAGTAGGATGGCAAGACTGGGGATTTTCGCAGCTAATTCAAGCCTTGGAAGACTGGAAAGCTATTCATCCACTTGAAACAACTACAGGAGTAAACGGAAAATCTCGACCGCCTCGTCCGCCTCGCCACAGAAGTTTCTACGCCCAAGATCGCGAACCTGGGAGGTGTGTCTACTGCGATTGCGTGACTCATAGATCTTGGGAGTGCCAAACAGTCACATCGGCAACGGAGCGCGGCGCATTTTGCAGCGTAAACGGTTGTGTTTTAACTGCACTGGACCACAGCACCAAGCACCTCAATGTCGCAGCCGCGCATCATGCGTACACTGCAAGCAAAGGCACCACTCTTCGATCTGTGACAGAGCAGAGAGAGCAAGTCGCCCGACTAACGGCGGAGAAGTGGCTTTAACAGCGACTCAAGATGGCGAGAAGGTGTGTCACCCTATAGTGCTTGTCAAAGTGAATGGTGTGGTATGCAGAGCATTACTAGACACGGGCGCAACCGCATCATATGCCTCGGGATATATCTTGGATCGATTAAAGCTAACACCGATGCAAACGCATACACGCCGAATACAAACCATCGTGGGTATTGTTACTAAACGAAACGAAGTCTATAAAGTCCAAGTGAGTGACACAAAACAAAGGCTCACCATTCCACTGAGTGTAACAAGAGTTGACCGTGCAGAACTGTTGTCTGTTGAGAACCCCAATTACCTAGAGATGATCAGCAAGTACCGACATCTGAAAGGAGTACGCATGGAGGATACCGATACCAAGAGCCAGCTTCCTGTTCATATCATCCTAGGAGCAAGCGACTATGCCAAAATAAAGACGCGCGAATCCCAACGAATTGGCGCCGTGGGTGAACCTGTTGCGGAGTATACTCACTTTGGATGGACCATCCTGTCGCCAGGAACCGAGACAGATCTAGACAGCATGTTCCTGGCACAAACGGCCTCGAATGACTATGAAGAACTGTATCGAATGGACGTCCTCGGGCTTGAGGATACACCCAGTGGGGATCAGAGCATTGTCTATGCAGAATTTCTCGAACAGCTCAGCCGCAGTCCTGAAGGGTGGTACGAGACGGGCCTGCCGTGGAAAGGCGACCACCCTCCTCTGCCAACGAATAAGTCAGGAAGCCTGAAACGCCTGGGGAGTCTGGTGCAACGACTAAAGAGAACTGGACGACTAGATGACTATGATGCTATTATACAAGATCAACTCAAGGAAGGAATTGTGGAAGAAGCAGAGATGACGGCAACGGGGCGAGAATTCTACATCCCTCACAAAGCCGTTGTACGAGAGAGCGCAGAAACCACCAAGATGCGGATTGTGTATGACGCCTCAGCTAGGGCTTATGACTCGGCGCCCTCTCTAAACGATTGTCTTGATGTTGGACCACCGCTGCAGAATCAACTATGGAAAGTGCTCTTGCGGGGAAGATTTCACGCTGTTGCTCTCGCTGGTGACATTCGCAAGGCGTTCCTACAAGTGCGCATTCGCAAGCAAGACCGAGATGCACTACGTTTCTACTGGTTAGATGCTAAAGATCCTCGGCGAGTTCGTATTTACAGGTTCACTCGAGTTCTGTTCGGCCTGGGACCTTCACCGTTTCTGCTTGGTGGTGTGATCCAACACCATCTGAATACCTGCCGAGCTGACCATCCTGATTGCGTGGGAGAGATCGAACGCGAGCTTTACATAGACGACCTGTTGACTGGCGGAGCGACTACTGAAGAAGTGAAACAGAAGAAAGCCACAACAACTGAGATATTTCAGCGAGCTACCTTTCATCTACACAAGTGGCATTCGAACGTGAAAGAACTAAAACTGGCTGAAGAAACTGAGAGCGAAGATGACTTAAGCTATGCCAAGCAGCAATTGGGCGTCAAATCTAGAGAATGTGGGCTTCTTGGATTGAAGTGGGACAAGCTAACTGATGAGATTGGTGTCGCCTTTCCAGCGGACGTTGTACAACCGACTAAGAGAGGCATTCTGGGAAAAGTGGCAAAGATCTATGACCCCCTGGGACTAGTCGCGCCTGTCACTCTACAAGGAAAACTGCTATATCGCGATGCCTGTGATGAGAAACGCGCCTGGGACGCACCATTATCCGTGGGGCTAGTCCAGCAATGGCACAAGTGGGAGAAATCTCTACCTCAACAAGTTAACTGTCCAAGATCACTAACGCGCGCCCAAGAGCCTATTGACAATATCGAACTTCATGCGTTCGGAGACGCTAGTGGAAAGGGCGTAGCCGCTGCCGTTTACGCTGTCGTCAAATAGCCAACTATGGTAAATCAGGGGCTTGTCACAGCCAAAGCAAGACTGGCCAAACAGGGGCTGACTATACCTCGTCGCGAACTAGTCTCTGGTCACATGGCTGTAAATCTACTGAGCAATGTACAAGACGCACTGCAAGGGTTTCCCGTAACCTCTACACATTGTTGGCTGGATAGCAGCGTCGCACTACATTGGATATGTGGTGCAGGAGACTACAAGCAGTTTGTGGGCAACCGTGTTCGCAAGATTCGAGAGCATGCTGACGTCACTTGGAGGCACGTGCCAACTCAAGATAATCCTGCAGACCTTGCTAGCAGAGGTGGACGTGTGACTGAAGAGAACCAACTGTGGTGGAAGGGACCAGCCTGGCTAAGTGAACCTGAGAAGTGGCCACCAGACCTCGCGACTACACCCAGCGCAGAATCCAACGCAGAAGTTAAAGCTACAAAGGAACTCTTTGCTTTAGCCGTGAAAACGAATGATGAGCTAGATCACCTCCTTTCCAAGACCACCTACTGGCGAACCTTGAGAGTGTGCGCGTGGATCATGAGGTTTGCACGAAATGCCAGGAGTGCAAAGGGTAACAGAACAAGAGGACCATTAACTAGTGAGGAAATCGAGAAGCAGAAACTCTTCTGGTTGCTCCGAGTCCAGTCCCGGGGAGCTGAAGGCATGGATGAAGATCAACTTCGACTGAACTTACAAAGAAATCAAGATGGAGTGCTAGAGTGTCGGGGTAGATTGCAAAGTATCTACCCAATCTGTATCCCAGACTCCACGACCTTTGCTGAGAAGCTCGTTCAGCACGCGCACAAAGCCACTCTCCATGGGGGAGTAGGACTCACCATGGCCAAAATAAGGGAACAACACTGGATTCCACGACTGAGGCGCCTGGCGAAGAGAGTCATCAAGCAGTGTAACGGTTGCAAGCGTTTTCAAGCAGTCGCCCTTGCAGCTCCACCCCCTGGTTTGTTACCGACTGAGAGGACAGAGGGCTCAGGAGCCTTTGAGTGGTCGGAGTGGATTTTGCAGGTCCAATAAAGTACCGAAAGTCTTCACGAACGGAAGGGAAAGGCTACTTAGTCTTGTACGCCTGCAGCTTAACCAGAGCCCTGTACTTAGAAGTCCTTCCAAACCTTGAAACTACAACCTTCCTTGGAAGTTTAAAGCGTCTTATCGCTCGTCGCGGACGACCGTCTAAGATTTTTTCAGACAACGGACGGACCTTCGTCGGAGCGGCAAAGTGGCTTAAAGAAATTCAGAGAGACGAGCGACTTCAAGCTTATCTAGCGGAAGAAGAGATCACCTGGAGATTTAATCTGAGCCGCGCGCCATGGTGGGGTGGTCAATTCGAGCGACTCGTGGGTCTCTTCAAACGCGCATTCTTCAAAACCATTGGCGGGGGAATGCTATCCTGGACAGAGTTGTGCGAGGTCGTTCTTGAAGTGGAGACTCAACTCAACCGCCGCCCCTTATCTTACGTGGAAGATGACGTCCAACTTCCGCTACTCACCCCTGCTACTTTCCTATTCCAAAGGTCCAACCGCCTGCCTGAACAAGAACCGTGGAGAGAGGAGAATTTAGACCTACGAAAAAGGGCCAAATACCTGAAAGCATGCAAAGATGCATTGTGGAAGCGTTGGACGCGCGAGTATCTCACAGCTCTCCGAGAACGACATAACCGAAACAGCGACGGAAAACCAAGATCTTTAAAGCCGGGCGATGTCGTAATTATCTACTCAGAAGAGAAGAACCGAGGTAAATGGCCCCTTGGGATTGTCACGCAACTATTTCAAGGCCGTGATGGAGTGGTACGGGCAGTGAAGTTACGTGCTGGGAAAACCTACCTAGAAAGGCCAATCCAACACCTTTATCCTTTGGAGTTGTCCTGTGTCAATCCAAGAAGGGCGCCCCCACCGCTAAATGCTGAAGCACCCGTTTTTCGGCCTAGGCGAGATGCGGCAGTAGCTGCTAACCTGCGCATACGTGATGTTATGCAAGATGCAGAACTGTGAAAACTGTTTTATTTTATCATGATAACTGTTATCACTGAGCATGACTACTAGGACTCTAGTAGCTACTAGCTAGGGACAAACATTGAACTCTGCGACTTTTTCATTTTTTTGTTTTCAAATCATTAAGCGTTTTCAAGTTGATATAGTTTCCTTTGTTTACATGTGCTTCCTTGCGAAAAGCACATGGGGGAGTGTGTCGGAAACTGCATAATTAGTATATCGATTTTCATTGTTGATTTTACCATGATCTGTCAAAACCTCGAAGTTGTTATTGTAAGGCAGAATAGATAATAATTGCGAAAGATTATACCTTTGTTATTGTTCTAATGGGATATATCGGTTTAGCCGATCATCTCTGGTTTTGCAAGGTGTGCCGATATGATAAGAACATGTGCTATTATCTTTGTGAGAGAGAACTTTGTTCTATTGAGAGCGTGAATTCGGACTAGCCTTATTGAATAAAATCTATAACGTGAAAACTGTGACAGTGTGGGTCTACTGTAACTTTGAATCCCCACACAATATAACAATACAGAAGCTGATCTGTAGAGTTACAATCGAAATGAATTTGTTTCGACTGTGTTTGACTGATTCGAGATGGTCAATAATCGAACTCTCCAAAATTCTGATTTTCATTTGAAGTTTAAAGTTTGCAAACACCGTCGGTTTTGCGTTTAAGGTTCGCGTACGGTTATCTTAATGAGAAAAAGGAATAATAATTGTTATTTTTGGAATCCACATTTTATTAGCTTTAAAGTGATATATAGTTTTCTGGGGTATCGTTAAAAATAGCGCGCGTGCGGAAGATTTTCCGGAAGGCACCCTCGAAGATTCACAGTAACCTTAAAATCAAAAGCGAGATCATGAAGTCGCGTGACAACCAATCAGACCAAACCTAGAAACAAGAAAACTCGGGACGGAATATATAACTAGTTTTATTTAACTCTTCCTCACCTTACAACCTTCATTTGTCCACTGTTCTCGATCATTAGACCAGAAAGCACACCAAATACCTTCCACATTTAAACTATAATTTAAGGACCTTTCAGGGTCATATTGCGGTAAAATGACCGAAGACGCCACCAGGATGGGGACAGTGGGTGGAGGATCTTTAAAAGTAACGCACTTCTCCTGAGAAGCTTCCTCAAACAACAAAGATCGTCTGTTTCTTGAACGCACTGTGTCGTTTTCGCTGTCGAACGTGAGACCAATGAAATATTCTCCTGGAAAGCTGCAACTGATAAAGATGTTACGAGAAGATCTCTCTGTAGAATTACAATCCCATTTCGTGCTTTTGAATTCATCCCCTGTTTTAAAGCTAATAACCTCGTCGTATGAATGTTTCGTCGGTTGTTCGCCAAATTTAATATAGGCAGTGACCAAAACCGGTTTCTCCAGCTCCATAGAAACTTTAAAGGTAGTATTAACCTCCGCTGCGGTGAAAACATGATATTGCATGTCTCCAGGATTAAGGAAATAATCCGCGCGTGTAATATTACCCGGTAAAGTATGTGATAATGGAATGTTAATTTGTATGTCTAACGGTAGCTCAGACACCGTCAAATCGTTACCATTATCATCTTTAAGTGCGAGGCTGACAACTTGCGATTTGACTCTGTTGCTGTTATTGTGATATGAATACGGGTTGAAGTTATAGCTGATCATCTGAAAGTGAACAAAAAAAGGACATAACGAAATGCATGTGAGAGTAATACATCTGGCGAGTCACAACAAAAGTAGACAATACAATAAAACATTTCACTTAATTACCGCAAATCCAAAACCAAACAGCAATTAGTAAGGCCAATCACAACCAGTAGTGTAGCAGCTCTCCGAAACCTCTATTTTCATTGGTGTGAGACCTTACGAGAGCTGCTACATGACCCATCACAACAGACGCAGACAGTCCAATGAACCAATCAGAACTTGAAGCAAATACATGTCGCGCCGACAAGTGCGGGAAAACCCGTGCAAGCAAGTCACAATTGGTTTGGTCTTGATTGGTTCATAAAATGGTGCGAAATTATAGCCAATCACAAAGATTTAAACGGACTTACCTCTACTCCTACCTCGGAGGTGTTATCCATGATTCTTTTGAGCACATCGTCGCTCAGAGAGGGAAGTTTAAAGCCTGCCTCTCCATCCTCAATCGTGAGATTGCTTACGTTATACGCTTCCTCTTTGCCCAAAACGATTGATTGAAGATCGTTTTTTATCACAGTATATTCTTCTCCTGGCAGCTTTAACGAAAGAAGTGTGTTGGTAATCCTAACTGTTAGGTTGTAGCAAAGATCAGAAAGTCTCTTCACCGCAATTACCTGTGAAGATATTGCATCACATTTTCACATTGCTATTATCCTTTGCTGGTTGCATTTAAAGGAAGTCAGAAGAAAAAATGATTTAGCCGGTATAAGAGTGAAGAACATCTCCCCTTCAACTGTCGGCCGACACGTTACTGATAGTGTTTAAGTCACCAGAATACTTTAACTATCCGTGCCCGGAATGGACAATTATTTCTTTTTACAAAATATTGATGGTACTAATCGTCATGGTGGTTATTAATGATGTCAGGATGTCATGGTTTTAATGATACTGATGATGACAGCAATGGGGCGGAGACGGTGCAAGAAGAAGAAGAAGAAGAAGAAGAAGAAGAAGAAGAAGAAGAAGAAGAAGAAGAAGAAGAAGAAGAAGAAGAAGAAGAAGAAGAAGAAGAAGAAGAAGAAGAAGAAGAAAAGATGGTCTCCTGGTCCTGGTCTGGTGTTGCATGATGACGATAAATACGATGATGATAATAAAGATTATGATGAAGTTGATGATAATTAAAGGAATGACGTCAACATGCATAATAATTACAACGATACACATGACGATGTCTATGGCGATGGTGTTGGCGATGACGATGACCTTACAATCAAAGCTCTGCTGTCGTTAACCATTATATAATAGGACATCGCAAAACTGCGAGACTCCCAACTGAAAATACGACTGAAATTAGAACGCGAAGATTGTATTCATATACCTCGTTTTCCTGATGATAGGCGTTGGAGTTGCTAGCAGCAAGCAGTTTACGTGACGTGTATTCCATGATGTTAGTAATACAATGTAGTAACGATCTTCCTCCACCTATTAAAAGGCGAGTATCAGACTTTTGTTCGGCCATTAACGCGAGCAGTGACGTCAAATTGAATAACTTCTCTGATAGAACAAGCTGCAACGAAACAAAATTACAATTCTTCATTAAGCGACGTATGTTTAGTACTCCAACCATTCATCTGACTATTAACAAACATGTGCAATGGGTTATACTTTTTTTTCATTTTCTGTGCCATCAACATATATTTGGCCTATGAACGAGGAATATCGAGTCAAGGGTTTTGATCTAAATTTCTGACATATCTGTTTGAACACACCTCTCTGAGTATGATAATGAGAGACTTAAGTGATTATCTGGGGGAACGGGGGGTGACAACTCTAATAAACGCTGTTTGAGCAATACTGTGTGGAACTGAAAGTTGTCCCGAAAATTTGGAATATCTTCCCGATTTTTTCGGAGACATTCACGCAAAAATTTCAAACTTCCCGAAATTTTAACAACATTATCTCATGTTTCCCCGAAAATTTTTCGAGTCTCCCGATTCCCGGCAAAATCTTCAGATTCCCGGAAGAATTGTGTTTTTCTCCCGAAACAGGCCTTCTTAGAGTTGTCACCCCCCGTGGGGGACGTGCAGGAGTCTTTTGAAAGACTGTTGTGGTGATTAAACTTGATAAAATTAGCGAAAGTTACTGTCTGGTGAATGACCTTATCGTCTAGTTGGGCTATTGTTCAGTTTTAATTAGTAAGTGTTTCCTGTTAAAAATAATGTATCACACATACCGTTGTATTGTAAAAGATACTGGCAGCTCCCTCTGTTGCTTTGTATAAAATAACAGCAATCTGAAATAACCGCTCGAGATTCTTGACTCTTATTTCGCACATCCTGGATATAACGTAGTCTTTCGTCTGCAAGATATAAGGAACATATAGGATATCATTTTAAATTTCTGATTAAGGCTTTAAAATGTGTTATGTGGCCCTAGCCTTTAATTATTGTATTTATTTTGTTATCATTTTATTGTAGGTTTAGATGAGAATTGGGTAAACTAAAGCAGTTTTCCGAAGTCATCATGGAAAAACCAGAACCAAGAAAGTGTATATAACTTTATTTACCATCAGTAGTGCTTATACATCTAGCAAAAGTGCTAGTGAGGTTGAACAATAAGAATCAAAAACAAATAATTCAACTTTTACTCATAACAAGTTTAAGAATCTCAACTGGCTAGAGGCAGACCAGTTGGCGTATTCAACCGAGGAGATGAACTCGGATTTACCTTCCGACTCCAACTCCACCAGTGGTTAAAGTCCAACGTCCGACCACGCTGCCTTCTTGGAAATCACAGCGTAATTATTGCGTCGTATGTTGGCATAATTCAATTGTAATTATACCCATGCATTTATTGACTCGTCTTCTAGGGGATTTTTTCAGAGTTCATGGTTAGGTTACAAGATACAAAGACCCAATCCGCAGTATAAGCAGATCAGTTGATTACTTACAAGCGTGGCCGAGGAGTTCAACTTGGGTCTACCATTAAATTGCTGAAGCTAAGAATGCTGTCTCAAGAAATTGTAAGTCCAAGGTATAGTGCTCGAATACGACCCTGTCATTAGGTTATTTCATTTAACCCTGTAACTCTCCCAAATATCACAATTCAAGAAAAATCCCAAATTTCGTTTTCTTAATTATTTAAAAACAAACGGTACCATGAAAAAGAACTTCCAAAGAGGTTTCGTTTGAATGCTCACACAATAGGATTTTGTCCACAGACTAAAAAGTTAGAACTACACTACATGTCTCCATAATTGACTCTAGAAGTGAAAGGGTTAAGCAAAACCTACACGATGAAGTAGGTCTTTATTGATCCAGTGTTCAGAACTCTTCAGAGACAACAGGAGAGCGTCTGCTTCTTGAATTGCCAGGTTTACTTGTGCCAGGGACAAATAGGTGTCAATCAAAGCCAGAGCTTCCTCGATTTGTGTGAAATTCAGCTCTATATGTTGCGTAAATAATGACTGGTTAATCTGCGAAGAAAGAAAAAAAACACACTGTGACTTCTAGCCAAAGTGTCTTTCCGGCTGTATGCCCCAAGTAAAACACCCTGAACTTCAGTTATAAATCGAAAACGGCAGAACAATCAAGTATTGAGGCATTACAGAAGCATGCACTATATGCTGATACAGACCTAAATACAAAGACATCCTCTCAAGCGTATGACAATAAAGATAAGGCAGAAAAATCGCACCTGCATATTTTTGTTCTTAAAATCCTAAAATCCTGACATTTGTTCTATAGGTTATGAAATAACAATCATGTTAGACTCATATATTTCTTGCTGAAAATACTCTGCCCACCTTAATAAACAGGTATACTTCACTTGCACTTCCAAGGACGTTAACAATAGCAACTTTAAAGCGAAGAGCATCTCTTCCGACTAAAGGTGCAAAGTGAATAACACTCCAAGGCTGCACTCCATACGACAGTAAATCAAATTGTCCATCGTATAATTCACGGTAGAATTCATAGGTAAGAGGTATCATTTCGTCTCTCCATCCATGACAGCTAATGTTAAACCACATCCCTACTGCTTCTTTGTTTAGCTGCACACCGAGACATGTTCCATTAAAAGGGGCTGCAGATGTCCCAAAATGGTATGCTGACCACCCCGTGATTCCATTTGGTGAAAAAACATCTACAGTAATTCGATACAAGGCACCGGGTACAAGCATTTGCTTCTTTATAACTAGGTTCTTTGAAGTTACTTCAGAAGCCAAGAAGTTTGTAAAGTTCGTTTCAGGAATCCAAGTGGGATTTGGGTTGCTCTCATCATATCTGAACATGTTCCATTGATAAGTAAGCGAATGAGGACAATCATTGTAGCCACAGTCAGTCCTCAGGGAAATGCGAGATGAGGTACTGGATGGCGAGGCACAGTTCAGAATGCAACTAAATAAAGAAAAATAAAATAATGTGATTCGAAGATAGCTTGTCTCGACAACTCGTCATTTCCACCAAGTTCTGTAATTGGTTGTTGGTGTGGAAAGTTATCTTTCCTTTAGAGCTGATAAGCCTTAAAAAGTAGCTTTCACCGTAAACAGCTTTTTAAAATTTAGTATAAACGTTAAATAAGCTGACACCTTAAGGTACCCTACGAGCCGACTCCTCTTCGCTCCTCCTAGAAAATCCCGATTTTTCTAAGAAGATCGAAGGGGACTAGGCTGTGTGTGGTTTATATATCGAAAGAAGAAGTTACATTATTGGTGGAATCATAGTAATGAAAAAATCCACGAACAAGTTCAACGAGAAGCTTTCATTGAATACGTGAGAGTTTAGAGTGAAAGATAAACCTTTTTGGTCGATGTTTTTACCAATCCTGTTTCACCCTCCTTAATGCAGGGCAAAGCCACAAGCGTACAAGTGCCGAGCTAGCGACTGGTTTGTCGTTTTCAACATCTCTCAGATTCTAGTTCAACTAGCTGGTCGAAGAAAGTAAACTATATACGGGGTTTCTCTCGAGCACGCGGTTCATGGTTTAAAATCACCAAACCCTAAGGCTGCGTTTTTGGGAGAATCCGAAATCGGATTTGTGATCTCAGATCATATGGATTCTTCCCCCCCCCCCCCTCCCCGCGACCACAAAAAAGACAAATCTACAGAAAAAAAAAACGGTTGGTTTGGACTAGCTTATGTTTTTCTCCACCTCAACAGATAATTTTCAAAACATAGGCACTGAAATCTTCCCTGAATTAAGCATGATATGACATCGTTAAAGAAACAAAACATCGGACGGAACGAGTACATTTGCACAAAAGAACCCTTGCCAGACGTACTTCTTTCCAAAAAAGAATCCGCTCATGCATATCACGAATCTGATTACCTGATGAATATCGCTGGAGTGTGAAGAGATTCAAGAAATCGGATTTGGATTTTTCCCCAAAACACAAGCTAAGACTCAACAGGGTTGTTACGTCAGTAACAAAATTCTTGATTGTGATTGGTCACATGGTGCCTATTCCTTGCGTAAGTGGTACGCGGGCACTTGGACGTACGTCCAATTACATCTATCCAATTACAACGTTTTGTAATTGGAAAGCAATAATTAGACACCTACGTTGCGCGCGCGTCAATCAGATGCACTAAAATGGGTTTTTATTTGCTGGTTTCAAATTGGTAGAAATCATTCCTGACGTTGTTAGAAGAATAAAGTTCACATAGAGTTTTTAATCTAAATTTTATTATTGATGTGATTAATTAGTGCAATTGAACTTCGTTTCTCCATTCAGTCCAATTATCAGAAGATAATTATAGGTAACAAAAAAATCATGTTTATACAAACACTTCCACTTACCGTATGCGAATGTTAAGAAGCAGTCCATCATGGATACGAACGATTTGCATTGCACTTGCCTGACGTTTGTCTTTGTGAAGTGTGAGAAGTGCGTAAAACGTTTTGTTGGTAGTCAGATGTCCTGCATCAAGAGTAACTTTACCATCTTCGGAATGCAGAAATACATTGTCTGGCATTTGGAGGAAAGTTTGATTAAATGCTGAGTGAACAAGTGAATAAGATATTTTCGCTTTGTTGTTGACATCAACAGAAAGGTTCTTGAGCGTGGTATTGACACCAGAAACGTTATTCATTGAAAGTACAAAACCAAACCAATTGAAAGTCATTCCTGAAAGGACTCCAGCTCCACTTTCTGGGTCATAGGACGAACTGGCATCCAAAATAATTGGCTTGCTGAGAGATCGTAAGATCTCAGTTCCACCTGCAATTGTCGCTACGAGAGCTGCATCTTCAACTTGCAGAAAAGCAAAGTCTCGAGCAATCAGCGGACACTCCGTCACCTGTAGCTCAAACACTACCAACTTTAATCCAGATGTCAACAACTTACGTCCTATATTCAGCTCAAGAGTGTTGCTCACTAACAGCTCTGTGTTGTCAGAAATTTTAAATGGTGACAATTCAAGGTGTTGTATTTTCCAATAGAAAAAGATTTCTCCTAAAGTACTGGTGCCTAAATCAAACGATGCGTCTAGTTTTCGTGTCTCATCCCGTCTAAATCGATTTGGAGTGACAGGTTGTGTTTCCGCATCATAAATGACAGCTTCTGGGAAATCATTAAGAACTAGATAATCTACAACAGAATTAAAACTGCAAGTCAGTATTACACAAGAATGGTTTTGAAGTCAGTTTTATCCTGTTTTCCCGTGCGTTGATATTAAAATATAAAAAATATGAACTTTTCGTCCAGCATCATCTATCAAACAGAGCGAAATGTTTTTTTTTTCAACCAATCAGGAGCTTGGCCATACATGTATTTTCCCGCGCCTGACGTCGGCAATATCGGTTGGTACTTGGAGAGTTATATATGATGATCTATTACAGCTCATCACCTACGTTCCTGCAATCAAGGCCTCCTTAAGGTCCCAAGAACTAGTTTCAAGACCTTTGGTGATCGTGCTTTTGCTCGTTCCGGACCATTGCTGTGGAACAAACTGCCGCTTGAAATTCGAAACAGTCAAAGTGTAGCCGTTTTTAAGTCAAAGCTAAAGACGCATCTGTTCAAGCTGGCTTACAATTTGTTTTAGTACTTTTAACATTTTTAACATTTTTATATTTTTAATATTTTATTGTTTTATCGTTAATTGTAAAGCGCTTTAGAATATTTTTATAATTTTAGCGCTTTAGAAATGTTAATTATTATTATTATTATTATTATTATTGACTAGAAATAATAGTTTGTTGATCCGAAAACTGTAGGTCGTTTTCACATTAGACAAGGGATATATTTTGTTCTTAAAGGAAATGAAAATGAGTCACGTAAGTTTGTCTTGAAGATAGAGGCCCATACAGGCAAGAAATATGTGTGCATGCAATCAGTAAAGTAGTGTAAAACATTACGGCCTTTTGCCTACCGTGAAGCTTGCATGCGCCCATCCCGGGAAGCTCAGGATTATAATATTTGCACCAACATTCGCAGAAGTAGGGAGTTAGCTGGATGCATTCGGAGTATTCAGGACAAACTGATGAGAAAAACAATATATTTCATTTAAATCCTTAATTCTCAACGTTTAAGTGGAGAGTCGACGGGGAGGGGTAGCGCTCTCCATAACTGTCCGTTTATCCATAAGACAAATGGTGTGGATTTTTTATATCATAAATAGTACTTTTTTAGAGTGTTTTTCGCAGACAAGTGCCGAATTAATCAATAGATCAAAATGATAACCCATAATCTGGTTGTTGCTGATTCCTGGTTTTACGACAATGTAATGATCGGAAAGTCTTCGGAAATGCCGATAAACATCAGGCGATGGTTTTGAGAACATCGAACTACTGCTTCGAATTCATTGTTAAAACTTTTCCATTCCAATATATAACAACATAACTCTCCTTGGTTTGAATATTGATAGGAAGCTTGTTTTCAGCTAGCGAGCATATCTCGGAAATCTGTAAAAAGTGAACAATCAAATTGCGGTCCTTTCTCGATTCAGGAATATTTTATCTTCAGAAATAAGACGTAAACTTTACAAAGCATTTATAATCCCTTATTTTCAACACTGTTCCACCGTCTGGCTTTTTTGTGGTATACAAAACCGTGACAAGCTTGAGTTGGTAAATAAAAGAGCTCTTAGGGCTGTTTACAATGATCATTCATCAAACTATGAAGATTTAATGGATAGGATCAACCTAGTAACTCTGAATGACAAACGGAAATAGGATATGCTGTTGACTGCATTCAAACTTTTTTATGTCAAGGATATATATGCCAAGGTAAAAGAGCTCTTAGGGCTGTTTACAACGATCACTCATCAAACTATGAAGAATTATTGGATAGGATCAACCTAGTAACTCTGAATGACAAACGGAAATAGGATATGCTGTTGACTGCATTCAAAATTTTTTATGTCAAGGATATATATGCCAAGGTACTTATCTGACCTGCTGGTAATAAGATCTGTCAACTCAGGACTTAGAGGAACAAACAAGCTCAACATACCAAGGGTCTCAACGACATCATATGGGATACATTCCTTTAGATACTTTGTGCCTAGAACTTGGAATGACTTACCAGATAAGATTAGATCAACTGCTGTTTTTGAAGATTTTAAAGTATTACGTAATACTTCGTTTTTTATGAACACCCGTTGTAATTTTTGCTGACCTTGTTTTGTTTGTTTGTTTGTTTAGTCAATCCTAAAGGATCTATTGGTTATTTATATATATGTGTATCAAAGTTAGTTAGCTTTCGGAGATATTAGCATATCTATGCTACTCTGTAAATCCGAATTAAATAAATAAAGTTTATGTACGTATGTATGTCAAGGGTAAGTGAGGAATGCTACAACACCAGGCAGGAGCCCATGCCATCTTTGATGGGTTCCTGTGCCCGGAGATTGCCGTACAGCAATTTGTTTTTGTTCTATAAACAATGACCAAAATGTATAAATAACATTGGGAATGTCATTGAAATGTTTACTTTAACTTAAATACCTTCACACCATGTCCCATTTCCCGTGTATCCTTTCTGACAGTGGCATGTAAATGATCCGGGATTGTTGGTGCAGACACCATGTGTGTGACAGCTGTGATCTCCACTAGCACATTCATCAAGATCTGAATTAGACATTCAAAACTTACGTTGTCATTTCTTTAGATGACAAATAGCTTGTTAAATTATTGACTAAAAGTGGTGGGCATTGTTCAAGACACTTTGGCATAGACATACGTGATGCAAAAAATCTTAAAATTAATTGTCAATACTTTTTCTTTAAAAAATATGTTAACAGTATAGATGTAGAATCATTTGAAAGTAGGTTGGTCTACATTCTCTTTGGTGAGTCACGAATGCTCATATTAGCAGCAGAAATACGTATGGTGCCTTTGGGTTTGTTTTTCTGGAGAGGAAAGATTTAAATTAACTTTTATATTAAGTGCACGTCTGAAGGTTGTGGAACCCTAATCCCCTATATATTCTTCGAATTCTCTAACCACTGAGCTACCAGGAGACTTGTGAAGAGCTACATGTAGGGTCATTTTGCTTCATATGTACCACAAGCCCTGCATACTGCTAAAATAAAAAAATTCGAAAGCATCATATCAAGTGCGGTAAAAACGAGATAGATAGTAAATGTGGAGATGGGTTCTTGTAATAAGTAAACTGTATTTAGCATGTCACGAGCTACGATTACTAAGAACAATCCGAGTTTCCAATGGGATTCAGGAGCCCATGTTCCCCCGCAAAACCATATTTGAGAGCTTAAAGGACACTCGAAACAAAAAGTTATAATTTTGCTGATAAATGAGTTATGATTGCTGGCATGATTACTTTATGAAACACAAAAAGGCATGTTTCATTAGCATTTACAATGTCGTGTAGGGGTTTGACAAAACGATGGGAAGCGGAGATGTTTGGGCGAAATAAGAGGTGTGGGAAATCCTGATAAAACAACCTGTTAAATGTTTGATATAGCTTTCAACAAGCCATCAAATGAAGAGAAATCGAAAAAATAAAAACACCAAAATCAATGCTAATTAAAACCGAGTATCAAAACCATCGTCACCCTGACGTTCGTTTTCCTTCAAACTTGACGAATTGCGAGTTTGAGAAGTACATACCTGTACATCTCATGCCATCTCCAATATAACCAGCATGACATTGGCAAGTATAGGATCCTTGTGTATTTGAGCACTCGGCAAGAGAAGGATGACACATATGCTGACCATCTGCACACTCGTCAATATCTATCAAGCACCCAAATAAAAGTAAACTTGCATTGAAGAATCTAACCACTAAGCTACCACGAGACTTGTAATGACTTGTGAAGAGCTTAATGTAGGGTCATTTTACTAGTTTCATATGTAACACACGCCCTGCATACTGCTATGATAAGTAATTGAATTTCGAAAACATATCAAGTGCGGTGAAAAAGAGGTAGTTTCTTGGTGTTGCGGATGGTGTGATCACCAAATGACGTAAAACAAAAGATTCAAAAGACACTGAACAATACCCACACCACAACAAAAAAGCTAACCAACAATGGCTTCCGCAACACCAAGAAACACCCGAAAAAGAGATAGATAGTAAAAGTGGAGATGGGTAATTGTAATAAGCAAAAAAACACTGGACTTTTGAATGGGAACATTCCAAATGAAAACTGTATTGGGTTGCACTTTCTCATAGTGCTATCAGTGTTATGCGAAAATATGGGATTATTTTTAACTTATTAGTTTGTGCTCTAGTGACAGGGTATTCACTTATGTCCAGAAATGCACGTAACTCGGATCTTGGGCACTTCATATTACACACAATTATTTGTAATTTCCATATGACTTCATGTTTGACAGAATTGCTGGTGTTTAGGTGAGAATTAGGTCTAGGGGACACTTCATGATGTCTATCATAAAGAGCATGAATCTCATTAGCGTGCATTTCTGGACATACCTCATTAAACTAGGTATTATAAGTAAAATACTGCCATGCCCCTTTTGGAAATGGAAACCGTGTAAAGTGTAACCACCACATCGAACGTTTTCCCTATAATGTACCATCATTGTTACTTTTTTAACCATCAGCGTTTCTATCATCACAACATCATCACCATTTTTTTGGTTCTATAAACAAAACGAAAATGTATACATATTATAACGAATATTATTGAGATGTCTTCTTTAGCTTAAATACCTTCACACCATGTTCCATTTCCCGTGTATCCTTTCTGGCAGTGGCATGTAAATGATCCGGGATTGTTGGCGCAGACACCATGTGCGTGACAGTTGTGATCTCCACTAGAACATTCGTCAAAATCTAAATTAAACATTCAAAACCCACTTTGTCATTTCTTTAGATGAAAAATAGGTTATTGTTAAGTTATGTGCTAAAAGGGGTGGGCATTATTCAAGACACTTTGATATAGATGATTACAGAAACGCGTAGA
The DNA here is from genome assembly GCA_022457155.1 of Cladopsammia gracilis. Taxonomy (NCBI): domain Eukaryota; kingdom Metazoa; phylum Cnidaria; class Anthozoa; order Scleractinia; family Dendrophylliidae; genus Cladopsammia; species Cladopsammia gracilis. The sequence goes on along the minus strand of JAJGOT010000133.1, from coordinate 304,381 downwards.
CATGCGTGTTTTAGAAAACTCTATAATTAATTTTCAACACTTTTTATATAAATAATTATGTCGACAGTATAGAAGAATCATAGAGGTAGGATCAAGAGGTGGGTCTACATTGTATTCTCTATGGTGAGTCACGAATGTCATAGTAGCAGCAGAAATGCGTGGAAATACGTATCGCGCCTTCGGGTTTGTTTTCCTGGAGAGGAAGTATTTTAATTCACTTTTATATTAAGTTCGCGTCCGAAGGTTGTGTTGCCCTCATCCCACGCATACCCTTCGAATGCTCTAACAGCTGAGCTACCAGAAGGCTTGTGAAAAGCTACATGTAAGGTCATTGCACTAGCTTTGTATGTAACACACGCCCTGCATACTGCTAGGATAAGCATTTCCGAAAGCATTTTTAAAAAAATACATTTTGACTACACTAACACGAGAGATTCAATGTGAAAGTTTATTTAGGATGCGTCAGTCAGTCACCTGATGCAAAATGGATCTAACAATAACAGTATACAGCCTTGCAAATAACAATGTTTCTAAAAATGAGAAATTGTGCCAGATACGAAAAATCACTAAAAAACCACCCTTTAGAAGTGGCCAAAAAATATGTGGAAACGTATTCCTCATCTAATGCAGCAGCACATGACCCCGAGGAAAGGGTACAACTAAATAAGCCTAAACATTATACAATATACAAAACTGAAAAAGAGAAAAAGAGCAAATGCAAAAAAAGAAAAACGAGCGGAGAGGACGACTAACTGACCTCTTACATTACATTAAGTAAATGTGGAGCTGGTTCTTGGAATAAGTAAACTGTATTCAGCATGCCACGAGCTACGATTATTGAGAAAAATCCGAGTTTCCGATGGGATTGGAGCCCATGTTCCTCCGCAAACCAATGTGACAGAGCTAAAAGATCACTCGTAACAAAAATTTATTATTTTGCTGATAAATGAGTTATGATAGCTAGCATAATTACTTTTTGAAGCACAAAAAGGCATGCTTCATTGGAATCTACAATACCGACAAAACGACAGGAAGCGGAGACGTTTGGACGAAATTAGAGGTGTGGGAAATCCTTATAAAACGATTTGTTAATGGTTTGATAGTCAGCCTTTGAACAATCCATTAAATGAAAAGAAATCGAAAAAATAAAATCACCAAAATCTATGCCAATTAAAATCGAGTAACCATCGTCACCCTGACGTTCGTCTTCCTTTAAACTAGACGAATTTGCGAGTTTGAGAAGTACATACCTGTACATCCCATGCCATCTCCAACATAACCAGCATGACATTGGCAAGTATAAGATCCTTGCGTATTTGAGCACTCGGCAAGAGAAGGATGGCACATATGCTGACCATCTGCACATTCGTCAATATCTATTAAGCACCCAAATGAAAGTAAACTTACATTGTAGAATCTTAAAATAATAAGCTGTGGAGTTTCATTACTACGGTCATTCTCTCCGCCAAACCTGGAGTTCTCAAAGGGACCATTCCGTTAATGAAAACTGTATTGGGTTAACTTTGCTCTGGTGACAGAGTATTTACAGGTAAAAAGTCCCAATATCAGCATACAATTTCTCCTCACTGATCATACAAAATTCGTGTGTACGAGTTGGGAGAAGTTGCTTTAAATCAAGGACATTTTTTGGGATGGCCATTCCCTTTATTCTCGTGATCTGTATGCTTGATCACGTATATTTAACTAGATATGATAAGTAAAATACGGCCATGTCCCTTTTGGAAAATGGAAAACCGTGTAAAGTGTGACCAACTCATCGAACGTTTTCCCTACAATGTGCCATCACTGTCACCTTTTTAAGTCGTGAATACGACTTATCGCGGTTAATTACTGGAAAAAGTCACTCGCTTATCGTAAACTTTATATTAAATTTATATTAAATTGTTGATATGTTACACTTCGGTAAGCATACATGGAGTACATGAGAGTAAACCATACGTCCGCCATTAAGATCCTTGTGTTAACGAATATTCGATGAGACGAAACGTCGGTTTGGGAAAACGTTGGGGTTCTTTTACTTGTTATTATTGTTTGGCAAGGATATCTGACATTAATAATGAAGGAAAAGGTAAGTTTGTCCCGTAATTTTCATTTTCGCTAGTAAAAATTCCTTCGTGTGAGGCTGACAAACATTGCCGAGCTGAGATTGTGCAGTACGGACTGTAACTCACCTTCAAAGCATTGTTGATAAAAATCACAGTGGATTTTACTTGCCACGTGTTTGCTATACGCTCTGGAGAATAATCCAGGACTCCCTTAGCTACGTATACACACGAAGGTTTTAGAGGTCCTTCTTCTGTTTGGTAAAAGATATTGTTACGTGAATCCGCAACATAAGGGAAGTAGTCATAATATGTACAATCTAAGAGGACCTATTTTGTGTAGGGTAGGAAAAGGTCCGATGTTTATTCACGACTTCGCTCGCAAGGAGCCTTTGATTGACCATCAGCGTTTCTATCATAATCATTATCGTCCTCACATTACCATTATTATCACTGAGTTCGTTTGTGTGTGTTTTAAGGCGCCTTCACACTAGTTGGGAAGTTCGTATTGGCAACCTCAAGTTGGCGTGTGTGAACGTGGCATCAACATTCCATTCTTGCCAACTTTTTCGAGTTAGCAAACTCGCATTTGACGTGTAAAGGTTTTCTGTACATTCCGAAAAGGGAATCTTGAGAGGCACGTTTGTTGTGTGAAAACATGAGATTGCCAACTTCAGTATGTCGTGTGAAAGTATCCTTAAAGAATTTCATGGGAATCTCAAACTTACCGGTACATGCTCTTCCATCGCCTGTGTATCCGTCGTTGCAATAGCAATTAAACGAGCCGTGAGTATTGGCGCAAGTCGCTGATGCATGGCAGTCATTAATATTTGTCCTGCATTCATTAATATCTGTCAACAAAATTTAAAAGTAAACAGCATTGCTAAAAATAATTTGAAAGCAAGACTATTTTAATGAACTCATTTTGCAATGACATAATCGGGCTTCCGATTCCCCATGAAGCCGAGGTGGTTAATCTGAAACTTGAGTTACTTACCAAAACTACGAATGAGAGACATGATAGGACAGTCCCTAAGTTTGCAGCGATGTCTCAGGAATTGGTATATCTGCAAAACGTCTTACACAAGTTTGCCTTTTTGAGACAAAACCCGTCTCCCACTTGCATCTCAAAACATTGTCACTACTTTAATAACATGATAATGCAATACGTTTTCTTGAGACTAAAGTTGCTTATTCTTCGCAAAGTTCTTTTTTCTGGATAAGCTCCCAGTGAAACAATACTTCGTTTTCTTGAGCTGATGCTCTCTCAGTGACGCGGTCACGAATTTGCTGGACAAACTCCAAATTTGAATTTTTAAGCATCCAAGAAATCGCTTAGGGCGCTTTTTTGTGGTTCTGGCCTTCTGTGGTAAGAAGATTTCTAATAATGACATCAACACCAACTACATTATCAAGTATGTTATCTATTGTCCTCTGGAAATGTTAACGCCCATTTAACATTGAAAGGTCTCGGCATATTGACCGATCGGGTTCTGTAGAAGTTGCCAAAAGCCGTTTTTAGCATTTAAGACAGAAAGAATTGGCAGCCATGCAACGGCTGGCCACAACATCCACCTTCTTGATAGCGTAGTTGGATCTGTTGAATGTGAGAGTAAAACCCAATTTACGGTAAAAAAAAAAAGGCAAGGGTGAAAATCGGCAAGGTTAATTTTCAGCTCTGGCGAAGCAAGGGTAAGAAGAGCAGTGAAAACAATGAACGCCTGTTTTGCAATTCAAGAGATTCACCAAACTGCACCTCTTTTAATTTGGTGAGCTCTCTTAGCGACGTTTGACACAGGAGTCTTCGCTAAACACTGATTCCACTTCTTGTTACACAGGAAAGACCCTAATATCCTCGATCTTTTCTTTGTGTCTTTTGGTTAACGCTACTTGTTTTGTTTGGCTTTTTTAAGGGCGGCAGGGGTCCAAGCCCGTTCCATATCATATATTATCTAGGAAAAAGGAAGCTGCTAAGGAATGTAACATTCGGAGAGTGAATGTAATATTTTGTGTCGGAAACGATGAAATCCATTGGTTCGTGTATTTCATGTGAATATATACCATGTATAAATTCTGTTGACAGCGCTCCAAAAAGAAGACCACATATTCCGTATTTTCAAACGCCAGGTTCAAATAACACCCCCGGCGTTTGTAAGTCCGGAGTTTATTTGAATTTGAAATTGTCTAACTGATTGTTAATGATCACGAAATAACATAGCTTTAGTTGAAATAAACTACAGCGGTCATTCTACCTGACGATACAGAGCCACTTTTAACTTTTGAAATAAATAGAAAAAACGAAACGTTAACAAATATTGACAACAATAGTCACTGTGTAGTCTTCATTTTTCTGGATTTCTTTACATGGGGATCTTCCTTATCGAGGTATGAAGTTCGTCATCGTTATCATCCCGGGAATGGACCGCTCCACTGTTTCTTTGTACGAGTTGATGATGTATGCGACCTCTTGTGAAAAGACAGATAAAAAGTCGCAAGGTCAGGGAGCATCCTTTGAATTTCTGGTTGCAATTATTGACAATATAGTCTCTCCTTGAGAATTCTCGTTTTGCACTTTTCTTCAAGATAATAGGAACATTTTGATCTATTTAGCTTTTGAATCAGGAATTTAGGTATAAAAACGTAAAATGTGATCACGAAAGATGATGAAAAGTTACCCCTGTTTAATAAACGCCAGGGCCTCGAGTGAACGCCGGCTCCGCGAGGCCGAGTTTTTAAAAATACGCCTCCCCCCCCCCCGGCGTTTAATCGAGAAAATAGGTACCTGAAAAATATTATTTCCCACCCTCACTCCATAATTCGCACTCTACATAGTCATTTACTTTATATACTATAATTTCCATAGTTATTACCAACACATTTCCCGTAAATTGTATGACGTTGTACATACCGGTATAAGTACAGAGACGTAAGTAGCACTGCGTAATTGCAGGTGGCCTGTAAATAAAAAACGTGCCACAATTCCGGATCTCTATTGTAGATTGGTAAGAACACCAATTTTCGTTATATTGACGGAAGCAAAGTTTGCGCTCCACAATCCCATCTTTCACACCTGGATGAACGCGACCAGGAATCCATCCTTGGAGGTTTGTTCCACACGAACCGGAGTATGGCATATAGTACTCAATTATATAGGTTCCTCCAGATCCAGTAAAGCGAATCCATTGTCCAGTCGCAAATTTATCTTTGTCACATTGTAGTGTGTTATTCCTGTAGTAAATGGACCGAGACGGCTCGGTTACGTTGGTGTACTGGCTGCATTCTGCAATTAAAGAAACAATTTGAATTAAAGTTTTAGACGGTTGAGTAGTTGTTGTCATATGCTTAACAGCGGGTTTCTGTAACGTAAAATGATAGGATGCTGCATACAGTCCGTTGTGGTAGGTTACCACCCTTCCACTCTTTTATTAAGTGAAAAGATTTACTACAATATTTCACCTCGCGCCATTTGTGATAACACAACAAGCAGCGAAATTTGCCAAGCTATAATTAATTAAGCCTACAAAAGCTGAGAGTTCTTACAAAGAGATTTCGTTTGAGTAAAGAACGGGACAGCGTAGTGACCACACGAATTGAAACAGTAATTTGAATTTCTTTGTGACAAGTGTTTCGTGTCTAAAAAGTTCAATTCAGAATCAGTTTCAAACATCGAAGTACGAGCTGAATCGATTGCTGTTGTTTACAAACTTGCTCGTTTTAGTTCCTACAGCCGTAATGGCGGGATCGTTTAACTTTAATCCGCTTATTAACATAGATTAGAAACTTTTCTGGGAAGTATGAATTCTATACCATATTCCAGGGGCGATTACTGTAAGGTATTTTCCCGAAATTGGGTCCCTTCACTCACTCCGTGTCGAGCGGTTGAAAGTTTGAGCCAGTTTTCATTCAGCTTCGTCAAGCTAAACACTGCTACACAACAAGAAAATTTCGCGGCTTTTTTGTGCAATATTTTTGCTCGTTTAATTCTTCCCTCTTTTTTATCTAATAGTTCTTACATTTCTTCCAAAGGTACGAAATGGCAGGCGAGGTCATTTTGACTTTCCTACAAAATGCAAAATTTGCCACCATTGCTGGATATACGTCATGCAGACCTATGGATATCGAGAGGATTATGACCATATTTGGGCAGTGTATCAATATTTTGAATTTTAAGACACGTTATTACACGCTTTTGACGCACGCTTAGAATAAACACTTTATGAGAAGATAACTGCGTTTAATAATAACAATTTATTGAACGAAAAGTTGTGTAATACGGCTAGTCATTTTTACTAGTCATTTTTTATTTAAATAAAAACTGACTTGCAAAAATACTCAACCGTATTACACAACTTTGACTAAAAAATCTCTTTCTTTTTCACTGAAGTTTTTATAATAATGTTAATTAAGTCGTTGACAAATGGTAGGTCCTGTTCAAAGTATTGCGGTTTCATTAGCAAACTATTCCATGCGATTAAAACAAGTTTACATTAAAAAGCCCGAAAACGTTGATGAACTCTAAATCCTGATAAAAACTTTCGAAAACGGTTTCAAATGTGGAGACGTAGCATTTTAAAAAGGAACGTTGTTCGTTTGATCGCGTGAAGACGGATTCTTTTATTAATTAATTTATTTGTTGTTGTAACTAATCATAAATTATTCATTCCTTATTTTCGTATCTAATGCTATCAGTCATTTACTTTATAGCGAGCTTCTTTAATTGTTTAGTGTGCAGCAACCCGCCACGATTAACTTTAGTTATTTGCGGGTTGCTGATATATTTTGTTTTATTATTTGAAAATAAATCGTTGTTGTCGTTATTGTTGTTGTTGTTGTTGTTGTTGTTAGACGGATGTCTTTAAAAACACATCGTGTTGGAAGGGCGTAAGGGGGACGAGCCGCCTTTCTCCAACACTCAGTAGAATGGAACTCAGGAAAGCAGTCCTTTTGGTTGACTCAAACTTTACTCTTCAATAGTGTGCTCTTTACAGTTCAGTAGCTACACAATGTTCTACTTACAACTTTTCTCACGTAGTTTATATCTTATCTGAGAATTAGCTATCAATCAATGTCAAAAACGGATCAAATGGTAACGTAAGCTAACGTAAGCCTCACCGTGATTGGTTAGGACAATGATCATTAACATATATTCCCTCGATATGTCTGTCAGTGTCGAAGCTGACTTCTCTGTCAATTTTCACTAACATTTCGGAACTGTTCAGCCAAAACAAAACTACTAGAGAAATACAAAAATTATAAGGTAAATATTTATCGTAAGGTTTACATGTTGGACACGGGCCGAAAGGTATCATGGGATGAATTTTCGTTTTGAGCGACACTCGTTCAGTTTCAAATGAACCTTCGAGCTGTGAGGACCTCGAGGAACTACAAATTTTCAGACTTTTAGCCGCTATGGAAGCACAAATCGGCCTAAATTGAAGTTTATGCGATTACTCTTGTATAGATACCATTTATTTTTACAACTGGATAACTTGAGGTATCATTCTTCGCCGATCGAAAGACTTATTTGAGCCACAACAAGCACAAATCGGCCTTCATTGAAGTTGATAAGATTCCTCTTTTTTCCTCGTTTTACTTAGCAGGGTTTTATGCCGGTTGATCGATCGAAAGACTTATTAAAGCAAGGCTGCACGAGGAATTCCAACCGAGGAATATTTTGTAACGGAAGCTATAAGCTTAAATCACGGAATTACCAAGGTTGGTAACCACAACAATCGAGCGTTGCATTTTATAGTCCTTTTGAGTTTGAGAATGTTATAATTTTGAAATACACGAAGGCAATTTTGTTGCACTGAATGCTGGTAGTGCTGGATTTGTGTTGTTAGGAAGTATAAATACATAAATAATAAAACTGTAAAATCATGTGAAACAACAAATAATCAATAAAATCAATAATAAGTTTACAAAAACAGATTTCGGTCCCATTGACCACCACAAATCTGACAACTGTTGACTTTTTTATATAATATCACAGATCTGAGATTATTCCTTGTTAAAACTTCAGGAGGAAAACATGATTTAAAAACCTAATGGAAATAAAGCAGTGACTAACATACATTTTTGCATCTGAACAAGAAATCCTTCTAGAAAGAATTCCAATTCTGGCCATAAAGACCTGGTAGAAAATTGTGATTTGGAGGACCTCAGGCAAAAAGGAATTCAAACTTCTGGGCTTGAAAATGAAAATGCAGAGTGTTTTGGCACTCTACTATGAGTTTGTGGCAAAACAATTCAAGGTACCAAGGAACCATTTTTTCTTTGGGCCCTCTTACTTGGAATGTAATTATTTGAGCACAACAATTAGGACTGTGCACATGAGAACGAGTATATGTTCTTTCACTTGAGCACAAGTCTTAGGTAATTTATAACAAATGTGCAATTGCCTATGTCATAAGCAACTAGAAATTGGAAAGGTAGTCCCTTAGGAAGGATGGTTGCTTATGAGAGTCAGTACAACAATGGAGAATGGATGCTGAAAGGGAGCAAACTGTAATTGTTCCAATCAATTTTAAAAGAAGCTCATAACAGAAGCTTCTGGTTTCATAACCAACAACTTTCCTAACAGACAGTATTCTCAATGAGGTATTTATGTAAACCATTAAACTATTCCCTCAAAATTTAAATGCCAATTAGTGGTGGAGCAAGGAAAGAAGTGTTGAAATGTTTCTATTTTGAAGCAGAACTATTTTCACTACAAGCTCCCCCATCCTACTTCATGGTTTTATTGGGTAATTAAAAAGTAAGTGAAGCCTTTTGAGAAGTCGGTACATAAATGGGAAACAGAAATTTCTCCTGCTGGCTTACAGACTCCCCCCCTCCACCTTTGCCATCCTTGATAATCAAGGAATACCCAGGGGCATAGCTAGGGGGTCCTGGGGTGCCCGTGAGTCATCCCTCCTCCCCTTTGTGAGATAATTTTAGTAAAATACAGCGCGGATGTCGACGTGACAATCTGGTAAGTACCTCGGGTGTGACACCCCCTTAAAAAAAATCCAAGCTATGCCCCTGCACACCATAGTTAAATGGAGTTGATCAGGAGCCCATTGATATTATAACAGAAAACAATTAATAGCAATGAAAATAATTATAGCCAAACATAAGTGATACAAAAGCTCCAACAAATATCCAGTGAGCCAAAATGTCCCCCAACTATGAATGTTATTTGAGATTTTCTTTGTGGGTGTGCCAGGATTTCCAAAGGCGACCAGACGAAATTCGAAGACAACCCGATCTATTCCGAAGATGTTCCAAATAATTCGGAAGTTTCCATGGACCTCAGTCCTCCGTTTAATAATATCCAGCTGTAATCGTAATGTTCAGAATGATAAAAACCTACAAAAAGTGATAAATTTTCATTAACATTACTATATTTTTATTTGGATCATGTGGCTCATAGCTCAAATCTGTAAGTCAGGAGTGAGAAATTGCTCCATAGGCATGAGTTGGTATGAGATTGGAGTTTTGGACTCGCAGGCATGAGACTTGGCAGGTATGTTCTATGCCACCATGCAGTTTGTCATTGTCAACTGAAGACAAAAGTAAGCAACCCGGGGCTGCTGTGTATTTCTAGAAGGCTGCTGTTACAGCACAATCCATCAAATATCAGTATAGAAAATTATTATTTATTGACAGACTGATTAAATCATTGATGCATTTTGTCCATATAAGTTTATAATTTTATTTATATAATAACACCTTATTGATAATTATCTGCTAAAATATAAAACAACTGACAATATGGAGGCATTTACTCAATGACAATAATTCACAGTTCTCAACCCAATTGTGGGTCTCAAGAGCTTTGGATTTTTGCTAAGAGCAGGGCTTTACAAGACATGATAATGACAGACCAAAACCCTCACTGCCATGCCTCAAGCCCCAATATTTTGGGCCAAGGAATAAAAATTTAATTCTTGTTTGGCTGCTATTTCCAGGAAAAAAGAGGAGACTGAAGGGCTCCACATTTTGCTGTTGAATCTAGAAAGAGAATAGACTTCATTAGGAAGCCACTCCATGAAAAGAAAACAATAACAAACATATAAGCCTTTAGTTATTAAGGTTATAAAAGCTCATATATAAATTGCAATGTTCAAATCTCATGATTAGAGTGTAGATTGCACAAGAATATGAATCAAATATCATGTTTTTCCTCAGAAGACAGAAACTTTGATCTCAAAAGGTCGAAGCAACCTTAGAAATTACAGCTGACACACACTTGTGATAACCTACGAAAATGACCGAACTTTAATCGCAAATAACAGAAAATTGGTGAGAGGTACGATATGGTACGACGTCCTAAATTAAAAGAATAACTTTTTCTTCAAAAGATGGTGCGATTTTCGTGGCTAGAACCCACGCGATTTTGCGTCAAGAAACGAACGCGTTGGTTGACTACACAACGTGGACGAAAGCCGCCATATTGGACCGGCTTGCGAGGAAGCCTAATAATAGCGAATTCTACTACAAAAATTGTAATATAAACAAGTAAATAGAAAAAGTAGCAGCATAGCTTTCATGAAAACTCCTTTACTGGAAAAATCAGACTTCATATTTGAAGAAAAACACACTAAAAAACCATGAAATGTTGCGTGGAGAAATTCTCGCAGAAAAGACTGTGAATGAGTACAAATGAATGGGGTTAGTTTCTAGAGAAACTGTGGTGCTGCGTCGGTGGGGGTGAAGCACAAGAATTTGGTTTTATCGACTGAGTCGATAAGGTAAATTAGTCACCGTAAAAAGATTCGAGAAAGCTGACGTTTCGAGCGCTAGCCCTTCGTCGGAGCGAAGGGCTCCGACGAAGGGCTAGCGCTCGAAACGTCAGCTTTCTCGAATCTTTTTACGGTGGCTAATTTACCTTATCGACTCAGTCGATAAAACCAAATTCTTGTGAATGAGTACGTTGATCTGATTGGTTGACTACTCCTACCAGGATACCTTTCGGCCCGTGTCCAACCTCCTCTGCATATTTGTGGAGAAGATAGAAGTGAAAATTACATTTAAAATTTGTTACACAACGTAGAAAAACTGAAGACGACAAGCTCCTTCATCATACATGATTGGTTAAGTTTAATCCAGCCCATTCCATATCATTAAAAAAAGATGATACGTGTCAACGAGTAAACCTGTAGTGCACTGAGTGAGCTTGAGCGATCTTCCTTGACAATAGCTCCTTTATTTTTAAAATCATATTTTACCATTTTTGTGTGAAAGTGGCAATATCATCCAAAAGTAATTAAATAGCGTCAACGTCAGGTCCAAAAACGGTTGCCTAAATCAATATGATTTGGAGCAATTGCAGAATACCCCGCAACTGCTAACGAACTCCTAACCCTAACCCTAGACCTAACCCAGGAAAACCGAGCATGAAACAATAGGCACTATTGTTATTCAATAAGATGCTAATAAAATACAAATACAAAAAAATATAAATAAGTTGCGGGGTTTTCTGCAATTTAGCCAAAGCTAGTTAACAACATTTTTAAGTGCTCCAAGATTATATACTTCTTATTGCATATATTTTTAACACCAAAAACAAGTCTCCCTTAATTCTAAAACATGGAATGAATAAACATATGTGACGTTTCATTGCTTGCATTTTTATTGTTTTACAATTGTATTTTGTGGTGGGGGGAAAACGAAGATTTCTGAAAACGAGGACACCGAGCTCGATCGTCTTTGGGTGGACGATACGAAACAACCCTTTTCTAAACATGAATAGTTTATGTAAAGAAAACAAAGGAAATCACTGCCGTGAAGGAGATTTAGATATGCGAGACTAATTACCATAAAATGTGGTTAAGTTTTGCTTTGAATTTACCATGAATATTAATGAGTTGATAAGTTGTATCAAACACTCGAAAGAATGTTTCATTTGGTATTCGGAGACCTTAAATTCGTTTATTCGACGCACGGTGTTTGGAAATGCTGATGAAACACTCTTCCTCGTGTTTGATATATTACAACAGAAAGTATACGTTTTCAAATAAGAACGTACTGAAAACAAGATTTCATCCAATCGTGAGACTCCAAAACAATGGCCAAGAAAGACTTCTTATTTTCCATGTTCCCCATATAGAATTTTTGTTGCATTAAAAATCACAATAGTTTTCACTAAAAGGGAATCAATTAATAAACAAAAATCTAAGTCTTGTTACAAAACGTGACAGCAAAGAAAGAGCAAGCGTTGTCTATAACTTTCTCGCAATCTGATTGGTATTTTTCATGCGTGCGTGATGTTAGCGTCAGCACCGTTGTCTGGACTCTCATTTACCACTCACGTCGACCAATCAGATTGCGAGTTTAGCGGCAATTGTGGTAAAAAGCCCAATTCACACCTTTCTGCATTCCGTGCATTTGGGTTGCCTACTTCTTACACGGGTGTTACTTAAATTTGAAATAAACTTATAGGTTAATAGCCACTTCAAAATAATATCAGGTAGACACTAAACAGGCATATGAAACTGAACATGAATCAGAGGGCGCCATTAGGCTGAAGTAACGCTTAGTATCAAAAGGGGGAGTGGCATTTTGGTCAAAATCATGGTCCAATACCTTAAAAATATTACAAAATAAGGAAAGAAGGAAGTAAGGAAGAAAAGAGACTTATATAGCGCACATATCACATGTCTCATGGCGCTTTACATACACTTATGAAAATGAGATCGGACGCCAGCTTATGAAGGCGCCTCAGGCAGCCGCTATCGGTACATTGTTGAGCTCATCTCCCCCACCCCACCATTAACAATGCATGACACTGAACAATGTATGGCACCAAATAAAATTTGGTGGTTTCACACTAGGGCTTCTAAGTATACCCTAGCAGCGATCGTTACGATCGACGATCGCTGCGATTCTTGCGACCCTTGCGATCATATGGAAACCAACCGTTGCGATCGTTGCGATTGCGATCGCAGAGATAGAAATTTTTCTATCTCTTCGATCGCAATCGCAACGATCGCAACGGTTGGTTTCCATATGATCGCAAGGGTCGCATCAATCGCAGCGTTCGTCGATCGTAACGATCGCTGCGATCGTTGCGATTATGTGGAAACCAAGTGAACTTCTAACCTACTTTGAATGTAAAAGAGTAACATGCACATACTTGAACCCTACTTTGTGATCATGGAAACGTGTCTATTTCAAAGTAGCCGAAGAACGCTTGAGAAGGCACTTGCCAATAAAGAAAACAGAATTCGACTAAAATGCATATGCAGCGGCGCAAGCAATTGATAGTGATTGATTGGTTATGTTCCAAGTATAACAGGGGGCGTTCAATTGAGAATTCCGGATTTCGATTTTGAAATCTGGATTTCGGATTTCCCAATAATACACGAAATCCAAAAACGGATTTCCAATTACCGAAATCCTTTTCCAAGATGGATTCAAAAAGAAATCGAAATCCGGTTTTCATGGATTTGCTACTTGTGCGTTCGATTAGAAAATCCGAAAACGGATTTGCAAAACTGTTCTCGTGAGCAACGCTCTGTTATCCGCTGATTGAGCGCGCATTGGCGCGGGAATCGTTTTTCTGCCGCCAATTTCTTAGATTTGTTGACAGAAACGGTGAATACAATCTGTTTCAGTCCAGAAATCACATCTCTTTTACATACGAAAATGACTTCGAAAATCATCGGGTCTATAACTTGGCACCACCAGTTCAAAATAACCCACGATTCTTACCCGTTTCACAGGAAACCTGAGAATAATCTGCATTGTTGTCATCAGTTTCCATAATTTCCCTTTCGTGAGTATTATCGAATAACTCTTCAAAGAGAAGCAGGAGCAAATGCATGCAGTTCGCTGCCTTTCGTCAGCCATGTTGGATTACGTGCGCACAATCGGCGGATAACAGACCGCTGCCCATGAAAACAGTTTTGCGAATCCGTTTTCGGATTTCTCAATCAAATGCAAAAGTAGCAAATCCATGAAATCCGGATTTCGATTTCTTTTCGAAATTCATCTTGGAAAAGGATTTCGGTAATTGGAAATCCGTTTTTGGATTTCGCTTTTTATTGGGAAATCCGAAATGCGGATTTCAAAATCGAAATCCGAATTTCCCAATCGAACGAACCCACAGTTTCTCATCAGACGTGAACCCCAATTTTCTGAAGCGTTACTTGACAATCTCAAGTGCGCTTGGATCAAGCTCTTTCTTGAGACATACTTGTAATGTGAAAACACCAACTGAAGCACCAAGAGAAAGAAAGCACCTAATAATAATAATAATAATAATAATAATAATAATAATAATAATAATAATAATAATAATAATAACAATAATAAGGTTTTAGTATTTATTTATTATTTTTTTTTAAGTTTCGCTCTTGCACACAGGTTACGCTTTGCGCCCTGTGTTGCTTTATAACACTGTGCATACAGATAGTTTTACTGCAATAATAATAACAATAATAATAATAATAAACGTCTTATATAAATTTTATTTTTATTGAAATTGTTTTTTAGTAACACTTTTACGATATTTTATGGATTGTAATTATGAATATTTTCAGCATTTTAGTAGGTTAATAATTGTAAATAAAATTTATTATGTATAATAATAATAATCGTGAATTTTTTGAGCACATTTAGAGTTTCAATGCGCTTACATGTCATCAAAGTAGCCAATTTTTAAAAGAGGAACAAATCATGGTCTGTTGTAGCCCATTTTAAAAAAACAAAAGGGTAAGAAGTTGACATACGTTAGGCTAACTTTTGCTATTCATCCAGACCCAAAGACAGACACTCGTATGCAGTTTTGATATACTCGAGTGGTAATTTTTCGCAAGCTAGACTGAAAGATTATTTTTCTTTTTCTGTTACAGCGGTTACCATTAACACGCGACCCATCTCACTTCATTTCAGAAGAATAAAATTGAGTTTGGTAGACGTTAAACAAATAAAAGCCTTTAACATTGTGTTTTTAATTTCGACTGGGTTTCCAACAATTTACCAAAAAAGAAAAAGTAGGAATTTTAAAGAAAATTAAAAAAAAACTGGCGCTGCATACAATGTCGACTTTATGATTGTGATCCGCCTACTACATGTATTCATCATTCATCTCCGAGTTGTAAACTATCGCGTGCAGTGAAATAAAAAAAAAATATTCTAAAAATATTTCTTTTATTCAAAAATGTTTTGTTTAAACTGGCTTGGAAATCAAGTTTGTTAAGATTCACCTTTTATAAGCGAGTTAGATCTTTTAACTCGGTTTGCTTGAAATTCTGTCACAATCCGAAATAATTTCAACAGTTTTTCTTTGATTGACGTTCACTAAAACTCAACTTTATCCGCCGCTTTTTAAGGCGGTGGGTCGAGTGTTATTGGTAACCGCTGCAATACCAAAACATTTTCTGTTGTTTGAGATCACACCAAATTCCCGTGATACTGCCTCTGTAAAACCTTAACATTCCCTGCAAACTGACTCAAATCTCGCTAAGTGTTTGTTTAGCCATCTATTTAGTATGTAAATTTTAGCTCTAGCCTACTTAAATAAGGAATTTGTCATGTATTTCTAGTGTTTCACCCGATATCATAGCTTTCAATAAACTGAATGCAAGACCAGTTTGTAAATGACAAAATAACCAAAATCACTTGAAGCTTTCTTACCACGTGTTACAATTTGATTCGAAGCCGAGCAAGCCACCAGAAAAGATACAAAAATCTAGGACACAACGAGACAAAATTAGTTATATTGACATGCGTCCACCAGTAAATATGTTACCATCCCACGTCTTGAGCCGAAGAACAATCTGGCGACAAAGATGACATGAATCCATACCGTAACAACTTTAAGTATTAACAGTGAAAGCGCAATAGTAACATGGATTTCATGAGGATGAACGATTCAAGACAGCGCATCATCAACGAAAAGACAATAACAAAATTAAAAATATAAACATATTCTTTTTTATGATGCTATCGTTAACAGATACTAAAATAATGATAATCATAAATGACATCAAAACCCATGGAAGATCAGGAAGCTAAAAAAATCGATGAAATACCAAACGACAAAAATACGCCCCAAAAGAGTTATATAAAAGTGATGTATTTTGATGCGGTTACTCAAGTTGCCTCATAAGTTAAAGAACACTTTTGTGTAAGAAAAAAGAAAAGAAAATCAGTGAAAGTGAAAGTATGTTACGAATACCTGAAGAGCCAGAAATCTTCTATCCTGTTTAAAAAGCATACTTTCAGAGTTTACATTTTTCTTTGCATGTCAAAATCCTTTGGAGCACACAATGACGAATTAACCCCAGTCTGTGTTTTGCAAGCCAAACGTGCCCCACGGATTCTATTGATGTCGGAAAGAAACAATTTCATTTGCTTGCCACAGCTGTTTGCAAATGAAGCGTAAATAATAAAATCTTCTGTATTGGTTTTATAATGTTCAGAATATTATGCTGTGTTCACATCAGTACCGAAAAATGTTTAGAGTAAACATGTTTCAATGAAACACGTTTCCAGTAAACGTTAATTTCCAAACACGTTTCTACTCAAAAGTTAACCCTCGGATGTACTAGGGGGAAAAGTTTTCTCGGATATTTTCAAAAGGATTTATTGTTGGCACATACCGTCTTCGGTGGCTGTTCGTTTATCCTTTTGACAAATTTTGGTAAAGTTTGGCGACAACCGGTTGCTATGGTAAAAAGATATGACGTCATAACTAGCATGAAGTCAAGCCATTTTTGAATAAAAATGCGTGTATTTTGCCTTTTTTCGGTGAAAAAATTTTAAAATGTTACCAAAAGCAGCAAAATGTTTAACTGTATCATATTTTGCAACTCTAACAAAAAATATTTGCAAATTCTATTTTTTCTGATATTTTAGTAAATTCCAAGATGACCGCCATATTGTTGGCTATTTTGGATGACGCCACGGACCCCCCAACAGCGCTACAACCCATAATATTTACTCATTTACCTTACCTTGTAGAGCCTATCACAGGCTATCTATTAGATCTAAAATATTTTGGAAATATTGAAAACCCCCAAAACCCAAGGAGGTACAAGATTACGTGTACGTCCGAAGGTTAAACAATAAATAAAATATGAGCGACAACAAATGTATGGACCAATTGTAAAATTGATATAGTTATGTTGAGAATATTCTATGTTACTTATAAATGAAGCATTTTAGTATTCCCGTGATTATTTTGTATCAGTGATACAGTATAGATGTTATGTACATCATTTACAAACCTTCATTAAAGTTTCATTTCTTTTGTATTTTCTTTATGAAATATCAATGAATTTTATAATTTTATTTCCTTGAGTTGGCTTAGCGTGATGCCATTATCGTTACTTGTTAGTTTGTGTTAGGAACGTTAACTGTGGTGACAATACAGAGAATGGAAAATGGACTGAAACTTTATTAAAAACTAATCTTATGGTTCTTGACTCACAGCGAGGTCGTGACATGGTTTAAATATTAACAGTTGGCAACCAGGATACAAGGCAGACATTTAAGGAAAAGAAGTTCTCACGTATATTAATAATATAAGACATGATGGTTCTAGAATTCGAACTTATATAAATGTTTATTTAAATTAGGATAGAGCGTAAAACAGTGCTATATAGCTCGGGCTATTGTTGAACTTTATTGCACCAAAAGGTATTGTTAACCTATTGAAAAAGTGCTAAATAACTCGTGTGTAGCTTTTATTAAGAATGATTGCTTCTTATTGTATATAGGCTACTCATGGCTTAACTCATGCAAAAAGAATTTTAATGGGGTGTAAGGTTTGGAATCTTAGAGAACACATTTCACTAAACGACAATTCTTTTAGTATCAGCTGATAATATCAGCTTTATAAGTTTTGTAACGGAGGCTACAGTGTACACTGCAGCAACGAAAGTTAATGAAATGAAATCATAAAAACTATCGCCGTAGTATCAGTTTTGAATTGAAATTAACTCGAAATCTAAACACACCACACAAACAAATGGACCTCCCGCGACTCGATAGAATAAAAGTGTTTTCAATTGAACTCTGTTACCACTGATGGAAGAGTACAAATGTTGCAACAGAGATGTCTTCGGGAAAATTTTTCCGATCTTCACTATCTGAATGGAGCAATCATTTACTGGTTAATATCAATATATTTGATCTTATAATTGCTTCTTGCAAGCTACAATATGCGACAATATTATTGACACATCGTAATTTTGAACCCCATTTTCTTAGGGACGAGAGACATTTCAGCCCCACTCCCGTTATTCCCAACCCCACCTCACCCAAACAATGTTGTGTATCCTTTTGTCAGGTCAGGTCTGTCGCTATACTTCTACAACATTGTAGGGGGACGGGGGTTATTGTGGCAGAGTGTAGTGAATGGAAAGAGAAAGTGTTAAATATGGCTCGAAAACCGTTTTTGGTATTAAGGCCAACTATTTATGGCGCCTGTTGTAGCTTTGAGATAATTCAAAGTTAAACCACCCAATTTTAACCCAAACTATGGAACCGTGTATACCAACGGTCTTGTTAATAAATACTCAAAATCATGATTTCGCTTCATAGGCCGTTTATTGATAAGGGCTGGTTCCCACTAGCGACGTAATCGGAAGCGAAGTCGGAGTCGGAAGCGTAAGGAGCCTTACGTTCTAGTGTAAATTCGAAAAACGGAGTCGCAATCGGAATCGGAAGCTCAACGGAATCGGAATCGGAAGGATCAGAAGGTTTCCTTTTTCTTCCGATTCCACTTCTGCTTCCGTCGCTTACTATCTGCTTCCGTCATTTTGATTTCCACTAGATCGTAAGGTTCTTACGATTCCGATTCCGTTTACGATTCCGCTTACGTCGCTAGCGGTAACCAAGCTTAACAAAACGTGTTATCTGCATTTCTATTGACTATTGTTAATATTGAGGAAGATATAATGTTCATCGCGTCACGAGAGTGGTTACTTTAGGAGATCTGCAACAGCAAAAATTTTGCATTCAATTCACGGCCTTATTTGACTGGCTAGAACTTATTTCAGTAAAAGGCCTTAGTGTCTGAGCATATACAGTATAATAAAGTACCACAGGAAAGTACTGCCCAGTAGCTTTTATTTGAATGGTCATATTTCAGGATTTTATATCAAACGTTGGAACCACCTAGTACAGCATAATAAACTGCACCACTGAAAATCACTGCTCAGAAATTTCATATTTTACATCTAATAGATAGCCCGCGATGTGATCAACAAGATAAGGTAAATATTATGGGTTGTGACGCTGCTGGGGGCCCGTGACGTCATCCAAAATGGCCGCCAAGACGGCCGCCATCTTGGATTTTACTAAAAATTCAAATTTATTTTATTAATATCGTTTGCTAGAGTTGCAAAATAACATACAATTAAACATTGATGCTTTTGGTAGCATTATATATGTTTTTTCACTGAAAAAAGGCGGGAAACACGCATTTTCATTCAAAAAATGGCTCGACCACATGTTACTTATGACGTCATATCTCGTTACCATAGCAACCGGTTGTCGCCAAACTTTAGCAAAATATGTCTTAAGGAAACGGCATGTGCTAATCTTAAATGGTCTTAAAAATATCGGGGAAAAAACTTACCTTGTACGTCCGAGGATTAATTAAATGATCACATTTCATCTACGGAAAGGTAAAACACCCCTCTTTCTAAGCTCTTTCTTCTGCACCTTTTTCGCTGACTAACTGGGTCAGTAAACTATGTAGACTATTTTGACTGTAACAAAAACAACAACAACAACAACAATAACCATAAAAACAAGAACAACAACAGCAAAAACAATCATAGAAACAACAACAACAACGACAACGACAGCAACAACAATAACAACGTAACAACAACTTTATTCAAGAAACGGAAGGTCATAAGAGTTCGCATCCTGTCAGAGATAGAACCAGAGATTTTTTATTATCTTTGTCCCATGTTACATGTTCCTCGATATTAAAAATATTTGACATCCGCAGACTGGAGGCTAAGAAAGCTATTCCAGGTATTGAAAGGTTCTAGATTGCTTATGCGTGTGTAATATAATAGAACCCTTAAAGAAATTGAAAAGTAATTCAGACAAAACGTTTTGTCTTCAATAAATGGCCTATGATGCGAAAATTGATTTTGAGTATGTATTAAGAAGGCCATTGGTATACAAGGTTACATAGTTTGGGTTAAAATTGTTTACTTTTAATTAAAAGTTGTGGTATTTGCCCCCCAAAATACTCAGGAAACTAGGGAAATATTTTGTGTTGTAAAGTTAATTTTGGACAATTAGTTGGCCGTTAATTTTTTTCGCTGACGTAATCGTCTCATGTGCGAAGCATCATTGATGTATGGCGATTTTTAATTTCGTATAACTCCAGAGGCTTACCCAGCTTTTTTGCAAGGGGGGGGGGGGGGGGGGGGGGTGAGGAAGGAAAAATTTCAAGCGTCAACCACGTAAAATATCACCCACTTCCCGTAGTGGGATAGGAAAGGTCACCTTTTAAAGAGACAACATCCCTCCGAAACAACAAAATTTCGCTTACCGTATTTCCATGTTATATCGCCAAATGTCACCATATAAACAACTTAATTGGATAACAAGATTCTATAGAGCAAAACAGAAGCAGTAGCTTGGAGAAAAATTACAGGATTACAAGGATGGAGGTGGATAACAGTTCATCAAATTTGATTTCGTGACGGTAGGCCAAGAAATAAAAATTGCCATTTTGTAGAAATTTGACTTTTGTTACCGTTTTGTGTTCATATTTCTTTGTGTGCATCACTTTGGTGATTTTTCTTCCTATTTCAAGGTAATAAAGTAAACTCAAAGCAAGCTCCTGGCCATAACCATGACAACATGATTTATAATTCAACACATTGATACACTGCCCAAATATGGTCAAAAAGTTATCGATATACGCTATGTCTACATGACGTATATCCAGCGATGGCAGTAAATTTCGCATTTTGAAGGAAAATGAAAATGACCCCTGCCTGCACTTTCGTGTTTTTGGGAGAAAAAAGCGTGAACTATTGGATAAAATAGGAAAAGAAACGAAAAAAAGAGAAGAAAAGAAAAGAGAAAAAATATTGATCACATGATTGGGCAAAAAAGGCGCGAAATTTTCGCGTTGTCGCGGTCGCAGTGCAGTGTTTCTTTGCCAAGCTGAATGAAAGCTGGTTCAAAGTGAACCGCTCGACAAGAAGTGAATGAAGGAGCACAGTTTTCGAAAAATGCCTTTAGTAATCACTTCTGGAATATGATTAGACTTGATACTTCCTCCGAAAAGTTTCTGATCTTATTTTTAAGCGAATTGACGCCATTACGGCTGTAGGAACTAAAACGAGCAAGTTTGTAAACAACAGCGATCTACTCAGCTCGTACTTCAATGTTTAAAAATTTAGTGCGCTGATGGAAGGAACTAAAACCCACATCAACTACAGATAACGATGTTTTAACCGTTTCTTGTATCCTTTAGCTGTGAATTTTTGTACGACATACTGTCCACGTTGCAGTTCTTTCAGACTTTTCGCCGCCGCTATGTTTAGGTAGCCGTGTGTTTGTTCAATTTGTTTTGATTCTGAATTGAACTTTTTAAAACAATAAACACTTGTAACTAAGAAATTCTATGCCATTTTACTGTGTTTTTATACGTGTAATCACTACTCTGTCTCGTCCTTTATGTAGACAATAGCTCTTCGTAGAAACTCTTAAATTAATTTTAGCTCCGCAAACGTTTTGACATTCGCTGCTTGTTGTGTAAGAAATGGCGCGAGGTAAAATATTGTTGTGAACCTTTTACTTAATAAAAGGTTGTATATCTCAATGAATTTTTTCTCGAAACTGTGATTTGTTATCAATGCGTTGAATTACAACAGTTATAGTGTTCAAGCTTGCGCAATATTGATAAAGGCGCCACTTTTATTCATGAACTGTGTGATGTTGCAAGTTTCGCGCGGTAAAACATATGTAAGCTTTTTTTTAATAAAAGGCTTGTCGGCGATATTTTTTCTTCAAACTGTGCTTTGTTATCGATGTGTTGAATTATAAAAACTGTTATAGCGCTCAAGCTTGCGTGATATCGCCTAATTTTAGTCCACGCGGCCAACGGCCCCGTCGACTAAGTGTTAGGCGATATCACGCGCGCTTTTGCGCTGTAATAGTTACATATC
This sequence comes from Cladopsammia gracilis, assembly GCA_022457155.1. Classification (NCBI taxonomy): domain Eukaryota; kingdom Metazoa; phylum Cnidaria; class Anthozoa; order Scleractinia; family Dendrophylliidae; genus Cladopsammia; species Cladopsammia gracilis. Next base: position 282,177 of record JAJGOT010000133.1, on the reverse strand, counting down.
AGCCAGGATACTGTTCCTTCTGAGGGTAACAAAGGAAGGGGCGCGTGACATTGTTTCTGCTCCTGTCACGACCATCAAAACAGACGTCATTTTATTCAGTGCTGAAATGTACTGAAATAACCTTCTTTTCAATACAAGCGAGGAGATACGACAACTTGTAACAACAACGGAAAAAAAGTAGATGGCAATGACGCACGAAATAATTTAACACAGCAAATCATGAATATGTACTTGTAAATAGTAATTCTGAGTAAGGGAAATTAATTTGACCTATTCCTTTCAAAACACCCCCCCCCCCCCCAAAAAAAAAAAGAATTAAAATCAAACCAATGACAGCACAGGAAGGTACTGCTAAATAGCTTTCATTTGCATGGCCACACTTTACGATTTAAAAAATCTAAAAACAACTCAACCGCAAAAACTCAAAAAACTTACAATTTGAACTGCTCCTTTATACAGCATAAGTAGAAGTGCCAAGAAAAGTACATGGTCAATTGCCTTCAATCCCTTCATTCATATAGACATGCAGTGGAACCTCTACCTTGGGACACCTCCATTAAGATGATACTTCTCTTGGTCCCGGCCAGCAAATCGCTCATGTAATCTTTGCATTTATTATCACATTTAAAGGGACACCTATATATAAAGAGGACACTTCCTCTCGTCCTAGCCGGGAAAACGCTCGTATAATGTTTGTAATTATCACTTCTGTTAAAAGGACACCTATATATTAATAACATACTTCTCCTGGTCCTGATAATGTTCCCTTAAAGTGCCTATCACCCCTAGAAAGTTATTTTCAGAATCAACTCTATGTACATTGAACAGTTTAATGGTAAAATATTTCTGGTTTTGAACGTCGCGTTTGTGAGTTATTGAGATTTGAATTTACAAAATGCTAATTAGATGACGTCAACCCGGGAATCATTTATTATACAACTACTTGTTTTCACCTCCAAGTAATATTTTTTTACGAATCAATTGACTATCCACAGTTTATTTTTTGTATTCATCAAATTAATTATCCTCAAGCTGCAAACTGCGCATTGTAAATTGGCGTAGAAATAATGGCAAATTCCCGGGTTGACGTCATCTAATTAGCATTTTGTAAATTCAAATCTCTATAACTCACAAACGCGACGTTAAAAACCAGAAATATTTTACCATTCAACTATTCAATGTACATAGAGTTGATACTGAAAATATCTTTCTAGGGGTTATAGGCACTTGAATGGAGATTCCACTCTACTTAAGTATTTCACCCATATAGACAAATACATATGTTGTAGGCAACTCCCTTGCTTGGCTCTGTGAGCAAGAGGAGTTGATTTTGCCCGAGTAAGGTACTCCAACTGAAAATGTTTGCTGTTGTGAGTGCGGGTGAAGAGAAAGTGGGGGAGGGTGGAGGGGACGCCCACTTCTTAAATCCTTAACCAATTTCAGACTAGAGGGCAAACTATACCCTCAGGCGCTACATAGATACCTATATAGCCACCCCGCCTCATCCCTGAGAGGAAAGAGGCTTCCATTCTCAGCTTACTTTAATATGCCCAATGTGCCCAATTCAAAAGTGCAATGTGTTGTAAACAAGTCTTCATTTCTCGAATCACAAGAAAACGTAAAAGCACCCGCACGTTCAAAAACCACCACTATTATCACACTTGTCGTGTAGAAGAAATTCGAAAAATAACTTCCAAAATTTCTTTAGGTTTTCATTAAGGCCTTCCTGATCATCGTCATCACTGCTATCGACATCGTCATCACTACTACCCTCATCGTCATCACTGCTATCATCATTGTCGTGATCGTTGCCGTCATCATAAGCATCATCATCATCATCATCATCATCATCACGCGATGCTTTCCAGAGAATACTAAACTGATTGTTGGAGTTTATGCTTCTTCTGTAGGCAGGTAAGCTGTCTGCTTCGTAAGTTTCCCAAAACAAAGGCTTTCCTTCCAAGTCTACACTATCAGTTAGTATGAAAGAAACTTTGGTGCTTGTTTGACTCTTGCGGCTACGGCACATCTCAGGTGACCCTTCGGGTGACGACGATCCATCAGGTTCTTCTCTCGCACAAAAATCATCTGAAGTAGCCCTGGGTTCAAAGAGTTCGTGGTTCAGGTTTCCTCTCCATGCATCTGTATCTTTGGCTTTTTGCCCAAACAAGGTTTGCACAATCCTATTGATAATAAACTCCGCAAGTTCAATGTCTTTTCCCTCCTTGCTGGCGCACGAACTGGCATAGTTATCGTTGATAATGGACATAAACATATTTCCTAGTATAAAGGTTGTACTGGAAATGAAAGTGAAAAAGAAAAGACGGCCCACAATAGGACTTGCATCGTTGAGCTCTTGCATTGGAATATTGCTCCCTAGAAGCCACAAAAATTGCGAGACAATAGCTTCGTGCACCGAAGAGAATATGTGGACACTGTTTCTGAATGCGATTACCCCTAAATGGGCGTGACCCATAGAAGATATTAAAAAAACCACGAAGAATGATGCTATTGATGCAAACGATCTGCGAATGGTTAATGCAAAAATGACAACTTGAGGATTGAAATAAAAGCATTTGAGAAGACGCAAGGTAGCAATAACAGACGCTATGCAGATCACGATGTTTTCAGCATTAAACAGGAATAGGGCTTGGTGAAAGCTGATAGGAACAAAAGGATTCATCTTGAGTTTTTCAAATGCTTTAGATGCTTCTTTCGACCGGATCCATTGCAGGAACAATGACAAAGAAGCACTTAATATCTGAAGAATTTCAAACCAGTTCCAAACTGATTTAAAATACGAGCACTTTTGGCGGCAGATCTTGATGCATTCGATTACCAAGTAACAAACAAGCAGTAGCGCAAAGAAAAATGCAAAGAGCAAGTAAGTGTCATGAGCCTGAGGATCTGTAGCGCTGAGGGGTAATAGTCCATAGCTCTTGAAAGTACCAGCAAATCCCGATGGAAGAACTTCGTAGTAGTACGACATCACCGCAAGGAGATTACTCGATGGATTATACAATGCAAATTCAACTATTACAGCCCTGGTCTGGCGATCGATCCAATCGTTTTTCTGCAAATCATCAATAATCCTTCTGGCTGTACGTTCGTTGTAACCCAAATTCGCTACGTATCCACCGCCGCTGTAAAAAGCGAAGCGACCCCAGGTTTCAAAGCCGTAAGTTTGTTTATCGGCACTGTATTTCCAGTTTTCTGGACATAACACTGATGAAGAGGAATTGCGGAGCGAATTCCAAGCAATCCAACTGGTTTTATCCTCATACCTCTTGGAATACGAATCAAAACAAGTGGTGATCGCATCTTTGAAAAGTTCATTTACTTCACAAGAATCTATTAAAAGAAAAGAATATTAATCAAAGTTGTCGATCCCTTATTATACCGTTCGTCTGGACGTCAACATGCGTAAAAAGACGCAAGTTTCTGTGGTTGTGTCTCGTAGTTCATCAAGTATAAATGAAATCCAACTCGTGTATACGAAACGTTCTAAATAAAAGATTCTGCACACCTGTGACCTTTGGACTCTCCCCTCTCCTAAGCCATTCGCTACACCGACTTCCACCACCTGCGAACGACTCCCTACCCTCCCCTCCCTCCAACGTCGCCCCAATGGCTAAGGCAGACCATAACATCGCGACCTCAATGTATACAGCCGATCGAGCGAGCGGTCGATCGAGTGTTCGAACGATCGAGTGAAAGTTCCACCCAAATGCTACAATTCCTATAACGCTGCGTCTATTTATTTTATTTGAAGCGCTACCCATTTTATTGCTATCGCGTAACTTAATCTGCTTCGGAATAAGAAGAGCTATCAAAATGTACATGTAGTTGCTAAAAAGCTCTAGAGGTTGCAAAAGCTCACAAGAAACAAGTTGTTTAACATGAACGCTTTTTTAAAGGAATATATTCTTTAAAAAGTTTCAACGATATTCTTACTTTTTGTTATTCTGAGTTGTCTCAGACGAGGCATTCCCACCAAAATAGACTGCTTGTTTCCAATGTATTCTGTCACTTCCTCCTCTTGTTCATTGTACCAATCACCTGTGAAGATCTCCGATACAAACTTGTTCTTCATCCATCGCCAGAAATGAGTCACATTTTTAATCTGAAAACGAAAGATAATGCCATGGCAAAAATCTATGGAATGTCGTGATTTTAAAACGTTTCACAAAGTTGTTTGGTTTACTGGACGTACATTTCCCTGCTGACATGAGCTGATCAGTTATTTAAATAGCGTACGTCTGCGATACACATCACAAACCATTTCACGGCGCTCCAAATCTGCTCGTAAGAACGTCACTCTGAGAAGCACTGTGTTACAATGACGTCGTCTAGATGTTTTTGTATTTTGTTTATTTTCTCTTTTATGTTTTTTAACATCACGAGGAAAAACCGGAAGGAGAGACACGACATCTCTACAAAGCAACAGAAAAAATAAAGACTAAACATATAACACGTCGTCTTGATGCGTTTTACGATAAACGATACCTGAGAATTGGTCTTCACCGGATTAAAATCAATGAATACCACAACTTTATTAAACTCTATCCACATTTTTTTATTATCGGTCTATTAAACTTTTAGTCTAATGTTAATTGCTTTGAACTACGTCAAATGCTGATTAATATCGAAGAAGGTTTGGACTCACCTTATCGTCAAAAAACTGGAAATCGTTGTCGGTGGCTTTATTCAAGTTATATCTGTGCTCGTTTTTGTCACCGTAGCAGACAATCAGTAAAAGAAAGAAAAATAACAGGGTGAAGACGAGTTCCTTCATGTATCTGTACATTTTTATTCCGTTGATCTTATACTTTCTAGCTCGTTCGACGTCTACAGGTGATAGATCATCTTGTAACACCTCCAGATTGTCTTTTCCTACCGGTTTTTCCTCTACTTTGGACTTCTTAAAACAGCCACATCGTAAGGCTAAAACAACGGAGACCAATATTATTTTGATGGGCTGAGAGACGACAACATCTCCAGTTATTGAGAGAAGGACAGAAGTTAACCACCGAGCCGATTTCGCACTTCCCCACGCAAGAGAATAAAGCACGGTGAACACTGCTGAGGCGATAGCAATACTAACACAGAGAAACCAAGCAATGTAAATGCAAAAATGAGGAAGTAAATACTGTGTTTTCGTTTGACCTTTTGTGCGATAGTACCGCCTTCCTTGACTGGCTAATGTAGGCTCACTTCGTCGAAAAAGGAAGGCGATTATAAGACTCACAGGAAGAACAATTACTGCAGTTTCTACAGCAATCAAAAGCTGGCTGAAAGTAAAGGTGAATGGACCAATCTTTATTTTGTGTTGTTTAGGACTTTCCGTTCCATAAAACATGGCAGACGTTATCATTGACAACAGGAGAAAACACCAGCAACACGAGGCTCGTTGAACCCGCGTGAAAGTGTTCCTGGGCTGTTTCCTTATTACCGAGAGCCACAAATGATCGTCTGCGAAACCATTCTTTCGCAATGCACGGAACGATCTTTTAAATTCTTCGCTACTTTTATTATCTTCTGTATAGAATACTCTGTTGGTACTTCCATCATCTCTTTCCAAAGCTAGCCAACGGTGACAATAAAAAATCCACTGTTCTCCTGATTGGTTATCGACGACTAAAATCTCATCAAGAAACCAGGACGAGTCGTCACCAAAAGTATCATGGCCGATTTGTACTCCGATCACCGAACCCAGAGGCATTTGGAGATGGATTAAGAAATTGTCAGTGTTTCCCCGGGCGAACAATTTCCAACCCCCTGAGTGGTTAGGTGATAATTTAATAACGTCACTAGTATTTTCGGTCCCGTGGATGATCATGGATACATTAGCGGTAGTCCCTGAGTTTCTCCATCTCCCCGTTGAAATGGATACCTGGTATTTAAATTCGCCACCTTGATGTTCTGGCAGAGGAATCAGATGACTGTTCTGAAAAGATTCAATAAATAAACACTTACCGGTTGAATTGTTTAAATATGGTGTTCGCAGTCCTAATTGACTAGAGCATATACAGCACTCTAGGCCACACTCCATACATTTGGACTAGCATGAGCTTGTTTTTAGCTTAAACCCTTGTCATACTCTGCGAGCTAAGAACTTAGAATGAATTGAAACAAAGACAAAAACCATATATAAAGCCATTACTCGGTGCTATAGTATAATTTCATTCTTTTTTTCGTCAATTTTTTATGCTCGGAAGTTGGATTAATGTGCTATCCGTGTTAATGTTAAAGGGTTTAAAAAGTTCTTTCTTTGATGAGAAAAGCGAAATGTTTGGCCATTTTGTTCCTTGTGTCTTCTCTTGCTATCTTCTGTTGGTCTGCTGGGCTATGGTTTTCTCGCCTGATTTTTAAACTTTTACTTGACACTTAAGACCATCATAAATGGAGAATTTTGCACGTGACGATTACCGCTAGCTATTGAAAACCTCTTCTATGTGTAATGATATAAGAGTTGGGATGGGGTTGAGCTATTTTGTTTTGGGTTACAAACCTTGGCAATATCCCTACTGTCGGTCCTCCGTGCTATTACCACCACGACAAAATAGATCAGGAAAACAGAACACACTGTGACCAGGACCAGAAAATCGTTTGGATCCAGGCTTTCAAAGGTTTTCTCAACCGCTTTGAAATCAATGGAATTTGGTGCAACAAGAACGTCTCCACCAAACGAGGTCAGGTGATTGCACAGGCATCTCAGGGAAGAACTGTTGGATTCTTGGTCCACCTGTGGATATTTAGATTCGAAATAACTATAATAAAGCAAGGCTGACTTTACAACTGCGATTCTGCAATGGGACTCTATCGAACCTCAACCATACGTTGTGTCACGGGTCAAGAGATATAATCCGAACAAAATGGAACTGAATTTGTTTCAATTTTGTTCGATTGATTCGATATGGTGAAAAATCGAACTCCCCAAAATTTTGATTTTCATTTGAAGTTTTAATTTGAAATGTTCGAATGTCGATTATCTAACCCAATCGAACAATAATCGTTGGATTTAGTCGGATGGGTTTTTCATTCAATTTTGATTTCGATTAGCTACCCCTCAATTTTGATTTCGATTAGCTATCCATGACATTTTCGCCAAATTTGGGAGTTTCCATTACATTGCTGTAAAATCTTTTGCATAAAAAAAGAAGCGACATTTTGTTCCTGACATACGAAATATTGAGGTTTAAAACATGCCAAAAGATTCACAAATTCGATGTCGCCAATAATCTCCCGTTAGGGTAATACATTATCTCTTAGTGAGCTTTATTTAGAGAGCTAGACCATTCGATTGTGATTTTATGGAGCTTTATGTTGAAAAAGTTACACGGAAGAAGTCTTTTTACCCCTTCCATGTCTTATTGTGATTTAGGCGTCCTCAAAAATAATAAAAATTGTTTTATCAAATGAGTTTATAAGGTTAACTCGCCACCGTGAGCAAAATTCAAACGCTGACGATTCGAGCGCTTGCCTTTCGTTCTGAAATAACGTTTTGTTTCTTGGGTCGGATTCGCTCTGACGAATGTCTCACGGAATCTCTTTGTGTACTGTGGCTAGCTAGCCTTATCAACTCAGTTAACAAAACCGAATGTCCGTGTTTCATTCCCTTATTACCGACGCAGAATCATAAATTCTTTAAAGTGCCACTACGACGAAAATTTCTGTATTTCTTTTCAGCTTTTTTTTAACGCAAGTGTATCTAATAGGTTTAGACAAATGCGAATTGCTATAAATTAGATTGATATATTCTTACACAGCCTAGAAATAGCTGGCCGAAAACCCACGAAAATCACGTAAAATTCGTCCGCCGTTACTCCGTTCATAAATCCGAGCCCACGTTCTACTGGTTTGCGATCTGGTACACGTGACTTGACTCAACGCGGTTCCCTCCGGGTCACAGACAACAAAAACAAAAGGCACGCGTTGAGTCATTGACGTCACAAAATCTTTACGCCAACTCGATCCAACTCTCAGGGTTCGGTCCCTGTCATTTTTTAATTGAGTAATGCGGGCGGCAAGCTGAATTCGAAATATAAAGTGAAAATAATGGATAGTTTCTTGGTGTTGAGGATAGTGTGATCACCAAATGACGTAACACACAAGATTCAAAAGACACTGGACAATACCCACAACATAACACAAAAGCTAACCAACAATGGCTTCCGCAACACCAAGAAACACCCAAATAATGGCACTTCCCGTATGAGTTTTGACTTAAGGTAGGTAACGAGTACTTACATTTTCAATAAAATAAAACAAGAAAACTCAGAGCAGAATATATAACTAGTCGGCTACGCCACGAGTATTAATTCACTCTTCCTAAAACAAATTCGCTTTTCCTCACCTTACAACCTTCATTTGTCCAATGTTCTTGATCATCAGACCAGAAAGCACACAAAATCCCTTCCACATTTAAACTATAATTTAAGGACCTTTCAGGGTCATACTGCGGTAAAATGACCGAAGACTCCACCGGGGTGGGAACAGTAGGTGGAGGATCTTTAAACGGAACGCACTTCTCCTGAGAAGCGTCCTCAAACAACAAAGATCGTCTGTTTCTTGAACGCACTGCGCCGTTTTCGCTGTCGAAGGTGAGACCAATGAAATATTCTCCCGAAAAGCTGCAACTAATTACGATGTTACGAAGACATCTCTCTTTAGATTTGCAATCCCATTTCGTGCTTTCGAATTCATTCCCTTTTGCAAAGCTAGTAACCTTGTCGTATCAATGTTTCGTCGGTTGTTCGCCATATTTAATATAGGCAGTGACCAAAACCGGTTTCTCCAACTCCATAGAAACTTTAAAGGTAGTATTAACCTCCGCTGCGGTGAAAACATGATATTGCATGTCTCCAGGATTAAGGAAATAATCCGCGCGTGTGATATTACCCGGTGAAGTATGTGATAATGGAATGTTAATTTGTATGTCTAACGGTAGCTCAGACACCGTCAAATCGGTACCATTATCATCTTTAAGTGCGAGGCTGACAACTTGCGATTTGACTCTGTTGCTGTTATTGTGATATGAATGCGGGTTGAAGTTATAGATGATCATCTGAAAGCAACGAAGAAAAAAAAAACATAACGAAATTAGAGTAATACATCTGGCGAGTCACAACAAAAGTAGACAATTAGACAATAGAACAGTTTACACTTAATTGTCGTAAAACCAAAACCAAACAGCAATCTGTATGGACAATCACAAGTAGTATAGTGGGAGTCAGTCAAATACCACTTTTTTCCGAATGCCCAAAATAAGCCGCCAAACGCCCGAGTTACCACCCCCAGGACTCCTTTTAGTCGTCCTGGGGGTGGTAACTCGGGCGTTTGGCGGCTTATTTTGGGCATTCGGAAAAAAGTGGTATTTGAGCTGACTCCCACTATACTACTCCGGGGCCTCTATATTTTTAAGCTGTTACAGACTCTAATAAACCGTTATTTTAACACAGCAAGCTAGACATAACCAATTGGAGAAACCTCTCTCTTGGGTACCTAAGCGACGATGGGGAGAGGAAGAAAGAGCATTCTGACACAATCAAGTAAACGAATGGCCTTTAATCACTCAAGACATGGAAGTCTTCTTTGCTGCTATGGATGCAGAAAAGGAAAAAAAGGCGCACTATGTAAATGCTTTGAAGAAACTCAAGGGCAAACATCTCCTCCATCCATTGTACCGAAATATATTCTTGAAGCCGCACAAAGACTGACTCCACAACAACTTATCGCCATTATCACCAATTGAAAAAACACTTTCCCCTTGTATATCAATGATGCCTGGACTGCAAAATTTCTTGAACTTTCTTAAATCCAGGAAAACTGGTCTGAAACAAAGGAGTCGCGCTTGGGTCAGTGCCAGAAAGAGCACCATCGGTGCTTCAGAAGTTGCCGCACTGATAGGGGCTTCGCCCTTTGAAAATGAAAAGAGCTTACTCTTCAAGAAAGCGCAGGCACCAGACATGGTCAACATGACAGCATGTACCTGGGGCAACCTTTTCGAGCAAATCGCGAGAAAGTTCTTTGAACAAAAACACGAAACAACCGTCTTTGCACATAGTGTCTCGCTTAATCTGGCACATGATCACCCCCTTTATGGAAAGCTTACATGTAGCCCCGACGGCTACTTCGAAGACAAAGACGGAAACTTTATTCTCTTAGAGTTTAAATGCCCTTTTAAAAGAAAGATAGCTGTTAGATCTATTCCGCGTTATTATGTGACACAACTTCAGACAGGCCTCGCTTTCAGTGGAAGTCTAGTAAAAAGGGGTCTTTTCGTTGACTCTTATTTCAGGCTGTGCCCTGTGAAACAGTTGTCATCAAGTACATACCATAATGCGGAACTAAATGGTGGCGCCGTACATTCAACAAAGACAAACAAAACACTTGCCTGGGGTATTGTTTATCTCTTCTCTAAACAACTCTTAACTAAAAATCAAACTGAGCTTGTTGACGTCGCTGAACTAACTAAGGTTAAATTTGAGAAAATAATGGCAAGCATCGAAGAGAAAGAGCTCTGGTGTTCTTACGGCCCTGTGAGAACAGACTTTAGCAAGGAAGCCGAACGTGAGGAGTTCTTAAGACGACAAAAATTCAAGAGTGAGTTAAGCAGCAATGCCGAGGGACCAAGAGCTGTTGCATTCTTTACTTGGAAGTTACTGGATGTTACAGAACTTCCAATCACCCAGCACGAGGGGTTCTTAACAGGCATTCAAGCAAGGGCCGAGAGTTTTCATAGGCAGCTTGCCGAACTTAAAAAAAAAAATTCATTCACTTATCAATACAGACGACAAAACAACTTCCGCTGGAGAAGTTAGCGAAAATGAAGGCGACGTCGAGGCCTTTCTTCGGGGGCAGTTTAAGCACTTATAGCTGAATGCATGGCCGCTTGCCAACACCGTTCATGCTTTCGTAATGTTGATTGCCCCGGAAGCCTTATGTAAGATAAAATTTTCTGTTTTCTTGGCCCTTTTGTCAAAATAAGGGTTAAGATTTTATAAATTTTGAAATTTATAGAAAAATTATTTGGGAGATAAGGTTTCACGTTTGTATGAACATATTTTGTTTGTTCAATTTCGTCATAGGTTAATCTCATAGAGGGTTCCCCTTTAAATTTTTTCCTAATAACTGATCAAGTTTATAGTTAAAATTATAATATGTCTTGACCCTGCTTTTAACTCTTATATTTTTATGTCTGTAAAGGTCTGCATGATAAAAGGCGGCAATGTCTATTATTTCAATTTGGCCGCACATTTTACAGATAAGTTCCGCTGAATCAACCATGAGTGAAAAAGATCCACCACAGTTTTGGCACGATTTTCTATTTTCGTTTGTTCTGCTTTGAATGAAAACAAACTTATTTTCATGGTACCGCTCTATTAATTCTTGTCTTGCCGACAAAGAAAGATATAAAAAGATAATTTGTAACTTATCTTTAAGTTGTGAGCGGTTTAACTCGTCTATATAGTCATTTTCATAGATGCCTCGCAGCCAGACGTATTTGTGTTTTACATCTAAGTCATCTAATTGAGTCTTGTATTCATTCTTTTCATCCATTTGTCTGACGATAGACAGCTGTTTGTTGAAACGTTCAGCTTCAAGTCCCGTCATGGTTATAATTAGAAATGACAAATGTTCAATAAGTAAACGATTTTTTATTTGAAGAATTCTGAGTCCTATGAATACCTCATGGCTCAACAGCTGAGACAGCAACAAGCAGAGGCCCTCATAGACCCCAATGTACTCCGCATGGTTCGCCGGATGGTGAGACATCAACAAGCAGAGGCCCTCATACCTGTCCCTTCTTTTGGAGGGAAAGAACGTTGGTTGAAAGAAGGTACTGGGACACTTCAGTTTTTTCGCTGCCATCCAAGCTAGCACGACTGGCTTTATGGCGACTGGTTTTGGCTCTATCGGTTGCACGGCTTTATTAACATACCTTCTACTGCCGCTTTCTTAGGCGAAATGAACAGAGTCCGGTTTTGTACAAATTGCGGTTCATATGAGTACACGCAGGGAAATTCAGTTGTGAAACACCGAAGATATGGCCGTAAGAAGAAAACAAAAAAACGTCCGATAGATGTTTGCCCTAACTGCGAACTAGAAAGGCCTAATGAAACAGTAAAAAAAAAGAAACCGGAAGGACTATGGCACAAAACTTATAGTCTATGAAGAAAAACAATTTTCTAAAGCTCGATATAGTGATAAACTATATAATGAGTATAGTTTGTATGGCATCGACGACACTCCAATCATATTCTGTTTGTTTGGCGATTATTACAAAATGAAGGACTGTTCACGATGTATATAACGCCGCCCACTCTTAGGAACCTACGGGTTGCTGCTACGAAGTTTCTAGAACATACTGAAACGCCCAATGCCTTGCTCTATATATATTGTTTTACTTTCGATATTTGTAGATTAAACCCAGAGTTTACTCTTTCAAATATGACTTGGACACGTCTGCAAGACGATTTAATTCTTTTTGGAACTCAACTTTGACTTCTTTGCGAAGTTCTTCTCTGATCTTGTCAAGATCTAGCGCTTGAGGCTGTCCATCCTGTGTGGGCTTTGTTTCACCAGAGCGGATCTCGTTTTTCAGTTTGTTATATTTTTCAACCTCCTTTATGATTATCGTAAACTCTGGATCGTTGATGTTATTGTCAGTTAAAGCCTTTGAGACCATTTCATAGACAGAGTTCCGCTTGGCAACAGCGAGCGTGTAGATTTTCTCGTGTTTCGCGATCTTTCGTTCAAATTTCTTGCTGAACACGGTGAGGACCGCGGAGGAAGCCCCTGTAACCGCCGCCACACCAGCAAGGGCAGGACTGGCCACAATTCCAACTCCGGATAATGCTGTCGCGAAAGTAGCTGATGACATGCCTGTAGCAACCAAACCAAGACCCACAGCCGCTGCGTGAAGAATCGTGTGGGCCCGTTTGTATTTTTTTGCGACCTGGCGTTAGTGGTCGGCTTCTTTCTCAAGCTCTTTCTGCAAGTCTGTTATTTTCTTGAGCCGGAAGTCTTCGCCATTTGTTGATAAGCCTGGGTAAAGCGATTGAGTCTCTCTGTAATCTGGTGCCGATGGCAACACATTAGCCGAGCTCATGGTTGTGTATATATATTAATTTATTTCAACTTCAAATTCAAGAGGTGTGTTATTGAAATCAAAAAGTTCATTGTTTGCATCCCTCACAGACAGAGTTATGCTGTTTACATAATCACCAGACGAGACGTCACGCAAGATGTTCTGCTGTGTTGATTCATAGAAAACTTTCTCATATGGCTTCCCACGAAGATCAAATCGAGCCAAGACTGTCGAAGGCTTGCCGTTGAACAGGTTCTGTTCTTTATCAACCAGATCGCAGTGTATAAAGTAAGTGCTTGGTGAGTCGAATTTTTTACTGGTTATATGTGGAGGCGTTTGTAGACCCTTGCCAAATAATAATCTGATATTATTGGAAAGACCTATTACATATTCACCTCCTGGGTTCAAAATCGCCATAGCCCCAAGAGGAGAATACGATTCCGCTTTAAGGTCTATAACCCGTTCTTCGTATTTGTCAACTATCGTTTTTGCTAAACTACTAGGAGTGTAAAAACTAGGCTCAATGTTGATTATAGTTGGTTGGGCCTCCGAGCCTGATATTTTGACAGATATTTGTCCTCTTTGTTTCAAATTATGCCACGAATTGCAAATCGAACAAGAGACGAGCCGGATATAGCTCGGTTTCTTAAGAGGGTGGTCGAAGTAGATGGTGTGAGGGTTCGAAGGTGCGACGATTGTTAACACAACCATTGTGTATATATTTAAATTATATTTATACAATCATGTTTGGCAGGCGCCCTGGCGGATTTAATCCTGGTTCAAACCTTGGTCTAGACATTGGCGGGCACGATTACGGGCCTCCACCCCCGTTTTTTCCTCGCCCCCAGAATCCCCTCTATCCAGAACAAAGGTATATCAGTAAAAAACCTCCTGCAGTAAACCCGCAACTGGCTTGGCTGAGTTCTCCGGAGGCTGCAAAACTTTCTACAGCCGCCAAAGCGAAGGCAATCTCAGACTTCAAAAGGCGTTTCCCGCACGCGGATATGTCCAGATTTAAAACAGAAGTTTCTTTCGACGAAAAGCACAAAGCCTCAGCAGTAGTGCTTTTCCCAGAGGGGCAAGGCTCCTGGGCTATGCCTTCAGACATACCGCACAAGGATTGGACACAAGCCCTGAAAGACGCCCTTGGCTTAGAGTATATTGGCGGTTTCCCCTATCAGTTGACGTTAAACCGAAACACACAAAAGCCAATCCCTGCTGTTGAATTCTCCACCTCAATCGACAAAGACATGATGATTGGCTCTGTCTTGAACGACGAAGCGCAAAAGATCTATGTTACGCCAACCGATTATTTCACAACGAAATACAGAAATATTTTCAGAGACACACAGATTACGTTCACAACCGCGAAATATGGGAGAAAGTGGCTCGGCGGTCCGCATATGAGTTTCTGGCCGCAACAACTGAACTTCGCCCTGTGGTGTGCAACAACCGGCTGCGGGATCTCACGTGACCTTCTGTTTGATAAGAACTCGACTCTCTCCCTAACCCCGCAGCTCCGGTCATTTTACAGGTTTCACGTCTATTTCACAACAAGACGAATACTCTACAAGCTGGGTGGGGAACAGAGCGTGAGTGCTTTGCCAGACGACCCTACATTCAACCAGAAAGACAACAAGTTCAACATCGACGCATACAAGAGGATTTGCCAAGAGTTCGGTGTAGACCCCAGTTCTGACTTCCGTTTCACATACGGCAAAAACCACGGTCTTGGCAATGTGTACATTTGGGTCGCATATGATGGGCCCAGTTCTACTGATTACAACTATCCCGATCCCGATCTAGCCCTGTTTGATGACGAGCGCGTCACAGACAGAAAAGACCCAAACTATCGCGCAAACGGCATATACTTCGTTCGTAACGACCAAGGTGCGGTTAGTCAGTTCGAGCACTTTGTGCCGAATTATGCACAAGGGCTAACACAGCCAGGGCTCGCGCGTATGAACCAATCAATCGAGGCCTTTGTGTACTGCATTCTGGGTGCACTCGCAGCAGCATTCTTGGGAGTGGAGGCCGGGCGTTCGAAACGCAGAGAGTCTTCTTAACACTCTTAGAGGACGCCGTAAGACTGAACGACATATCTAAGAGCGTACAGCATTATCAGCAGACCATCCAAGCAACGAAAGTATGGCTAAACTTTGTAGTTGCCCCTGGGAGCTGGCTGATGCCGTCACGCATGGTTATCAATACAGAGAGCGTGGTGGGGTACAATAACAATCTTCTGCAGGCAACGCAAGGGATGAAGCTTGGTGTTAACAATGATGTCAATCTTGCTACAAAAAAAGCCTCCCTTCGCCCCATGGACGGAGGGCCGACAAAGATTAATCCACCAAACAGCCACCCATCGAACCCGATTCACAAACAGGCGACACAGGCACAGGGCATCGCGCCCAAATCAACGGCCACACCAACACCACAACCAGCCCCCACACCAGCCACAACACCATCCCCAACGCAAGAGACTAAGATCGAGCCGCATCACGTAAACAAGGCGCTCATTGCTGGGGGCGCTCTTGCTTTAGCAGGCTTGTTTATCTGGATGCGTTAACGCTTGCGCTTGATTGTCTTTTCAACCAAGAAAGCCACAACGGCAAGGATCAGTAGCCAGGCGTGCTCGCCAAGAAAGGATAAAACCTGGCCGGCCGTTTTGAAGATAAAGCTCACGATCGAGCCGATCATGCCTGGCAGGGCGTTGGCTGCTTTTTTGCCAAGCTCTTTAAGCCCATTTTCAATAGCCTTGGTGGCCTTTGCCAGGCCATTCAAGGTGGTGAGTACCACAGCACCTATGACAATACCGGCAGCCAGAACAACTGCTTGAAGGGTCCAACCATATTTCTTGAAGATATTTTTGACCCTCTCTCGAAGAGGCAAGGCTTCTTCTCTTTCCTGAACTTGTGTTCTTAGTCTTGCCAGTTCTTCTTCTCGCTCAGCAACTCGGGCTTCTGCAGCTTCTCTGTCAGAGGGAGAAGTGTTTTCATCCTCTATCACGCGCTTGTCTTCCTCGTTTTGTCGTACAAGCTCGGCCTCTTGTTCGTTTAACTCATCCAGCGGCTTGGTGGAGTTCAGTCTTGCTTCAACAGCATTTCTTTCTCTTGTTCTCGCAGAAAGTTGTGTTCTTAGTTTGTCAACCTTTGCCTGCTCTTGGTCTCGTTGCTTTTGTATTTTTTGAATGGCGCCTAATTCTTTTTTCTGGTTTTCAAGATCGCCTTGAAGATTTTTCTTTAGTTGTTTTAACCGATCTAGCTCGGTTTGACTCTCAACGCTTGAACCGTGTTCCTGATCCAGAGCATCAATCCTAGCTTGAGTTTCTTCGATTCTCCCCCTGAGGTTTTGAACCTCACTTGCTGCCTGTTGACGTGCTACAGAAACCCTTTCCGCCTCCTTTAGTTGTTTCTCTGCCTCCTTCAACCTTTGTCTTTCTTCTCTTATAGCTGTATTGTCTTGAACGATTTTTTCTTCTGCAGACTGACCAAGAGCAAATTTTATTTCTTGTGAAAGATTTGGGTTTACTCTTGCACGGTTATTTAATCTTTCTTTTGTGTAGAGAGAGTATGCTTTTTTGCCAACACCGCTTTTTTTGACCATTAATCTATTAGATTTGGGGTCAAAATAAGCATCAAGTTCTATTGCATTAGCATCTGGATATAAGGACTTGAGAAAATTCCAGGCCTGTTCTCTGCCAGACTCTGCAAGAAGAGGGTAAGTTTCATCTAAGCCGCTCTGTTCGTGAGGCAGTGTATGCATTTCATGTTGTTCACCGCCATGATATGGGGTTGATGTGCCGCCCAGTTGAAAGGGGGTTGTCGTGTCAACTTCTTCTTCGTCATCGTCATCGCCATCGTGGTCTATGTTCCAGTCAAGCCCGGTGTTTTCGTTCTCGCCAGGTATATCATAACCTCCTTCTGCCATGATGATATATAAATATAAAATTTATATATACTCTGGCTATGGCTGTGCAACTAAACCTCCTCCCAACGAACGCAGAGAAGACTCTTGGTGCTATGAAAGCAGAGCGCACCGTAAAGCGCATCACATTTGAGCGCTCTACAGCCCAGCCTGGCGAGATCCCTGTACGTTACGGTGCCCAAGCTCAACGAACATGAAGTTATCGTGTCGGGCTCGCTTGCCTTGATCTTTAACATCGACCTTTCCGGCGGCCACGCAAACAACTCTCTTGTACAAAATGTCTCCAGAGCACTAGTTGACAGGCTTGTTGTCAAGTTTGCCGCCACCACTGTCCAGGACACCGTCGGGTACGATATTTACAAGATCTTTGAGGACCTCTTCCTCTCTGTCGACAAGCGCGAAAACATGATTTCAGAGGGCATCCAGAGTGTTGACTTGTGCAAGATTCGCTCTAAGGCTGGCGACAAGAAGACCTCTAGCGTGGATGCGGAAATCAAGCTAGAGAGCGTTTACAAAAACAAATATCGCATCAATCTGGATCACCAGATTCTAACAGACCACGGCGTCATGTACCCGCAGGCCCTCTACAACGATCTGACATTCGAGATTACGCTCGCCCAGGCTTCTCAAGTTGTCAAGGGTTCGGATACAAGCAAGCTTGTCTACAAGTTGACAAATATCCAGCTTGAGTACGAGACAATCCGAAGTAAGCAGCTGGCTGACGAGGCAACAAGTGTATACTCTAGTGGAAAGGAGTTTGCCTACGATCATATCATGCGAGAGGAAGTGGTTCCCTTCTCGAAGGGTTCAGACGCACGGCTGAATCTCAGGGTGAACCCTCAGCGCAGGTCACTGAAAGCAATCCTTCTGCTATTCATAGAGCCATTCACGGCCTGGAGCACGGGAATCTGAAAAATACTTCAATCCAGACATTTCCAAGGTGAATGTTACCATAAACGGCTCACCCAACAGGATTTACAACGAAGGCATCAACGGGACAGACATGTGGAACGAGGTCAGTCGCCTCTTCAAAAAGAGTGGTGACGGCAGGCCCAACATGAATCTGACCAAATATCTCACGGAAAACAAGTTCGGCCTTCTTATCGACCTTCGGTCCATGGCTGATACAACCCTTCACGGTAACGGCCAACGCCTTGTCAACACAAAGGACGACGTACATCTTGAGATCGAAAGAGCACCCTCCGGCTCGGGAAACGTGCACTGCCACATCTACACCATCAGCGACTCGCAGATGAACATTATGGATAGGCAGCTGCAAGCTGTTCAGTATTAAATATAGATGGACCCCCAAAAGCTGCCCTTCAATGCCCTAATTATCGGGCCGACTAACTCTGGCAAAACACAATATCTTCTGAATCAGCTACGCGGGCCCTTCAGGGGCAAGTTTGACTATATTGTTCTCTTCTGTCCAACATTTGTCCGCAACAAGACCTACGACGGTTTCGTGGACAAGGATCCACGCATTTTCGTGATAGTCTGTCAGCAGAATGAGATTGAAAAATGGTTAATTCTAGCCAGTTATCACTTCGACGGGACAAACACGCTCTTTGTGCTCGATGACTGTGCTGCTTCGGAGGATGTGACAGGCCGCAAGGGTCAACTTGTGAAACTTGGCTTCAGTGCTCGCCACGGCGGCTTGTCAGTGTGGGTGATAACCCAACAGGTAACCAGCATTGTGAAACCTTTTAGGGACAACATTGCAGCGGTTGTGCTTTTTTACACCCCATCAAGAAAAACAACGAAGTTCATCTTTGAGGACTATGCCGGCGAGGATCTTGAACCTCAAGAGTACAAAGAGTTAATTGCAAAATTAAAGAGACACGCGTTTTCTCACCTAGTCTTCTCTATGCGACGCCCATATGGGATTGAAGTGAAAATGTGAAAACACAATATATACTCTGGGCCATGAATACCTCCACCAGTCTCCACAAGCTCACAGTCTTTTCACAGCTTCTTGGTGAATTACAGAGCAGGGCGGAAGAGATGCAAATCCAGAAAATCAAAGCCGCTGGAGAGGACGATCTGCGCCTCATGCTTCTTAGCCGATATCCTTTGAAAGTCGTTAAAATGCCAGACACAATGGCTTCACTCATACGGGAGATTGAAAATATCTTACCTGACATCAAGAAAATAATTGAGAATTAATATATACACGATGGCAACAAACCCTGGAGACGAGGTCGCACTGAAGGAAGTCATACAGATGCTGGAGTCAGGCCCTGATAGCTCCTTACCGTCGGCGATTCCTGAAGTCTTAACAGGTCCAGACACTCAGGCTCAACGTGAGAAACTGGCAGTCCTTGTTTCAACAGGCAAATCAAAAGAAGCCATTGGTGTACAGCTAACACACGAGCAGGTTAAGCGACTGACAGATAAGGAGGTTGAAAAATTCTACAAAAGATATGAAGCCTACGTCGGCAACAAGACAACCGAGTCTCTGATTGACAGCTTCATAATGCTCGTAACCAAAGGCGTCGGCTTGGCTGTTGATATTGACGATGTGGAGGCCCTGCAGAAAGAACTCAAAAATGACTACATGATTCAACATGAATTGTCATCTGTTGCTGGAGGTCTTGCACTGCGATGTGGGCGATTCTTGGCCTTGGCCAATGCTGCTTTGATCACTACAAAACACATCGACTTCAAAAAGGAGCCCCCTCAAAATGTTCCACCCGTTCACCCAAGCAGGGACAGTGAAGGTTACCCACTGGAGGGCTTTGATGAAGTTGATGCACCACGAAGGAACCACGAAGGAACCATGAAGGAACCATGAAGGAACCACGAAGGAATCTTGTAGGTTTTAAAATAAAATATATACACGATGGCACAACCGCTTGAGGCGATCCCTGAAGAAAAAGTCGCTCCAACACCCACGCAAATTACCTCTGATACCCCAAAGACTGCTCCAGCAAAAAACCCTGGCCGTGTTGCTTCTGGAAAAGCCCTGGCTGAACGAAACCGTCTGGCAAGAAAGGCAAAAAAAGAAGCCAGCCAGGCAAACGAGCCTGCCCCAAACCAGGCTCCCCAAAACGCGACAAAGGCAGAATCTAGCAGCAACACTGTTCTCATCCTTGGTGTTGGAGGTTTGATTGTCTCCGCTTTGGGTGTCTATTACCAGCGCGAGGCCATTATGAATGCACTTGGGCGCAACAAGACACCGCCTGCTCCAGCTCCAGCAGCAGATGCCCCTCCACCCACACATAGGCCACCGAGACAAAGAATTCGAGAGATGGAATAAACAAGTTTATAATATATATATACACCATGCTGCCTCACGACTTGATCAACTTTCTCGGCTGGGCTGCCTTCACTTATCTTTGGCTTGAAAATAACCTCACCTTTTTCGGAACAATTATTGATGCAATTGCTGCACGCGATGAAAGGATAAGACAACGGGCAATTGAGGAGTACGAAGCCGAGAGTGAAGTAGAAAGTGAAGTAGAGAGTGAAGACGAGGAATAAAAACATAAATATACACCATGTCTGACAACAAGCTCGTGAAATCTGTTCTCGATGCTACCACACTCACTGGCCTTGTCGCTGGTATTGGCTGGATTGGCAAGAAAATCATCAAAGAAAACCTCACAGGTGATCCCAGTGCGAATCTGATGAATTTCGTCAAATTCGCAGCTGTCATGACTGGGAGCATAGCGCTCAAGAAATACCTAGAGGACCAGAAAATCCTCCCTTCCACGGTGTAATTATATACAAGATGGCTTCAATCGCTATCATGGTTGGTGGAGCAATTCTCAATGCGGCCGCTTTCACTGGCGGCAATTATCTTGCAAAATACTTGTCAGGCGATAACGGTCAAGCCGCAATGGATGAAAAGATCAGACACGATAAAGCGTTAGAAGCCTATCAAGCGGCCTACGCCAAATACCAGAAAGACCGCACAGAGCTCCTCGACTGGATTGCAACCAATGATCGGATCAAAGATCAAGCAAAAAAGAACTTTTCCAGAACTGACCAAGCTCTAGTGCTCTACAATCAAACACATCGGGAGGCGCAAATTATACTCCCCAAAGAGCCAGAGTTCTCTGACTTCTATAAGCCCGGCCCTCAGCAGAAGCAAGGTGAACTCTTGTTTATCGGCACTGGCGCACTCGCCCTTGGATATGCGGCGTTTCGCTTTCTGTAAACACATGTATATGGAGGTGAAACTCTCAAAAATCTATTACGGCCCCAAAGGCTATTGGAAAGGACTTGCCGCTGTCAAAAAGCTAGCTGCAGCAGCCAAGGTATCAGAAGATGTAGCCAAAAGGTGGCTCGTCAAACAAGCCCTTTGGCAAATATATCTCCCTGCGCCACGTCACATCCCTAGGCCTAAGTTTGATGTCTTCACGCCCAATTCAGTGCATCAAGCGGATTTACTTTTTTTGCCACACGACAAACTACCTCATGGGAGAAAGGTTTACAAATATGCTTTGACAGTTGTTGATGTAGCAAGCCGTTACAAAGCCGCAGAGCCCTTGACCTCGAAAGAGTCTGATGAAGTTTCGAAGGCGCTGGCCCGGGTATATAGGCGCGGGCCTTTGAAATGGCCACAACTGCTGCAAGTCGACCCGGGGACAGAGTTTATGGGTGCTGTGACTAAAGAGACTGCGCCCCATAAAACAACCATTCGCCGTGGGCGCGTTGATATCCACAGAGATCAAGGGATTGTTGAAAGATTTAACAGAACCCTGGCTGAACGATTGTTTGGTTACCAGTACGCAGTTGAAATGAATCTGCCCTCTGGGCGTTCGACTGCATGGGTTAAAAGATTGCCAGATGTTATCTCGGCCTTGAACAATGAAGAAACCAGATTGACTGGCAAGAAGCCCGCTCAAGCAATCAAAGAGAAAGCAACCTCAGCCAAGCCCGCAACCCCATATGCTAGACCTGTTGGATTCTCCGAAAAGAAGCTCCCTCGTGGAGTCCATGTGAGATATTTGTATCAACCTGGCGAACTTGAGGGCGGTAGTCGACGGGCAACTGATCCGATCTGGTCTTTGAAAGTCTACAATACCGAGAAGGCTGTCACCAAGCCAGAGGCGCCTGTCGTGTATTATCTGTATGACGGGCCCAAGCGTGGGTTTGTGCGTGAAGAGTTGATGGTTGTGCCGCCGGGTACTCAGTTGCCGCCCGCTGGGTTATGAAACTCGATTGGCTCTGTGTGAATGCCGTCGGGCAACACCCAGCGCTTGTCATAGTAGGCGCTGAGACCTAGCTTGCGCTGTTCGTACGTGTACATGGCCCCTTCGTGCATTCGAAAGCCTCTGTTTGTTGCCATGTCCTTGTAGCCTTCAAGAGCCCGCTCGTATCTTTGCCAGTGGAGCTCATTTTGCCGCTTGTTGACGCCCTTGGAGGACATCTTGGCCTCTCCGCTTTCCTCGTCTTCTACGTAATAGCACTTGCTGCACAGAGCGATGGCTCGTGTGCCTTCTTTTTCAAGCTTGAACAGGCCAGGCTCTCTATTGCTCCACTTGTCCCAGGAGAGCCACTTGTTTTTCTCCCTTTCGAACTGTTTGCGAAGTTCTGGTCGAACTGCTTCTTCGAGAGTGTCGTATGAAAGGGCGAAGTACATGCTGTCCGTGTCCATCTGGATGAGCTCGAAGTCACGCCTGTCAAGATAGTGATCGAGGAACTCGTAGTAGAACTGCAGCATGCGCAACTTAGCAAGTTGATAGACAACGATGCCGACTTGAAAGGGCCGGTTTATGGTGACCTTGTTTTTGCGTAACTCGAGCTTGTATGAGCCCCCGATGTCTTCGAGATCTTCAAACCAGGCTGAGCGCAGGTGTTTGTCGACAGTGTCTTCGTCGTTGGTGTACACAACTCTTGTCTGTCGCTCAACAGCTTCGACGAACTTGCCGTAAGCCGAGTTGCCCAGAAGCTTGAACACTTCTGCTAGCAAGGCTTTCTCTTTGTCAGCGTCGCCTTTCCTTCGGTTGTTTGCAACCTCCTGGACGAACCAGTCGAAGATTTTGATGGGTGTGTAGTCGATCGTGCGGTAAACAGCGGTTATGTGGAGTCCGTGGTTGTAAAGCCACGCTAGCACTGGGGCGTAAAGCAGCACCTTTTTGGCTTGGAGAACACCCAGCAGCTTCTTTTGCCCGGGCAAGTGGGTTCTGTTGCTTTTAGCGAGGTAATCCTTCATGTGCTGAGGGACGTCCTCTTCGCCCACGCTGCGGTTTACAAAGAGCGGAGGAAACTCTTCGAAGTGCTCCCACAAGTCCTGAGGGACTTCAATGTCGACCTCGGCAAAGCCGAACCACTGTTTCGTGCGCAACTTGGGCCAGAAGTCTCTTGCGGCCTCTACTGGATCTTCGTACTGCACGACTTTCTCTTTACCACAAGGCATTTCCTGCATCATGGTGCTAGGGTAAAGAGAGTTCGCATCGAAGCCTAGAATACGCTTGACGATGCGAGCTAAGTCGTATTTGTGTGAGCGGATTCGGGTTTCACCACGCACGTGTTTACGTGTGAACACCAAGCTAGGGCCACCAACAACAGCCTCTTTCAGCATTGCATAGGCTTCGGCACTTGGGGCGAATAGTTGGGGGCGGTTACGCCCTCTCAGGGTTCCTCTAAGGATGTATTGCATCGAAACACCAGGCAACGAAACAGCGTCTTTGAAAATGTCAACCCCGAGCTTGGTGTAAAACGCTTTCATTTTCTCGAGGGTTTCGAGAAAGGGAGTAACATCGAGGTTGTTGTAATACTCCAGCCAGTCTCCGAAGGTCTTCATGCCGCGCTCTTTGAAAACCTGCTCGCATTGTTTGTACTCCTCTGGAGAAAGAACAAAGGAGTTTCGGAGTTGTGAGTACCAGCACCAGTATGGTGGAAGCCCCTTGTAGTCAAGTTTGTCAGCACTGTCAAACCATTCGTACGGGAGCCAGGACTTTGTCTGTTTCGCCCCATACGTCTTTACCCATTTGTCGTAATTGATGCCTGGGGACAGATAGTTTGTGACATCGAGGAACTTGAAGGAGGGCGTGTTGATGAACATGATTTGTCTCTGTTTCTCCCCTGCAAAGACGCCGTGTTCTTGCCCGAGATAAGAAACAAAGTGTTTTCTGATAAGGTGCAGATCGTATCGGCCTGAATTGAAACCAACCACTGGGACCTGTTCACACCATTGCTTGATGAGTTTTTGTTGGTCTTTCGTTAACTCCTCAAAATCCGGCGGCATGTATTTTTGAGCTATATCATCTCGGATCGCGTTGCCACGGCGCTCCAGAGATTGATAAAACAGCCGGATAAGCTCTTGGGGATCTTTAGAGCAAATGTACTCTGGCTCAGGCTCCAACGTGTCTGCAATGGAGACTGAGATAGGCACGTGCTCGCTTTCGTAAGAGAGATCTCTGGTCGGCTGACTTGCCTTGGTCTTGTCTTGATAGGCTTCGAAGTCGTAGACGATAGCGTGTGGATACGTTTCGTTTCTTTTAGGGGGGATTCGATCGTACCACCAGGGTCGGGGCATCTCGTGCTCCCACCGCTCAACTAGATTATAACCGAGCATCGTGCGAAGCTCGTGACTGATTTGCGCAGTTCTTAAGAAGGCTTGCTCCCTTGTGATTGGGTTGCCTTGCCTGTCGTTTTTGATGGCTTCGTTTCTTTGTTTGGGTGAGGAGAAACACTGGCGGCAACCGTGCCAGTGGCAGCCATGAAACTGGAACACAGTGTTGCTCTCTGGGTGATAGCCGTCAACCTTGTAGCCACCAATGGAGCGCTCGCCGCCGTGGCCACATCTGTGGTGGTGGATGTGGATGCCCCTTTGCCGGGCCTCATATTCAAGCCAACAGGTTGCTCTGATGCCAAAATTGGCTTCTGGATAAAAGGCCTTCTCAAAAGCTGACTCCGGGGCAAGAATCTGATTTCCGGGGCAGGAAATCTTGGTTTCGCCGCGAGTGCACGTCTTGGCGTGGCGCACTAGGTTACAGGATTTTGTGAACCTTGCCAAACAATCACCACAAGTGTAGTTGTTTGTGACTTTGTTTATGTCAGTGATTAAGAAGGCATGAGCGTTGTAGATACCGATAGTCATCGTAGGGGTGCCGACTTTGTCGTAGCGCGAAGGTGTGTAACTCAAAACAAAGTTGCCGTCATCTGTAACAATGTAAGCGGCAATCCCTTGTCTAAAGTGTCTTTCAAGCAAATGAAACTTTTGTAAAGTAACAACATTGCCATTAGGACAACCTCTACGGTGAAGAGCAAAGAAACTTTGTGCTAAGGCTTTGGCTCTGCGAGTACTCCTGTCTATACGAGCGCCTTGATGAACCGCCAAACACCGAAAGAGGCAAAGATCGTCATTGTAGTTGTCAAGAGAGATGACTTCTCTTTTGTCACGAAGCCAGTTGGGCAACTCGCCAAGGCCGATTTGCAAAGGGTGTCGATCTAAAATCGCTTTGGCCTCAACAAAGACAGCGCTTTCGAAAACCCATTTCGTATCAGGCCTGTTGATTTTTTCACCTTGAAGACGAAGCTCTTCTTTTTGTTGCAACCATCGTTTCGTTTGCGATAGTTTAGAAAACCAAGGGCTGCTGGTGTTTGTATAGTAAACAATGGATTCACCAGTTTCGATGTTTCGCAGCTTGTAGGCCCAGGTAAGTTTGACTTTATGCCTTGTGCGAACAGCTTGTTTGATTCTGTTCATCATTTGGGGTACAAGAGGTCTTGTTAGCCCCTGAGTAAAGCGCCAGTTTATGGTTCTCTTTCTTCGTCCCGGTCTGCCTTGTTCACCCTGTTCGCCGCGATCATATAGTTCAACAATCCGACTAGGCAGCAGAAAGTCACCCATACGCTCTCGATCTAAAGGGTCAAACCCTGCGAGGTTCTCGTTGCGAGGAACCCTCAAAAGGGGTTTTCTTTCTTGAGCATCGAGCCAAGCGATAAGCTCGCGCTGAGGGATATTATCGAAAACGTCACGCTCGTTGTTCATGGGACTCACCATATATATGGGTTTTGTCAGATACACAGGGGTCCCCTTTGTTCAATTGGTAATAACGCAGCACCAGTTGTTCAAATAACGGTTTATTAGGGGCTGTAACAGCTTAAAAATATAGAGGCCCCGGAGTAGTATAGTGGGAGTCAGCTCAAATACCACTTTTTTCCGAATGCCCAAAATAAGCCGCCAAACGCCCGAGTTACCACCCCCAGGACGACTAAAAGGAGTCCTGGGGGTGGTAACTCGGGCGTTTGGCGGCTTATTTTGGGCATTCGGAAAAAAGTGGTATTTGACTGACTCCCACTATACTACTATCACAACAGACGCAGACAATCCAATGAACCAATTAGTAACTCGAAGCAAAAAGCGCTCAAAAACAGGTGCGAGTAAGTCACAATTGGTTTTGGTTTTACTTCTGATTGGTCGATAAAATGGCGCGAAATTTAAGTCAATCACAAAGATTAAAAGAAACTTACCTCTATTCCAACCTCGGAGGTGTTACCCATGATCCTTTTGAGCACATCGTCGCTCAGAGAGGGAAATTTAAAGCCTGCCTCCCCATCCTCAATCGCCAGATTGCTTACGTTATACGCTTCCTCTTTGCCTAAAACGGTTGATTGAAGATCGTTTTTTATCACAGTATATTCTTCTCCCGGCAGCTTTAACGAAAGAAGTGTGTTGGTAATCCTAACTGTTAGGTTGTAGCAAAGATCAGAAATTCTCTTCACAGCAATTACCTGCGGAAACATTGCATCATATTTCAACATTGCTATTGTACTTTGCCAGTTGCATTTAAAGGAAGCCAGAAGTTAAACTGATTTAGCCGGTAATTGTGAAGGACAGCCCCTTCAACTGTCGGCCGACACGTTACCGACAGTGTTTAAGCCACCTGTCGGCCAGTATACCTTAACTATCCGTGCCCGGAATGGACAATTATTTTCTTTTATCTTTTTCTTACAAAATGTCGAGAGACTAAACATGTCATGTGACCCATTCACGGTAAATCGTAGTCAATAATACCGGGCAAATTCATATAAAGGAGAACCACTGAATCACACCAACTTTGCAATTTATAATCATCACATGACATCACAGAGGCCCATTTTCCCCTTTCCTTTTGTGCAATGAAACAATGATAACGGATCATGTGACGCAAACATACGACACCTTTAAAAAGCAAACATTAATTGAAAGTCATCAAAGTTTCTACTCTTGCCAATTTTCAGGCTGTTTTGGTAAATCTATTCAAAGTTAGATTTGCTTTCATAGTTTATGGATACTAGCCTCTGAGCCATGCCTTAACATGCTTGAGGGGGATAAGGATGATGGTACCAATCGTCATGGTGGTTATTAATGATGTTAGGATGATGTGATGATGACAGCAATGGCGAAGACGGTGCGAATGACGATGACGTGAGTCACAACACATTTTGTTTATAGAACAGTTCAATTTGGCCCTGTTCCATGACGATGATGATAAAGATGATGATGATGATGATGATGATGATGATGATGATTATAAAAAGGATGATAACATACATATTGATTTAATATGACAAAGTCTATGGTGATGGTAATGGAATGAGAAGAGGAAGAAGAAGAAGAAGAAGAAGAAGAAGAAGAAGAAGAAGAAGAAGAAGAAGAAGGGGTGCAGTCGATGATGACGATAAAGATGATAAAGATGGTGATGATAATGATGTTGATGATGATTATAAGAATGACGACAACATACATATTGATTACAACGATGGAGATGACGATTTCTATGGGAATGAGAAAAAGAAGAAGAAGAGATGCTGGTGTGGTAGTGTTACATGATGATAACGATAAAAATGATGATGATGATGATAAAGATGATGATGATGATGTTGATGATGATTATAGGAATGACGACAACATACATAATGATTACAACGATGAACATAACGATGTCTATGGCGATGGCGATGGCGATGACGATGATCTTACAATCAAAGCTCTGCTGTCGTTAACCATTTTATAATAGGGCATCGAAAACTGCAAGACTCCCAAAAAACGACTGACATTAGAACGTGAAGATGGTATTCACATACGTCGTTTTCCTGTTCGTAGATGATGGAGTTGCTAGCACCAAGCAGTCTACGAGACGTGTATTCCATGATGTTAGTAATACAATGTAGTAGCGATCTTCCTCCATCTATTACAAGGCGAGTATCGGACTTGTGTGTGGCCTTTAATGCGAGCAGTGACGTCATATTGAATAAGGTCTCTGACAGAACAAGCTGCAACGAAAGAAAATTACAATTCTTTATTAATCGATTTGTGTTTCGTATTCCAACCATTCATCTGACTATTAAGAAGCATGTACAATGGGTAATCCTTTTTCAGTTTTTGTGCCATCCCCATATATTTGGCCTATAAACGAGGAATATCGAGTCAAGGGTTTTAATCTAAATTTCTGACATATTTGTTTGAGCGCACCTCTCTGAGTGTGATAATAAGCGACTCAAGTGATTATCTGGAGGACATGCATGAGTCCTTGAGTGTTTTAAATTTGATAACATTAGCGAAACTTACTGTACGGTAAAAGTTTTTCCTGTTACAAAGAATGCATCGCACCTACCGTTGTATTGTAAAAGATACAGGCAGCCCCCTCTGTTGCTTTGTTTAAAATAACAGCAATCTGAAATAACCGCTCGAGATTCTTGACTCTTATTTCGCACATCCTGGATATAACGTAGTTTTTCGTCTGCAAGATATAAAGGACACATAGAATATCATTTTAAATTCCTGATTAAGGCTTCGAGAGGTTTTATGTGGCCCCAGCTTGTAATTATTGTCAACACTAGCCCCAGCTTGTAATTATTGTCAACACTAAACAATCATATCTGCTTCCTCCAAGCGCTACTCAAAATCATTTCTAACCAAAAATCATCTTTCTGTTCAACTCCAGCAGAAACCATTTTCAGCAGGTTTTTAGCAGTTCAAAATCATTAAGCAAGACTGCTTTCACAAAATGAATGTGAATTCACTGAAACAGGTCACAATTTTGAAACTCAAATGTGTAATTTATTGCGTAGCTTATGATTGGTCGACAAAAATGATACGACAACCATATGACTGAAAACAATAGCGCGACCTTGGATACGTCTTTGCAAGTTCAGAATTGTGGTTTGATGTCTCTTTATGATTTGCATGATAAACATATAAGATGCATCTTACAGTTTCTGATATTTTAATGCACCTTTTCATTGTTTTGAACAGGTTATTATTTGTAATAATCTGCATACATGCTCACTGAAATGCAACAACAGGTCATTATTATGGTCAGTGAGGTGGAACAGGAGGTTATTATTAAAAATAGTAACCTCCTGTTACACCTCACTGATCACAATAATAACCTACTGTTCCACCTCAGTGATTTTCTATAATCTTCTCAATTTAGCACATCAGCATAATTTATTAAAAATTCCAACATGGATAGCACTCGCAACACCCCTGACAAATACTTTTGATGTACATGTCAACAAAATAAACAAAACAGCCCTCTGGACCAACAACATACACCCTGTATCTCCGAGGGTTTCAACTACCTTGGTTAATAGTTTTAAATAAACCTTTACTATAGATACTATATAAAGGCAAAATCTCAATATTTTCTATTACATTGAACGTGGAATGAAAAATTATCGACAGTGAATTTCCTATTTTTATCTAAAGCTAGACTATGAGCAGTCTCTCTTTCCCAGCTTAGTCCATCAAGCGAGGAACGAAAAAACATTAGCGAATGGATAATGGCCGCGCGAAACTGGGGGCGTCCCAGTTTCGCACGGCCATTACCGTACGCTAATGTTTCTTCGTTTCTCGCTCGATGGACTAAGCTGGGAAAAAGAGACAGCTCGTAGTCTAATCTAAAGCCCATATTCCGAGATTTCTGATTATTGCTACTGCTGACTGTCAAGGAACTTTTTACCCTTGTCATGTAAGAATTGAAACGTTTCAAAAGTGTACTATTAAAATTTCACTTCGCTAGCTCACATTTTTTCCAAGATTGCATCCTCTTGATTCCTTTTTCCTATTTTGCGGTAACTTGAGAACTTTATACGCATCTTGTTGCAAAAAGTATCCTGCTTGGCCAGTAAAGAATATCACAAACGGCGCTTCACATCACATCACCGCGTTTCATCGAGGCCATAGTTGATCAATTCTAAACTGATTGTAACGGCAAGAAAAAATTCGCCCACGGGAGTCATTACAATGATTAAAATGCTTGCACAATCCTTACGGGATTTAGACAATCACTACTGTCACTAATGAGCAAAATTTCACAGCAAGTCGTTGGTTTGCTTGTTCTAAAACAATGAAAAGGTGCATTAAAACGGATAATGCCCTCGTTCCTCGGCCTCCTTAAAAATAATGATTTTTAAGAAGGCCTCGGAGCTCGGGCATTATCCCTTACTTAACACCTGCTTTTAGACGGGGGAGTTTGTATTAGACAAGCTTTTTCGCATCACTCAACGGAACCCAAGAATTGAATTTATCAGGATATCCCTTCCATTTTACAAGCGCGTGTTCTCGCTTATTATCACGACGAATCACTTTATCAATTCGAAATACATCTTGAGTTGTCCTTTGAAGTTCTTGTTCATAGAAGCTTCCTTTGACCGGTTCTCCTTGCAAATCAACTAATCGGTACGTAACTGGTTTTGTGTTCAATATTCCATCTATTTTAAAGACCTCTTCGGTCCAATTCGGTGTAAATCCTTTGTCGAGTATTTTTCGCTTGTATTTTGAAATTCTAACTCTGTCACCTACTGAAAATTTCGGTGTCTTGTTTTCTGAATATAATAAGTCGCTGAAAAGATTAGCGAAAACCTTGCTTTCATTTTTGTTTTGGTTGGCCTGTGCGGGAGTCATTTTAACGTTAGAATGATAAGTTTAAATATATTCGTCAACCAACTTGTCCAGTTTGTCAAAATAAACTGTACGGATGTGTTATTATTAACAGAAAACATCTTCCAGAGTTTTTGTTTCATCGCCCTGTTCCATCGTTCGACAACAGAACTCTCTTCTTCATTTTCTGATGAAGATTATTTAATGCCATGTTTATTGAGGAGGCTTCTCATATTTACATTGAAAAACTCTGATCCACGATCTGACCATAGCAACCGGGGTTGTCGACCTGATTTGAAAATTTTATTAAACGCACGGACGACTGAATCACCGCGCTTATCTTTCAAAGGTTCAATCCAACCATATTGTGAGAAAACATCGATGACCATCAAGAGAAATTTAAAACCTTTATTCCATTTGCTAAATTTCCCTATTTCAACCAAATCCGCTGCCCAAATCTTATCTATTCCTTGAGAAATGACTCTTCTCTTTGGAAAATTCGAATGATTGGTCTGTGCAATCCCTCAGCAAGGTTTTGAGCCCAACCATTATTACCTTTTTCCGTTTTTTGGCATTCCTAAATCCTAATTTTTGTTTCGTGTTTATTGTATTTCTTGTCAAAGCACGCCCCCATTGTCTATCTTTCCGTGGAATAGCGTCCAACGCTTTAACCATTTTTCTGTCTGCTTTTTTTACATTTTCGCGGATTTAATCTATTTGCACATATTGAATAATCAACGTCATGTTGTAAGCAACTGCATCTGTTTTTCCTGTTGGTTGTTGATAAATTTCTAAAATCTCGCCTGTGTCCGGATCATATCTCAGCTGTTGATGAAGCGGATTATATGGCCCTGGATAATTATGCCCTGGAGGCGTGACACCTTTTGGGGGTTTCGGTAATTTTCCAATTGATTTATGAATATCTAATCCTTTTCCATCAAGATCTTTTCGATCTGTTTTATATTTCTTGTTCGGCCTCACAGCTATTGATAATTGATCTATTGTTTGGCTTCCAACATTTTGAATCACTGGAGTTAACTTTTTCAAGCCATAATCAATCACTTTCTTTTGCAATTCAGGCTTTCACTTTAATTCACTTGCGCCATAACGACCCATTTCAACAGCTTTTTTATCTAACCAGGGGATCGCATGCGTTACTCCCTCAAACCCTAATTCAGCAATTGTAGATCCAATGCCCCCACCTTGTGAGGGCAGATTTAGTTTCCCGAAACAAATCGGTATTTTGTTTTACCGCAGGAGGCGCATTGAGCTTTTACCATTGCCCTGTTGTTTTTCGTCGTGACGCGATGTTCTGTACCATGCACATTTGGTGTGTACATTTTTTCTTTTAAGCAATAAATTTTCATCTTTTTAGAATGCGTTCAAAAAGATTTGATATATTTTACTAGAATTTTTTCATTCACTTTTGAATCATTTTTCGAGAACATATTAACAATGTCTTCAAATTATTTTCCCTTCTTCATTTTATTCAGGAATAACAAGTAAGGGTTATTGACCAGTCCCTCGGGGATTGTGATATATTCCCCTCATGGCATACTCGAGGGCGTAGCCCGAGAGAACGCCACGAGGGGAATATATCACATATCCCCGAGGGACTGGTCAATAACATGCTTATTGTTCACCTTGTGAGGTTTTCTAAAACAAAAAAAATATTAATTTTTCGGAGAGTAACACTTCGTTCAATTCAAATGCAAAAGACCATGATTCCGCAAGGCCGCATTGGGATCACGGCACATTACGGAGCGAGACGTTTGCCAAATTTGCATCGAGCACGTTGCTTCGTTATGAGTAGAAGGAGAGAGAGAGAGGAAAATGTATGAACAGTACTCGTGGTCTCGCCATGGCCCAACTGCCCGCCTTCATCTTTCGAAGATCAATGGAGTGGTTGCGGTGTGTTTTCCAAGGGAAAGCGGCAGAAACATATTCAGGTTCAAGCGTAAAACGAGGCGTCGTACATTATTGAAGACCCGAAACCTGAATCGAGGTACGATACCATCGAATAATGTTATTAACATTTCGCTTTTTGGTCGCGACCGGCAAGTTAATTACGTAGTAATATGATTGATGAAGTTGTCTTTTTTTGTAAACAAAAAATATTGACCGATGCTAGAGCGTTCTCCTTGTTACGCCCTATTTTGTCTTCCCGTTTGTGTTATTTTGTATTATGAGGGGAATAAGTCGAGGGGACTAAGGCGAAGGGAATATGTCGAGGGGAATATGTTGAGGGTAATATATAATCCTTTGTTTTGCTATTGATATCAGCTATTGTTTTCAGCCCCACCTCTCCCCTTTACAATCAAAGCCGCACCCAGCTTTTCAGACACTCTAATGAACGGGGTTATGTGATACATTCCCCTGAAAAGAACAAAGAAAACCGAGCTAGGTGGAAAATAAGCAATAACACTCAAACTTTAAACTGTAAATGTCTTGTATTGGGAAATTATTGGATCGTGCTTTTTCAAATTTTGTTCCCATTCCAAAGGCGGCGGCATACCAAAGGAATCGAAGTAGTGAAATAAATTATTTCTCACAAAACAACACACCCAATGTGTTCCCTGATTTCCTAAATCATCTAAATTCAAGATGCAAGGAGAATGTTTTTTCCCCATCTTTTCATTTCTTGAGAATATTCCTTTCAATGCAATATTCAAATAATCGCACCATTTCCACAAATCAAAATTGCTTAGCGCTTTATCAATGTACTTCGGTTTTTTAATTTTTTTCCTGCTCCTGTATAAGGAGTTGTTGATCTATCCCATGTTCCATAAAAAGGCTGGGGCGGCTCCAACCTCATTCCTTTCCTAACCAAATCCAACTGCAGTACTGTTAGTTGATGGCACCACACATATGACTGGAGATTTAGACATTCGGGGAAACAAATTGATTTCTCCTGGAGGAATTGGTATGAATAGAAAACTTATCACCAATATGGACACGGATGAAGACGATGATCTTTCAGTTGTCAATATGATAACTCTGAAAAAATTCCATCCTGATGCCTCGGCACCTACACATGAAGTCACCAAAGATATTGATTTGAAAGAACTTTTCAATGTAAAAAACTCAAAACAACAAACTTTTGAACATCTGGCAGCAAATTATAACAATCTTGTATCTTGCAATGATGTCAGGAATATCTTTCTCAGTCGTGAAGAGACGTTTCCAATGCAAGTTGGTTTGAATATGGGAAACAATTTCATTTGGATGTGAAAGACCCTGAAGAAATTGACCAAGCAGCCAATAAAAAATATATGGATGATGCACTGGGAGATAGAAAGATTCTGAAAAGAGATTCTTCTGGTGATCTCGATATGAAATCAAAGTCCGTGAAAAATCTGGAACCACCTGTCAACAATTCCGACGTGCCTACTAAATCTTATGTTGATATCAAGATAGGAAGTGTGGAAGAGGAACTGACAAAAAAACAGAAGAAAATCTTAAAAATATGTCAATGAATTCCATGTTTCTTAATCCGCAGACCTGAAAAATAAATTCGCTTATCTGATGAGAACTGTGGATGAAAGTTCAACGGAAACATAAGATGAGCTTCAAGTGCTTTCACTCAATACTCGCCCTCAAAGTCCAAACAAGAACAACCAACTCGCTTATTATCTGTTTTTTTTCCAAACAAGCTGACAACAAATATCGTAGAAGAATTGGCTTCAATATGCACCAAATCGCAGAAGGAGAATATACGATTTGCGTTGGGTTTTTTCCTCCAACAATTACGAATGTCTCTGTCAATGCTGTTTCAACGAGTTTGAATGTTGAGCAACAATAATCAAACATTTTCCAGTCAACAGACCCATTGAAAAGCTTCATCAGGTGCATTATTGATATGCACAAGTGGAAAATCACTCCACCAGAATTCTTGATGCTTGACGTGAAATGCGATGGCGTGAAATCATCACCAGCGCAAGGGGCAGGATATCTCATCATTTATGGAGTCAGTGGATTTCATTCAGATGTTCCTGCTGAAGTTTTCGACAAGGCTTTCACGTTCACGAATGCAAAAATGGTCATGCAAACTAACCTGGATATGAATGGTTTCAAACTCTTAGATGGCCCGAAAATGCAGTTTGAGAGGAATGGTTTCTTTTCAAGACGAAAAAACAATCCTCAAGATTTGGTTTTCTTCCCTGATCAGAACACTTTCTTTTGTTTTCTTCCTGTTCAGTGCGTTCTTTTAAAAGCGTTTCTCTTCGTCCAAGATAAACTGGGTTCCTTCCCAGCTGTGACAATCAAGGCAACCGCGCAATCACAGGAACATCAGACCGTGCTTGTTGTCACTGGAACGATTGTTTGAGGTGCGACACTCAATCCGATTGTGTTACGGCGTTGTGAACGGTGCTGGAGTGTGTTTGAAAACTTTTCAGGAACTGAAGAATTACACCAAAAAAATTGAAACGTGTCATTTCGCCTTCACATACAAAAAATTTTCGACGGAACTGAAATTGAACTTGAGAGGAACACAATTTGATTCTCAAGCATTCAGGAATCAAGTGAAAACAATTGATGACATGGTCATTGACTTGTGCGTGAATGTTCACAGATATAAAAAAGACTATGAAAAATGGAAAAAGAATATGAGATCTTTAAAATGAGTGATTCGGAAAGTTGGTATGGAGGAAGAGCTGGATTCTGTTGGGAACCTGAGGATGATGTGTAAGGAGATCCAGATTGGAAACCATCGAGATGGGACGATTCTTCTTCGGATGAGTTCCCAACTTGCGATGAAAGCGAGTCGGATGAAAGGGTTTTCCTTTAATTTTCTCAAGGATCGGACTTATTGATAATCACATACTTCACAAAATCATCATCAGGCTCATCAGACCCCAGAAAAATATCATCAGGTTCCACAAAATAATCATCAGAATCATAAAAAACATAATCATCATTAGACGCATTAAAATCATCATCAAACATAGCAGATGATGGCTTCAAAACTTCCTTTGATGAACACCTTCTTTATGCTCGGGAAAATTAAGATGAGGTGGTCTAAAAGAACTGGCTTGAATCTCACGTCAACACTTCCAATGAATGGAGTACCAATGATTGAATGTGGGTCGATTTCACGAACCTTTTGATTGAAAGGGCAAGTGATTTTTTCTCCATCTGTTTGAAGTTTCAAGTTAAGATTTGAAGTTTCACTTCCATACTTGTGGAGAAAAGAATCAATACACAAAAATTTCTGTTCTCTTCCTCCTTCTAATTGAGCAAATTCAGCAATTTGGAAGGTTTTGCATTTTTTGCAACTGGCAAACGTTTCTCGAATTTTGTTCGAACAAAGTCCTTGAACTCTTTTCCAACGCTCTGAAATATTCCTGTAGTTACTTTATCTTCAACTGTCAAAACAAGAGAAAAATCGTTTCTTTTTCGTTTTCATGTTCGAAAATTTGCATTTGTCCTTGAACCCTAACAACTGCTGCTTGGCTGTTTAATGAACAATATGTAAAGGCACTTTTTATTTCTGGTTCGTCATCTTTGAGTTTTCTTGGATAATTTTTTTCTGGTTTGTTAAGTATGCATTTGAGAATTTCTTTTGCTTCTTTGGTTGCCATTTTATATGAAAACACAAAAAAATTTCAAAAAAAGATCAACAAGATCTTCAGAATCATTCACATTCTCAAAGTCATCAAAGAAAGAAAGCGGCCTCAAAATGATGTTACCAAGAAACACTTGCCTGAAACACTTGCCTGAATCTCAAGACGACCGTTCCAATGGATGGAGCACCGTTGATGGCATGCGGATCAAACTTCTTTTTCGATCTTTCACCAACCTTTTGGTTGAAAAGGCAAGTTATTTTTCCTTTTTGCGCATTAAGTTTCGAATAAACCTCTTGGCATTCACTTTGATCCTGCTTGAGAACAGCAAGTGAATCTGAATGAACCTTCAGTTTTGGGTTCAGCTTCCAGATTGCTGGTTTTGATTCATCTGTCAATTGTCTGAGTCTGGTTTCAATTTCCGCAAACAATTGGTGGGTTTCTTCGTCTGCAACTGTCAAACCAAGAGAAAAATTCTTTTCTTATCCTTCATTTTCATGCTCGAAGATTTTCATTTTTCTTTTAACCATGATATATGCTGCTTTGTCGTCATAATTGAATGGAAGAACAGTGAAAGAAACGTTTCCTGATTTTTTGATTTCTGGTTCACAGGAAAAGTTGAAAATTTACATGCACATGTAAAAAGTAATTTACAACATGTAAATATGGATTAACATACTTTGTAAACTGCGATTTACATGTTAGGGTTTTGTAAATAAAATTTACATGAAATTTACAGCTTTGAACACACATGTAAATCTACTGTAAATAGTTATTTACATGGTTCTTGCTACAGTAAGAAAAAAGAGGGTTATGTAAATAACATGGAAATTATTCCACACACATTTACAGTATCTAGACCCTGTAAATAACATGTAAATCGAAAAAGGGAGCCTGCAAGGAACAATGTAAATAACATGTAAATCGAAAAAGGGAGGCTATCCTGTAAATAACATGTAAATAAAAAAGACAGATTATAAGGAAACCTGTAAATAACATGTACATCGAAAAAGGGAGGCTATCGTGTAAATAACATGTAAATCAAAAAAGGGGGGCTATCCTGTAAATAACATGTAAATCGAAAAAAGGAGCCTACAAGGAACCCTGTAAATAACATATAAATCGAAAAAGGGAGGCTATCCTGTAAATAACATGTAAATAAAAAAAATAGAGACTACAAGGACCCTGTAAATAACATGTAAATCGAAAAAGGGAGGCTATCATGTAAATAACATGTAAATAAAAAAAAATAGAGACTACAAGGACCCTGTAAATAACATGTAAATCTAAAAAGGGAGCCTGCAAGGAACCATGTAAATAACATGTAAATCGAAAAAGGGAGGATATCATGTAAATAACATGTAAATCAAAAAAGGGGGCTATCCTGTAAATAACATGCAAATCAAAAAAAGAGAGACTATAAGGAACCCTATAAATAGCATGTATTTCGAGAAAAAGGAGGCTATCCTGTAAATAACATGTAAGGGAGGAGGGAGGAGCACGAAAAGCTGAAACATGTACACGCGTGTGAGTATCGGCGCTTCGCGCCTCCCCTCGAGGATTAGAGAGTCACAGTATCGAACTTCTTGATATTTAGAACTAAAGGCAGTTTTCCCCTGCTTCACTCTTTTACAATTATTCGTTACCTTCAATAACTTGAAATTTTATTAACTCGAACTGTTTTAAGCTTTCTCTGACGGCTCGAGTTATGTAGATTCTAAAAACTCACGCCAAAATGCGGGTGCCTTTGAAACACTGAAATCGACCGGAACCGTGGTATTGAAGCTAAATGAAAATAGGAAGCTGTGAAAGACATGAACACTGATAAATTACATGGGACTTCTACCATATCATCGGACTTTATCAAAACTCAGTCCAACTTTCATCGATGATCTGTACTATTTAAAGCGTATTAAAAATGCTCTTATTGAGCTACATACTTATTGAATCCATAGCTGCAAAAACCATGTAATTAAAATGGGAGACTCCAGATACTCTGTAACAATATATCATGTAACCCTTTTAAAAGTCGTGTAAATGAAAATAGCGAGACCGATAAATTCCTGTAAAAGAAGCGCTTGAGTGTGCACTCGGGCATATTGTTGATTCTCGGCAGCCAGTCGGAAAATAAAACTGCAACAACAGACAGAGCCAACGTCAAGATTACTTAGCGTTCGGTATTGGTAGAATAGCTTACCGGAATAATAAAAGTACGAAGACTTTCCTTGAAAATGATGCCGCGCATGTGACGCGTGACGCGTGACACGCGTCAGAATTCTCATACAAAACAAGGCCGGTCCCCTTATTGAAATTGTTCTAGCACTGATAATGTCAAAAATAAAATAATAAAATAGGCCAACTTTAAAGTGCAAAGAGAGATTCGTAAAAGTTGCGTAGTCTAGTTCAGTGGGTAAATGGCTGGTACCCCGTGAGCACCTGAAAACGTTTACCCTTCACGAGGAATAGTAATGGTAAAAACGGCAAACTGATCCTTACGGCAAAAAGAAAAGATAGAGACAGAAGTGAAATAAAAAACAATAAACAATTGAATATATTTGCCCGATATTTCGGTTCGCAAAACAAACCTTCTACGGGGGCTAGAAAACAAAAATCAATCATACATTTTTGTTTTCTAGCCCCCGTAGAAGGTTTGTTTTGCGAACCGAAATATCGGGCAAATATATTCAATTGTTTATTGTTTTTTTATTTCACTTCTGTCTCTATCTTTTCTTTTTGCCGTAAGGATCAGTTTGCCGTTTTTACCATTACTATTTCAAGATTTTTACTGATCCAGGTCTACGATAGATCCGGTACTCTGTCTTCATTGGTTTGTCGTTGTGGTTTTACCGTTATTACAGTTCCTTTACGAGGATCCTGGGGAAATATAACAATAAATTTTTCAGTTATTCTAGGAGCAAAATTATATAAGCAGAAGCTAGATTCTCGTCAGTGACTCCTTGGAAACGGGAAAGTTAATTCTCCAAAATCTCTCCGTTGAGCTAAAACATGCTGGATCCATGCAACTCAGGGCCTACGAAAGGGTACAATCTATGTCCCTATACATGACGCATCCACCGCTGAATAATGAATGCCACTGACCCGAAGGCGCCGAAGGCGGGATATTTTCAACGGTCGAATGGCGGTTGAGTTTGACTACTGGCGAAGCTTCGGGCCTTAAAACGGCTTTATTCAGTGGAAATCTCAATACAAAATGCCCTAAAAGAATGAAGAAGAACCCACGCATCTTTGCAGGTATGTTTTTAACGCTGGGTAGCGTTTCGATTTAATTTTTACTGTCAACCATGGCACGAATCTACATGTACATGTTGAAATGCTAAATACTCAAGTCAGTTTATTTTCACAAAAATGGTGTGATATATTTCACTTTAAACCGTCACAACTTGATAGACAATGAATCGAAAAAGATCAGTTTTGAGAAATGTACATTAGGGTTTATAGAGGGTTACAAGAACACAGCTCATGGCACACGTAAGTTAACTTAATAATTTAAGCTTACATGTAAGTTTATACCTGC
Organism: Cladopsammia gracilis; assembly: GCA_022457155.1. NCBI lineage: Eukaryota > Metazoa > Cnidaria > Anthozoa > Scleractinia > Dendrophylliidae > Cladopsammia > Cladopsammia gracilis. The sequence continues at coordinate 242,233 of JAJGOT010000133.1, read as the reverse complement.
AAAGTTTTACAATACATGAAGGGGCAGAATACTTCAACTACATAAATCAAGACTGCTACTGTGGTCCAGCAGTCACCAAATCATAATTTACATAATAAACCTGCCATCTCTTTTTGGAGCTGCTACTGCGGTCTGCAGTCTGGCAGTCGACATTATTTACATAACGACTGTAACTGACCTCCGCAGCGAAACAAAAGCATTGTGTGTATTTCTCGTTCTTTAAGTGTGCCAAGCGAAAAATAATATAAAACGGTGAGAGCGAAAAAATATAAAATGGTGAGCATACTTGCCCAAATTCACAGTCAACCACTTCGATCGTGACTGCGGTAGCAGTCGATTTTAGGACTTGGCTAAACTCACAGTCAAACACTTCGGGACCGCGGACCGCAGTAGTAGTTCATTTTAGTACTTGCCCAAAATTCACAGTCAACCACTTTGGGACCATGGTAGCAGTAAATTTATGTCGATGAAAGTGGGCCAGGGATTCTGCAATAGCTCCTTTACCTGGAAATGCCTTGAATGCTTCTAACTGTCCAATGCCCAATACTGTCCAATACTATTGACTGAGTGGGAGGGCCAGACGGGAAAATAATTGGCTCAAGGTCATGGCGTATGGACCGAGCGCAGCGAGGTACGTGCGCCATGACCGAGAGCCAAATATTTTCCCATCCAGCCCGACCAAACTCAGTCAATAAGTATTTTATAATATGACTATTGCGAGGTCACTCTTGAACTCGAGCGGGGCTGGACGGCTTTTTGCGGACCGGCTCACGTCAACCCGTCCAGCCCCGCTCACGTCACCTTTCAATTCTATTTTCTGTATGATTGCGTCAGCGGGGCCGTACGGTCATATTATAATGTACATTTAAATACAGTTTTGTAAGCTTACATGTATAACTGAGAAATATTAAGTCTTCAAAACAACAACATTAAGTATGAATTAAGCTTAAATATGCAGATTGTATTGTGACTGGTCATCATCATCATCATCATCACTGGTCACTGGTCAGTATAAATAGAGGTCATTCTGCGAAAAGTTGTGTAATACGGCTTTGTATTTTTACAAATAAGGTGAGAAAAAATAAAAACTGACGAGTTAAAATGCCCAGCCTCATTACACAACTTTCTGCTGATTAAATTGTTTGTTATACATGTGCATGTTATTTTTTATATAGTTTACCTATTAGTACTATTATACAACAATCATCTATTCCCAAATATAAGTTTTTGAATAAATTTTAATGTTTTCCCTATCCTATAGTCAGACAAGTGCAATAATATGGCATATTTCACTGGTTTTGTTGCTTATTTGTGCCCTCAAATGCTATGTTGTGTAGATTTTGGACTCCAGACTGAGTATAAAACTCTGACTATATTAATTTATAATTCAACACATTGATACACTGCCTAAATATGGTAAAAAACGTTATCTATATTCATGTATGCTGTGTCTACATGACGTATATCCAACAATGGAGGTAAATTTTCGCATTTTGACAAGAGAATGCAAAAATGACGGACTGGCCTCAATATTTTTTCTTCAAACTGTGCTTTGTTATCAATGTGTTGAATTATAAAACTATTACTGCGCTCAAGCTTACGTGATATATCGCCTAATTTTAGCTGACAAGGCCATAGGCCAAATCGGCTAAGGGATGGACCATTAGAAAAGTGATGGGGGCAGGGGGGATTTTGGGAGAGGCAAAAAATTTTTTTTTGTCCACCTAAGGTGGAAATCTTCTTTTTTTTTTTTTCACTCGATGGCTGGAATATTTTTTTTAATAGTTTATTTTTTAATTGTCCTTGGGCAGATTTTTTTTTTTTGCGATGATGCGTGGGAATTTTTTTTTCCGTAATAATTTACTGGGAAATTTTTTTTTTTGCTTCCCCCCCCCCCCCCCATCACTTTTCTAATGGTCCATCCCTAAGAATTAGGCAATAAATTCAGGTGCGCTTTTGCGCTATAATAGTTAATACATGTATATTACAGTTGTAAGACCAAAACTATAATTTATTGTAGTGCCTACAGCCATGTGCAGCTGTGTGCTATCTCTAAGTACCTATCTCTGATAGGTACTCCATGCAATTCATTTTCATAACATTACAGATTAAAAATGTGAAGATGTTCACAGTTACAGGTTGTATCCTGTGTGATTGTGGAAAATAGGATACTGTCAGAAAGAAGAAACTATGAGACATCTACTTAAAGGCTTAGAAGGATAGTTTTGCAGCAGATTACTTGATAGATTAAGTCATAAATTAGGATGAAGTGACAGTTTTGGTCAGTCTGCATTTTGTACCCAGTCAGCAGACTGCACTTGATACCTACATGTAATATGCACTTATGTCAGTCTGCAATCTGCAGTCTGAATTTTATAACGTCCAGGATTGTAACTTGGTTGATCACTTAGATAGTACCCTTTCATAAAAATACCCTGTTGGTCTTGAGTGGGATTGACTTGAACACTGTACTATGGAGTATTAAAGTTAAAAATTATTGGTCACCTCTTTCTGCACATTATTCAAAAATAATGTTCATTCACTGTAATTGTGAATGGATTGCATCATTCTTTTTAAACTCCCAATGTCAGTGAAATCAAATATTCTAATCAGTTAAAAGAAACACATTATTGAGTAATAAATAACCAGGTGTACATGTAACTGTATAGAGAGGTGAGGGTGTTTTTCTTATACACTGTACATGTATGGTGGTGTACTGTAGGTAATTTTGGGTTCACAGAAATTTTCTTTACACTGTATTATTATTTGTATTTATGATAAAAGGTGTTTATAAAAACATTGAAGCTGATCTAGATAAAAATTATATATTGTTAAAAGACTGAATTTTCGACTGCAGCTGCGGTCTTCATCAGAGTAACTAAAATATGCAGTTCAAGTGTAATATGCTAAAACTAAATTAAGAATCTTTATCTAGATCAGCTTCAATGTTTTTATAAACACCTTTTATCATATATGGATACTGATCGCCCATCAAATATCAAATATTATTTGTATTGTTGCTTTTAGTATTTTAGAGTTTGAATATGCACCAAGACAAAAGCAAAATTTATATAAGAGCTGTAAATTGTTCTGTCTTGAAACTGAAAGGAGGATATCACCGTCTGTCCAGCATGCTTTGGTTAAAATTCAGGTGAATGACTTCTGATGAGAGTTTTATGTTCGTCACAGGAAAAAATGAAATAATTCTGAATGATTAATGCTTGTACCATAGAAAATTCAGAAAATTGCGAGAAAAGTGAAGATTGATTTTGAACTAAAAACAACACAACCAGTGTTAGATTCAATAAGTCAAAGCAAGCAAATACATGGATATTTCTTCTAATATAAACCGGCATTGTTTTGAAATGGCAAGAAGGTTTATTGATTCCACGAATCTGAAGAGATTTCAAGCATCTACATGTACCATGCAATGCCGATTAAGGGTTTCGACCCCTCTGTGAATTTAAGCGGCCTTAAAGCAAAATGTAAACATAACCCAAAATGGAAAATATTCTGTTAAGGTGAACACAATAAAAAGGTTAACATTTCTTCTGCTATGACCAACTGACCTCCAACCTCAATGGCATCTGTGTAAAATGAGTTGCTTGCGGGTCACCGCCTTTTGATAATATAGTTTGCTTGCAATGCATGCAATGCATCTCCTTTTGTACACTGTATTTACAAGTCACTTTTTATTCTTAAACATGAACCTGCGGTATAAAAGGGCAAAGCCCCATGCCGAATCTAATGCAAATGAGCAAGAACAATAGATTTTGCTGATTTGCACGAGTTGGACAGTCCAGCCCCCTTTTATATCGCGGGTTTGGCTATGTTCATGTATATTATTCACATCAACCATATACCCATCTATTCACTGGTTATATTAAAAAGTGACTCTGAGGATAGTATATTTAATGTTAAAGCAGTGATGTGGAAGTATGCTTCATATTTTCTCAATTTCGAATACAATATGTAATTGTGTAATTTCATGTAATTTCTGATTTCTTTTCTCCTATTAGAAATGGCATTCAAAGAGATTCAAGGAGAGCTTTTTATGGTGAGAGAATAATTATTGAATATGTTATATTTCCATGTACACAATATTATAAGGCTGCTTTCTAACAGGAGCCTGGTAGCAATTAGGCACCTAAGTAACTGACATTGGCACCTACATGTACAATGATTGTGTTAATATTTTGCTGCAGCACTAAACATTATTCAAATGGGATCCTTAGGTCTGATCTCAAAATCAGTGTTTTAGTTCATGACTACTGTATGGAATAACATAATTTGGTGTTGTTTTCTTTTGATGTAGACACAATTAATTTACCCTGCCAAACATTCATGGTCAAATCTGATAAACTGCACCTAAATTTACCGTACATTGTGTATTTTTTTGAGTTAAATGTCCCTGGTCTTTGTTTAAAACTTGGTCTTGTTAACCCAGAAAAATTTGAACCTGGTGTTTATTCAGGGACCAGCATTTTATTCATTGTCCCTTGGTGACTGAATTTTTTTTTTATCAGTTCCCCATTCTCAGAAACTCATGGCTGTGTTTTATTGATATTCTTTGGAGAAATTGGATTGTGATCACTGTGTTAATAAGAAACCTTTGATCCAAAGTCCATAACTTGTCGCTGGATTTTCCATACTCATGTTTATTGTTAACTTAAAATCCTGGTTATAAGCCCACCCTGTTAATAATAGGCCAACAAAATTCTTCCAATAATACCCCCTTCTGGATTAAGCTTCCACATCTCCACAACAATTCGTTACATAAAGAACATAAACTGACTGAAACAATTGAACAGTACTGTATCACAATATTTTGTACTTATCATTCAATAAACTCTTACAAATTTGTATAAGCCCAGGACTAACATGTATAACTGGGATGTTGTGGCCTTTAAATTGTTATTAAAAATGAGCTTTACATGTAGTTTCCACTAGGTTTTTTCATAATGTAAAATCTTATGCACAGGCCAGTTGCAGGTGACAGTATGTTATCATGCAAGTACCTTTGAGTGACCACATTTATACTGATTACAGATTTTAGCTTCAGTTCAGTAGAAGTTTCCACTAGGTTTTTTCATGATGTAAAATCTTATGCACAGGCCAGTTGCAGGTAACAGTATGTTATCATGCAAGTACCTTTGAGTGACCACATTTATACTGATTACAGATTGTAGCTTCAGTTCAGCAAGTGAAAGCATTTTTGTCAGATCTTTAATGCCATTTTGGCATAATTATATTCATAGGCTGCAGGTACCTGGCCTATTAATTAAAGGAGAAATGCTAAATTAACCTGGCTGATCAATTTTAAATTAACTTTGCCCTAGCAACAGACAAAAACCTTGGACCTGCTCTCTTATTTACCTACTGTAAATGACAATAATTCTAATTCTTGTCGGTGTTACTTGTATGTAATGTTGAAGTGTAAATGTTGTATACAAAATAAGTTCCACACATAATCTTGTTCAAAATCTCTGATGAAGTCTGTACTAACATGTATCAGATAAAACTGGTCTAGTAAAGCAAGATCAGCTGCTGTGTGCTGCCCACTTTTCTTTGATAAAAAATAACTGGACGCAAAGGGCAGTTGCCTTAGTTACAGTCTCTATTAAGCGACCCTCTATTAAGCAGTCACTTAACAAATGCCCGGAATTGCTCCCCATGTTTACTGCAAACTTGACCGCATTTAAGCAATCTTCTCTATCAAGCGGTCAGTTGGCTATTCCCCAAGGGTGACCGCTTAATAGAGGTTTGACTGTATTTAGGCATACTACTACAAGACACGTCTGCTCACTGCAGCTGTTTTTTGTTTTGTTCCGCAGGGTTCAAGAGAAAGAGCATCCCCATGGCCAAGCTCTGGCAGAAAAAGATACCAAAGCTGCAGTCAATGTACACTGCACAGTGTACATGTAGCTCTTTGAAAGGAACAATGCAAACAAACAAAAAAATTCTAAAAAGCGATCAGTTACTGTGCCATATAGGTTCTACTTAAAATAGCATTTGAGTTATATAGTTATAATAGGCATGAAATGCCAGTTTTTATGACAAAAGACTGTCATAGTCAGCAGCCATTGTGTTTACATGACAAATGGAAATATATTTTGCAGGGGTGGAAATAACGGCCGGTCAACGGACAATGTCCGGCCTGATTGGGGCTTTGACCGGTCAAACGTTCATCTTGCCGGTCATGTTGACCGGTCACATCCATATTGATCCTTTCAAAACTTTAGAAATACAATAAAATAGCTGTTGTTTACCATGCACTATGACTTTAAGAAATATCGCAAAGTTATCCTATAGTTATCTTAAAGTTACCCGTAAAGCTACCGCAAAAGTATCGCAAATTCGGCTACCGTAACGTTAGATTAACCGTAATTTTCCCTCGAAACTACCGTAAAGTTATAGCAAAGGTACCGTAATGTTATTGTAAAGTTCCCGTAAAACTACCGTATAGTTATGAAAGCTACTGTAAAGTTATCGTAAAGTTCCCGTAAAACTACCCTATAGTTACGAAAGCTACCGTAAAATTATCGCAAAGCGGCTACCGTAACGTTAGATTAACCGTAATTTCCCCTCGAAACTACCGTAAAGTTATAGCAAAGGTACCGAAACGTTATTGTAAAGTTCCCGTAAAACTACTTACAGTTATGAAAGCTACTGTAAAGTTATCGTAAACGGTTACGGTTACTGTAACGTTATCGTAAAGTTCCCGTAAAACTACCGTATCGTTACGAAAGCTACCGTAAAATTGTCGCAAAGCGCCTACCGGCCGTAACGTTAGATTTACCGTAACGTCCCCGTGAAACTACCGTAAAGTTATAGCAAAGGTACCGTAACGTTTTTTATGAAAGCTACTGTAAAGTTATCGTAAACGGTTACGGTTACTGTAACGTTATCGCAAAGTTCCCGTAAAACTACCGTATAGTTATGAAAGCTAATGTAAAGTTATTGTAAACGGTTACGGTTACTGTAACATTATAGTTATGAAAAGCTACCGTATAGTTATCGCAAAGCTACCAAGCCGTTATCGTAAAGTTTCCGTAACGTTATATCATAAAGTTGCCGTAAACAAATAATAATAATAAATGCTTTATTTATCCTGAAAAACCGATCAGCGAATTTACCGTAAAGTTATCGCAAAGCCATCGTAACGTTATCGTACAGTGCTGGTAAAACTACCGTAAAGCTACGGTAAGCTACCACAGACGTTTACCACTGGGGGGGGGGGGGGGGTGTCGTATTGTGTACTTAATTAATTACATTCGCTTTACTTGACCGGCCAGAAATGAAATATGACCGAGCTAAAATTTATTTGGCCGGTCATCTTGACCGGTGGACGTCCCAAAATTATTTCCAGCCCTGATTTTGACAAATTCTTGTTAAAACTTGCCTTAATATTATTTAGTCATAGGCAGAAAAATACCCACTTAAGCCCTGGCCAAACTGACTGCAAGTATATGTCTAGATGCAAGTTGTTCCAAGTTGTAAACAAACCATTTCAATGTACATGTAGTCTCGCACATACACCCAAACCAAGGTAAACAGTAGTGACAGCAACTTGCGATAACTTACTGTGGTTCATTAACTGGTATTAAAAACTTGCATCAACTTCCACAAGAATCTATGCTTATTCGAATTGAATGAAAGTTATTGATGTAACTTATTACCGATGTCGACTTGTCTCTCCATTTGGCCAGGGCCACAGATGTTCATGATCTTTTTTTCAACAAGTGAAAGAAAATTGACATCTTATAGTCTTTTAGAGGACCCCTCTGTGGTGAAGTTGGCATCCTCAAAAAAGATTACTATTAACATGTATGCATTTAAACTGACATGCCTTGCACATTCCATCTAAAACTGTAAAGTTGTATTCATTTTTGTGGCATGAAATATTTTATGTGATAAGGAATCAGCACTAAATCGAAAGAAATTGAGACTGTTGCATTGCTAGACTAACAGCTGTACTTGTCTAAACAGTAAGGTCCTGAAATTATGGTATGGTGTTGCAAAAATGTTTGACATAGCATTGATAAATAAAATATATTTATCTATTTTTCTATACTATTTTTCTATTTATGTTATTTACACGATAGTCCCCCTTTTCGATTAATGTTTTTACATGGTTCCTTACAGGCTTTCTTTTTCGATTTACATGTTATTTACAGGATAGCCCCACTTTTTCGATTTACATGTTATTTACAGGATAGCCCCCTTTTTCGATTTACATGTTATTTACATGATAGCTCCCCTTTTTCGATTTACATGTTATTTACATGATAGCCCCCCCTTTTTCGATTTACATGTTATTTACAGGGTTCCTTACAGGGTTCCTTTTTCGATTTACATGTTATTTACAGGATAGCCCCCCTTTTTCGATTTACATGTTATTTACAGGATAGCCCCCCTTTTTCGATTTACATGTTATTTACAGGATAGCCCCCCTTTTTCGATTTACATGTTATTTACAGGATAGCCCCCCTTTTCCGATTTACATGTTATTTACAGGATAGCCCCCTTTTTTCGATTTACATGTTATTTACATGATAGCCACCCCTTTCGATTTACATGTTATTTACAGGGTTACTTACAGGCTCCCTTTCTCGATTTACATGTTATTTACAGGATCTTCTCTTGAATTTACATGTTTCACTCAAAATATTTACATGTTATTTACAGGTTTGACAATAACATGTAAAAGGGGAATTAGCATGTAAATTATCATTTACAGTATCTTTACATGTTATTTACATGTTATTTACATACAATGTAAATTTTCAACTTTTCCAGTGGTTTGTCAACTGTGAGGTTTTGGGTATCAAATTCTTCTGTGGTTGTCATTTTATTGAGAAACACAAAAAAATGGAAAAATTGATTTAAAACGGATCAAACAAATCGTTCAAGAAACGATCAAAGAAAAAAGTCAGGAAAAGCACTTATTTGAAGGAGCGTTCGAATTCAGCTTCACAACCGGCTGCCCATTCGTGAAGTTCTTCTTGAGAAAGAGCAAAAATATCTGGATAAAATATTTCATATTATTCATGATTGATCCTGAATTTCCCACTCTTTTTTGGAATATCTTTGATGGGAATATTGAAAAATGCTTAAATTTTGTTTCTTGTGAAGAACCAGTGTTTGTTGTCGCCTTGAACATCTAGAACGCACATCATTTGCTTGCTTCGTGGATCTAGATTCACAGCTTCAAGATTCAACCTCATTCCATCTGCTCTTCTCAAAATGAATGAATGGTTGTGTTTGAGAGCATAGGTTGTTGTGCCTTCAGATATCTCAAAGCATCTCGCTGCTTCTGCTAACGACCGAAATTTGCTTCCATTGATGATGATTTTTGGCCCAATCTCTGGTTGGTGAAACGGCTCAATGAAAAAGGTTTTTTGTCTTTTTGTCTTTGAACGTTTGAATTTTTGTATTTGACTGCATAAGACCCTACATTGATTTCATATTCTATTGCGGCCTCCGCAAGAGAAGCAAAGGTTCTCTTCTCCATGTCGTTTGAATAAATTTGAATTTTCATTTTAGAAGGAAACAAACACAAAAAAATTATTTTTTGTGTTTCCTTCTAAAATGGACCGAATGAAATTTTCTGAACTGAGAAACCTTGCGATGTTGAGGCCTCAAATGAAATAAATGTCCCTAAATGTAATAAAGGTCCTAAGTGTAATAAAGTTGGGTCCTAAATGTAATAAAGGTCACAAGTGTCACTGAAGTGTCATAACGGTTTGGCTCAACATGAAATCACAGTGATAAATACATAAAATTTAACGTTTGACCTTTTGCACTTATCATACACAGGCAAGATGGCGAAATTGTATCCAGGGGATCCCGATTACAAAGTAACCTTCAATAGTCAGATCCCAATGAAATGAATGCCTAACAGCATGTGTCACAATTTAACTTTATTTTGCTTGTCTTATTCGACAGGGGCCAACATCACTATAATTACGTATAGGAAACAACTGATTACTACCAGCATGTAAACAAAACGAATTGACGAGAGTCTGACGAGCAAACACATCTCTCTAATTCCTTATCTAAACGAAACAATGCAACTTAAACTTTTTTGACACTGACTCAGTGTCACTTTTCCTTTTACTTTTCCACCATACATTGGTAACGAACATCCAAGTTCCAACTCCTGTAAACAGAAGTTCGATCCACGCATTAATCCATTTTGGACTGGCTATTATCTCTTTAAGAGCCAATACAAGTCCGCTGCATGGACCACATTCTTTGCATAACTTGCGCATGCTATAGCAGCCGTTACGTGCAGTGTCGCGATGGCTGTAACTGATTCTTGGGAGCCGACAGATAGAATGACTTGCGAGTCGCTTAAAGTGATCACCAAGCTGACAAAGGGAACTTTAAGTAATAATAACACTCAATTCAGTTTCAGTTAAATCAAAGTCTATTATTTTATCCAGTTTTCATTTGGAAGTTGATTGGGCATTTCATCGTTATCATCATCATCATTTTCTTCTTGTTCTTCCTTAAGACTCGCCTTTTCAACTTGATTGGTGAGCACATGATCATCATCATATTCCTCGTCACGTATCGTTTCGACTTGATTGGTAGCATTGTCAGCGAGCACATCGTAGGCATCATCAAATTCGTTGCCACGTCTCTCTTGTACTTGATTGACAACGCTGTCAACGGGTATGTCATCATTATTTGCGTCGTGAGTTATGTTGTTAAGAGTGATGTAGTGTTCACCATGGTTTTCAGCGAAATGACCAAGGTACAGTGTTGTTATTGAATGCTTGACGTGGGATGAAAAACATGGCCAGCACCAGCACCAGCACCAAGGGATGATACAATTTCAATGTTTACGTTATAGAGGTTAGCTGCGGTAAACAATGTCAGCTGATCACCATATGTGTGTCATATACCTGATCTTCTATTATCTTAAGGTAGTCATTGCTTCCCATTGAAACTAGGAAATCTAAGTTTTTGCATAAAACTCATAATGCTGGGCACCCTGGTTTTTCACAGGTTCAGAGCTTTCGGTTTCCTGCAATCTTTCTCAGACCACAGCCTTGAAGAGCCACCGCTCTTGCTTCACAACCTGCCTTTTCTCCTCATCAGTGTTGTCATCCCTGCCTAGTAACGGGTAACCTTGCAACTTATTCAACAAACAACAGCTTATTCAACAAACTCATCAAAATGATGTTGAATTTCCTGTATCTAACCACCACAAATATCAATCCCATTATAACTGTGTCAACTTACTATATACTAGATTCTGTTTCAACAGCATCAGGTTGTTTGTTATCCTTGGTTCTGTCCTCAATCTATAAATTATGAACCAGAAAAATAACATTTTTGACTGACAGTATACATGTAGGGTAAGTGTTTTCACAAGGAATTAATCTATGTACAGGGAGTCATAATTTATTAGTTATCATTAAGTTAAGAAAACAGAGCATCATATCACAAAAATAATGAATTGAAACAAAAGCCAGAGGAATTCTGCACACTCTAAATACGCTGTTACTCCTCTGGTTGGAATGCCGTTATCACAAATAAAACTCTGCATGTTGTCTGGTAATGTGGCAGTACTCATTTACTCCTAATGTGCAACGAGGCACTGCAAGAGTAAAGTGAACACTTAAACAACTTGGGAAGTAAAAACTGATTGACCCAGGACTTCAAATAATCAGCAAGTCAGTGCAAATGCCCAAGCTCTCAAAAATATATAAATGAGTTTTCCTGTTTCACTTTTCTTAAAGTGTGTTAGTTTCCCAGTGTTCCTGCTGGGGGGAAGGGGGAGGGAGGGGGGAAGGTGAGGCTACACATGTACGTTCGAACCTTGAACACTGCACTTCGCGAGTAACCACAAAGCATCAAGAAATAATAACAAACAAAACCAATTTTTAGCTTTTTTTTAGCTGCGGTAAACAATGTCAGCTGATCACCATATGTGTGATCTTGTGCCATGTGGGCAAGGTAATCTGGCCATTCATACAGGGGAAAACCATCTTCATCTAGTGGCTGTGTTTCAAGATAATTATGTTATAATTTCTTCAGGTATTGTCTCTGGCGACCTTGAGATTCCTAGTGAACTAAGTTGAGACGTCAAAGCCGCAAACTGGCAGTTGCCATTCCCTGGCGGATTGTAAACTTGCTCATATACCTGATCTTCTATTATCTTAAGGTAGTCATTGCTTCCCATTGAAACTAGGAATTTGTCCCAGTGCATTTTCCTTTTCTGCTTTTCAATTTGTGATACTTTTTGCTTTAGCTTATTCATCTCTTAAAATTAGGCTTGTGATGTCAACAACACTGAGCCATCATCGTTCACGCCTTCCAGATGATGGCGACATAAACGAGACTCTATATGACTGCCGCTTTAGATTTCTTTTTTCTACTAGAGCTTCTACTACTTGCTGTTTTCTTGAAGTCTTAGGTATGCCCTTTTTAGCTAGTCTAACGTGAACTTTCTCACCAATTCTGTATCTTAATGGATTGATTTTTAAGTGGCTCTTAACCATTCTTTGACGGCAACTTTTAATTACCGTATGGGCAGCTTTTCTGACATTTTTTGCATATCTTAAACGACGTTTCCTATCCGTGTTGGTTGGATTGCATTTGGAAATATTTGCCACCAATTCTTCACTTATTAAGTCTTCACTTTCTATAGCTTGGTTATTATGGTAACTAGGTTTGCGTACAAAATATACTTCAATGTAGATTTGTATTTTAGAACTTCTTTGGGATCCTCGTTCAAAATCCTTTGGTATTCAGGCAGTGCCTTAGTCCAGTTAAAACCTTTCTTTCCCATTTTTAATAGATCAGTCTCCATCTTGGAACGTAGAGCACGGTGACTTCTCTCTACGTTCCCCTGAGATTGCGGGTGGTATGGGCGACTGTTTACCATTTTTACTTGCATTTTACGGCGAAGTCTTTTCACAGCTCCTTTAAACTCAGAACCTTGGTCAGTTTGCAACAAAAGAGGGGATCCGTTTTCCAGGTATATGGTCTTTAACTCAGCTGCAATTGCTTTGCTATTTTTGCTTTTAAGAAGTCTAAGCCAAATGTGAATGCGTCAATAAGTGACAAAATCGATACACATTTCCTTGGATGGAACTTAACTGTCCTATGCTTTCCAAGATCCATCACATCTACTTGGTGTCTGATTTGAACGTCTCGAGCTCAAATCGGTTTAAGGATTGCCTTGTTCAGAAATCTGTTTTTTCTGCGGTAATGCAGCTTGTTCCTGTTCAAAATGTCTTGTACACAGTGTTTAATAAGACCAACAAAGTTATCTTTCAAGGAGCATACAATCTTTCTAGCACCAGATAACTTTGTACGATGAAATTCGTCAGCAACAAGGCGATTAATTTCCCAACTCCTCAACATCCGACGACCTTTATAGAACAGGACCTCTTTGCTGTTTACTGTTCGAATACTCAGTTGACCTTTCGATCTCCACAGGCGTATAGCGGCAGACTTTTGTGCTCTGCTTCTTTCTTTTACTGGTGGAGATGGATCACCTTTTACAAGCACGAGAAAAGCATCATATATATCATCTGCAATTGCTGCGGGGTTCCGATTTTCTCTTCCTTCGACTTTTCTCACAGCAAATACGGGGCTGACTAGAAAGAAGAAAGCAACCAGCGACAAAACTAAAACCATCGAGCTCTTCATCTTGAAGCAAACGGAACTTAATGAATACATACGAGTAGACAACCATGCTAATTAAGACTAGACACTGACTAGACTTCATGGTGCATGTCTAGACACTGACAAGAGAATCGTTACAATGTCACTTATGTCCAGAAATGCACGTAACTCGGACCTTCGGCACTTCATATGACACACAATTATTTGTAATTTCCATATGACTTCATGTTTGACAGAATTGCTTGTTTAATTTTTAGGTGAGAATTAAGGCTAGGCGACACTTCATGATGTCTATCATAAAGAGCATGAATCTCATTAGCGTGCATTTCTGGACATACCTCTACAAAGTCACATGTAAGGAAGTTTAAATACACTACAAGTCGGTAAATTCAATTAAAATAAATTAAATAAAATGTAAAACAAAATACATATGAAATACAATAATATAAAATAACTAAATAAAAAAACGTTTCATCGATGAAGGTTAGGTGGGATGGAAAGGGGGATAGATCAAGCAAAATAAAACGGTAATTTCACGCGAACATCCACACAATACGAGCGGCAGTTTTTATTCTCATTTTACGGAAATCACGGTTCCCGGATATTTAGCAAATCATGGGTCATGAGAAAATAGACAGTATTTTACATTTACGCCGCTGAGCGTGTCTCTGCTCTCGTTTCAGGGAAATGTTACCACCACCATCATCGTCACTGACAGTAAATACAATTTTGAATATGAACCTTTTTGTTGGCGTACTTTTCTTTTCAATCTTTTCAAAAATGAATAGCCTCAATACGTCATCACATGAAACCGTTATGTGACTTAGTCAGTGACCTTATTACATTTAGGGCCAAAAGTTATTACAATTAGGACCTTTATTACATTTAGGAGCAAACGTTGTTACGCTTACGACCTTTATTACATTTAGGGACATTTATTACATTTGAGGCTTCAACAGCGAGAGAAAGAGGCATTCAGAGCAGAAGCAAGGCAAGAAGAAAAAATGATTTGCTGAGACTTTTGACTGGTGAAGAACCTGTGAGAAGGCTGACGATGCCTGAAATGCGGGCTCAAGCAAGACAAATGGGCCTGAGAAACTATAGTCAATACAGAACAAGAACAACACTCCAAGCATTCTTGGATAGATCCTCGAGAAATCTCGTGGATGAACCAAATCCTGAAAGTAAAAAATTAAGCAAACCATACACGATGAAGTAGTTCTTTATTGATCCAGTGTTCAGAACTCTTTAGAGACAAAAGGAGAGCGTCTGCTTCTTGAATTGCCAGGTTTACTTGTGCCAGGGACAAATATGTGTCAATCAAAGCCAGAGTTTCCTCTATTTGTGTGAAATTCAGCTCTGTTGGTTGCGTCAATAACGACTGGTTAATCTGTAAAGAAAGAAGAAATAAACACACTGTGACTGGTAGCCAAAGTGTCTTGTGTGAAAATCGGTAAAAACTCATTTGTTGAAAAGAGTTGCTGCAAACTCATCGATTACCTTCCGGCTGTTTGCCCCAAATAAAACACTGTGAACGTCAGTTATAAATCGAAAACGGCAGAACAATCAGGCATTGAGGCATTACAGAAGCATACCGTATATGCCGTTACAGACCTAAATCCAAAGACATCCTCTCAAGCGTAAGACAATAAAGATACGAGAGAAAAATTGCACCTGTATATTTTTCTTCTTTAAATCCTAACATCCTGACATTTTCCCACAGGTTATGAAATAACAATCATGTATATTTCTTGTTGAAAACACCCTACCCACCTTAATAAACAAGTATACTTCACTTGCACTTCCAATGACGTTGACAATGGCAACTCTAAAGCGAAGAGCATCTCTTCCGACTAAAGGTGCAAAGTGAATAACACTCCAAGGCTGCACTCCATACGACAGTAAATCGAATTGTCCATCGTATAATTCACGGTAGAATTCATAGGTAAGAGGTATCATTTCGTCTCTCCATCCATGACAGCTAATGTTAAACCACATCCCTACTGCTTCTCTGTCTAGCTGCACACCGAGACATGTTCCATTAAAAGGGGCCGCAGATGTCTCAAAATGGTATGCTGACCACCCCATGGTTCCATTTGGTGAAAGCACATCTACAGTAATTCGGTACAAGGCACCGGGAAAAAGCGTTTGCCTCTTTATAACCAGGTTCTTTGAAGTTACTTCAGAAGACAAGAAGCTTGTAAAGTTCGTTTCAGGAAGCCAAGTGGGATTTGGGTTGCTCTGATCATATCTGAACATGTTCCAATGATAAGTAAGCGAATGATGACAATCATTGTAGCTACAGTCAGTTCTCAGGGAAATGCGAGATGAGATACTGGTTGGCAAGGCACAGTTCACAATGCAACTAAATAAAGAAAAATAAATGTCATTCGAAGATAGCTTGTCTCGTTTTACAACTCGTCTTTCCCAATGAGAAGCTTTCATTGAATACGTGAGAGTTTACAGTGAAAGATAAACCTTTTTGGTCAATGTTTTTATCCCTCCTGTTTCACCCTAAAGCAGGGCGCAGGGCAAAGCGACAAGCGGACATTGTCGTTTGTCATTTGTCATTTGTCATTTTCAAAAGTTCTCAGATTTTAGTTCAACTAACTGGTCGAAGAAAGTAAACTTTATACAGGGTTTCTCTCGAGCACGCGGTTCATGGCTTAAAATCACCAAACTCTAAGGATGTGTTTTTGGGAGAATCCGAAATCGGATTTGTGATCTCAGATCATATGGATTCTTCACCTCCCTCCGCGACCACAAAAAAGACAAATCTACAGAAAAAAAAAACCCGGTTGGTTTGGACTAGTTTATGACTTTCTCCACCTCAACAGATAGTTTTCGAAATATAGGCACTGAAATCTTCCCTGAATTAAGCATGATATGACATCGTGAAAGAAACAAAACATCGGACGTAACGAGTAAAGTTGCACAAAAGAACCCTTGCCAGACGTACTTCTTTCCAAAAAAGTACCCGCTCATGCATATCACGAATCTGATGACCTGATGAATATCGCTGGAGTGTGAAGAGATTCAAGAAATTGGATTCGGATTTTTCCCCAAAACACAGGCCAAGCCTCAACAGGGTGGTTGCGTTACACGTTTATAGCGGAGCTCTCGCGGGCCGAAGGCCCACTGCGGAGCCCCATTCTCATAGAACCTATGCCCATCATTTTTCATGGTCATGGCTAGGGAATGTTTCGCGGGCGCGCGTGCGTGACATGTGTGTCGGTGCGTCGGTGGGTCGGAGCGTCGCGAAGGCAAAATCGAGGGCTAGTATGACGTCGCAAAACATGCGCGTTCACGCCACACAACATCCGGGATCTTAGCAATTTTAAAACCAAAGTGAGGCTTTGTTTTTTCGCGCGGCCACACGGCCGATTGTCACGTCAGCTCGGTAAACACTTTAATGTTTTGCTGTATTTAGCGGAGGAAACCTTTTAAATTACAGTGGTTGTTTCCCTGCAGTTTTTCGCGGTTTGCTACTCAAGACAGGGATACTAATTAAGGGATACTCAGAAGCCGCTATAGTGGACAAAGAAGAGCTTTCAGGGATAAAATCTTGCTTTGAGGAACTTCATACGTTTTTATCAACGCGGGAGCAATGCTGAAAGATGTTTCTCATTTCGGATTTCAGAACTGAATAAGCGAAGATGTAAAGAATTTCCAGCAGTCGAGGGACTTAAAGGTAAAATAAATTGTATTTTTGGATCGGAATTTATGTTGATATCAATCTGTGCGTTCTTGTTAGTTTTGGAGAATCGTTTATAAAACGTGCTCAAATTCAGTCGTTTCATGATTTCTTTCATCGAAGACAGCTCGGCCTCGGCCTCGGCCTATGTAAACAAAACAAGACTTGGATTTTATAGTTCTAATTTCACTTGCGTGGCCTTATGCAAATATGTTTGTGTATTTTTTGCAATTTTGATTTCCAAATCAGTTTCTCGGGCAATTTTTTATAAGCAACATGTGTATTTTATTCGGAAATTAGGCGTACTAGTTATTCTAGACGGAGAAAAACCTGTTTTTGTGAACTTTTGTACGGTCTAAATGCACTGTTTATCAGTAATTATATTCAATGTCATGTGTAACTCTGTTTAAATAAAGTTCATTATTTATTATTTTTTATGTTATTTACTGTGCTGACGGTCGCGTAATTCTGTTTTTGAGAATTGCTAAAATTAAAAAAATAGCCCGGTCGTCAATCTTAATTATTGTGCTTCCGGCCTTTCACCACAGTTAAGTTTATCATCAGCTTTCTTTTCAGAGAGCTACGCTGTTAGGCTCAGCCTATCTATATATATTACTTATCAATAAAAAAATTCTCGATTGTGATTGGTCCTATGGTGCTTATTTCTTACGTAAGTGACACGCGGGCACTTGGACGTCCAATTATAGCTATCCAATTACAACTTTTTGTAATTGGAAAGCTGTAATTGGGCACCTACGGTGCGCGCATGTCAAATGGGTTCTTTTTGGCTGTTGCTGGGCTGGTTTCAAACTGATAGAAATCATTCCTGACTTTGTTAAGTTAAATTTTGTTATTGATGTGATTAATTGGTGCAACTCAACTTCGTGTCTCCATTCAGTCCAATCATCAGAGGATAATTATAAATAAAAAAAGAATCATGTTTATACAAACTCTTCCACTTACCGTATGCGAATGTCAAGAAGCACTCCATCATGGATACGAACGACTTGTATTGCACTTGCCTGACGTTTGTCTTTGTGAAGTGTGAGAAGTGCGTAAAACGTTTTGTTGGTAGTCAGATTTCCTGCATCAAGAGTAACTTTACCATCTTCGGGATGCTGAAATACATTGTCTGGAATTTGGAGGAAGGTTTGATTAAATACTGAGTGAACAAGTGAATAAAATATTTTCCCTTTGTTGTTGACATCAACAGAAGGGTTCTTGAGCGTGGTATTGACACCGGAAACGTCATTCATTGAAAGTACAAAACCAAACCAATTGAAAGTCATTCCTGAAAGGACTCCAGCTCCACTTTCTGGGTCATAGGACGAACTGGCATCCAAAATAATTGGTTTGCTGAGAGATCGTAAGATCTCAGTTCCACCTGTAATTGTCGCTACGAGAGCTGCATCTTCAACTTGCAGAAAAGCAAAGTCTCGAGCAATCAGCGGACACCCCGTCACCTGTAGCTCAAACACTACCAACTTTAATCCAGATGTCAGCAACTTACGTCCTATATTCAGCTCAAGAGTGTTGCTCATTAACAGCTCTGTGTTGTCAGAAATTTTAAATGGTGACAATTCAAGGTGTTGTATTTTCCAATAGAATAAGATTTCATTTGAATTTCTGCTGCCTAAATCAAACGATGCGTCTAGTTTTCGTGTCTCATCCCGTCTAAAGCGATTTGGATTGACAGGTTGTGTTTCTGCATCATAAATGACAGCTTCTGGGAAATCATCAAGAACTAGATAATCTACAGCAGAATTAAAACTGCAAGTTAGTTAAAACAAGAATGGTTTTTAAGTCAATTTTATCCTGTTTTTCCGAGCGTTAATATTAAATTCTAATCAATCAAAGCAAAATCCTGGTTTTTCAACCAATCAGGAACAAAGCCAATGTTATTGGGCATACGCGTATTTTTCCGCGCCTGACGTCGGCAATATGGGTTGGTTCTTCAATCTGTAATTGACTAGAAATGGTATCTTGTTTATCCAATGTAAGTCGTTTTCACATTAGGTAAAGAATATATTTAATTTTTTAATGAAATGGAAATCAGTCACGTCCAAGGCATAGACTTTTTTTGAAGATAAAGTCTCACTTACATACAGGAAGGTATGTGCCACTGCAATTTAATCTTGTATATAACATTTATTACGGCTTTTGGCCTACCGTTAAGTTTGCATGGACCAATCCCGGGAAGCCCAGGAATATAATATTTGCACCAACATTCGCAGAAGTGTGGAGTTATCTGGATGCATTTGGAGTATTCAGGACAAGCTGGCGAAAAAGGCATATAAAATGACAATAGATTTCAGTTGAACTCTGGAATTGACAATATCAGGATTAAGAGGGATAACGCTATCAATAGCGGATAGTTTATTAATTAGACAAATGTTCCGTTTTTTTTTTCAGAATTGGTTATGTTTTCACTGCAGTTTTTTGGTAACCTACAGACATACAAACAAACAGCAATAAGTGGTAAACGGTAGTCAAAACAATCATCTCACCTTAAAGAGGACGCGACATGCTATCTACTACAATTATCATGCACTTTCAAAAGTATCTCAAACAAGAAATAAAGGATGAAGGGAAAGGTTACAATGCCCTGAGACAGTAATACCTCTCTTTTCGATAAACAGAGCGAAATTATATAAATAACAATAGAGTATTACTGAATGTCTGTATATTTTGAAACGTAATTACCTTCGCACCATGTTCCATTACCCGTGTATCCTTTCTGAAAGTGGCATGTAAATGATCCAGGATTGTTAGTGCAGACACCATGGTCGTGGCAGTTGTGATCTCCACTAGCGCATTCGTCAACATCTGCGTTATAAATTCAAAAACATATGTTATCAGTTCTTTTATTTAGATGAGAAATAAGTCGATAAGTTATATTTGAAAAGCGGTGTGAATTGTTTAGGACGTTTTGGTATAGATGGATCGTGAAGACATGCGCCAGAACTATAATCATGTTTATAATTAGTAATGAGTTACCTATGCGATAGCCAGCTCTGGTTCTCCCAAGCATCATATCGCACACACCAAAAACAGGTATATTGCAGAAAAAACAAGGCTAATTTATTATATATTATGAGAATGCTCAGGTTTGAGGTGGATATAGAAATAACCAAAACCGTATGGCTGGGTAGCAAGAGATTCGCAAAAGAAATATTACTTCCAGCAAAAAATGTAGCGTGGATATTTAATGAACAATTCGTGATAACGTTTTTCGTTGAAACCCAGAAAATGGTAGAGTGCCATTACAGAATAAAACTAGAAAAGGTAAGAAAGCTGTTAGACTAATGGGCCTAATGATTGTTAAGTATCGTAAGTAAAATACGGGAAATTAAGTCACTTGCGTTATCTAAATTTGAGCATTTACTGACGGCACTTCCTACTCCAAAGGACCTTTTTTTTCCCTATGAAATGAAACTTCCACCCATTTTTTATAGCGGAGCAGTTGCCGGGCCGAAGGCCCGGTTGCGCAGCACCATACTCATAGAACCTGTGTCCGTCATTTTTCATGGTGATGGCTAGCGGAATGTTTGGCGGGCGCGCCTCCGTGACATGTGTCAGTCAGCAGTCAAGTCGGTCGCGCAAGGCAAATTCGCGGGCGCGTATGGCGTCGCAAAACATGCGCGTATGACGCCACACGCGCGGCTACACAGTCTTCAGCTCTGTAAACACTTTTTAAAGTTTTAAAAAAGGGATCTTTCGCAGTGTTTAGCGGAGCAGTAAAGTCCTTACTTCCCTGCATTTTTTCGCGGTTTGCTACTCAAGACAGGGATTACTATTATACTATTTATCAAACCGATGGAAAAAACTATTACATCCAGTTTGTGAAACATGTGAAAACTCAAGCACTGGAGTTTAACACACAAACTTCAAAAAGTGTGAATCCTGGTGTATTTGAGCACGCAGCAAGAGAAGGATGACAACTGTGCCTGCCATCTGCACACTCATCAAGATCTATTTTAAAAACACGCAATAGTCCATTTTACAGTTGTGTGCTTGGTGACCTTGCCTTTGAGTGGAACTGAGGCTGGAGGTGACCTTGTTTTGATACAAACCTTTCTGCCTTTCATATGTTAATAATGCTGTTCTCATGCTAACTAGTTAAATTTACATCTGAAAAGCTCCAAGGTCTGTATCAAAGCAAGGTCACCTCCAGCCTCACTTCCACTCAAGGGCAAGGTCGCGAAGCACACAACTGTAAAATGGACTATTGAAAGTAGTTACTTGGTGCCCAACGACCCTCTGGATAGGAACGAGCAACCCGAAACGTTCGGGTAGAAGAAATTGAGAATTTTTCCTTGAATTTATGATTTCTTTTTTCAGAATAAATCTTAGGGAAAGTTTAAAAGAGAAAACATGTAATATTTAGCCAAGAGCGAGGCCGATGCAACAATGGTCTACATTGCAGCTTTTTAGAGTTGACGACGGTTAGTTCATTTCATAATAATGAGCCAGAAATCCAATCTCGCTTATCGGTATTCACTTCAACGTTCAATACGTTTCTTGCTGGCGTATTTCAGGCAACCAGAATGATTTTCAAACACTTTAAGAGCCAGTCCACGAATGAGTCAAGGATTTTTGGAAATGGCCAGAAACAACCCTACCTCAAAATTGGTGTGGTGAAAGGTAGTCATGAGCAAGTAATCAAATCGATATTATTTTGTCTTTTAAATCTCATATGATCACGTGACAGCTTATTAAATTTTGACCCCCCAGGGAGCCGGTTTTGACCATTGAATTTTCTAAAATTAACCAACTTTGCAGGTCCCTGATCATAACAAAAGCAGCAGAATGTTTAAATGTAATAACATTTCTTTGCTAGCCAACCCTTCTCCTTTTAAAATATAACAACATTATTCTCAAAGTTTGCTTAACAGCTCAGAAATAGTTTTGAACAAAGAGGGTGGTTTGGTGGTGCTGAAAAATTACCAAAATTATCCAATTTCAGCTGATGTTTTCGGCCAAAGTGGTCAAAATTTTTTAACCTTTTATATTCCTAAATATAGTCAGGGTATTGTATTTTCAAAATATCGAAAAACTTCTGCGGGCAAATCACTTTTAAGTTTTGTTCGAGATTGTCAAAAATTGACAATTTACTGAAATGGCCATATTTGCTCACCGACAAATGGGTCACATAAAATCAGCTTTGAAACTGGAAACTGAAATTATTACTGTATAAAAATACCATTAAGGTTAGGAAAGTACATCTATATGGCTAGAAACACTTTCCCGCTTTGAATTTTGCTGAAAATGGTTTTTAAAGAGCAGCGGGCATCCTTTTCCCATTCCTTCCCCGACGAATTATACGCAATTCTATTCTTATCAGAATGAAAAAGTTCAACTATTAGATTATAATCTTACACTCATTTTACCGGTTTCGTTTTTTTAATCCACAAGCGAAAGACAAGAAAACGACTAATTATTATCATGGACTGAAAACGGTGAAGGTAAACTGGTAGAAATAGACTAAAACAACTGCGTGACCATGGCGTGACGCCGACGCACGGGCTTATTTTCAGTTATCCACAGGAAATTTAAATCTAAAATTTTCTATTTGAAACGGGGAAAACCAAACAATAATTTATTTTAGATATGTCTTTTAAATTGTCTAACTGCTTTTTTGCCCGGTTCTTGTTAGATTGTCGAGTTTAACTCAAGATTAAATTTAGTAAAAACGACATCGTAATAAACAACACAGTTTTACTCGCAAACAGCATGAATTAACATTCCAACGTGATAACACCAACACTGTTTCAATCTGATAATCAGATTGTTGCTCGTGGCAAAACATATCTTCATAAGAAGCTTGCCCGGAAGAAGGAACGAATCTGCTTTCCAAATTTATTTGTTACCAGTTTTATAACCAGTCATAATTTAAGATAAACTAGCGTAACTTCAATTTTGCAAAATATTGAAACGCTGATTAAATATATTCTGAAAAATTTTTGCGGTTAAATAAACAAAACAAGCTTACCTCATCTGGATTAGCGAGCATCCTCTTCTTTGAGAAAATCGGGTAGATACCTTTGCAAATTCACAAGTCGAGAAAATAGTCAATGAGAAGTAAAGCATTTTGGCATTGTTTCCGCAACTGTACATTACTGTACAGCACTGCATGATGAACTTTGCCAATATGATAGTACAACGACTACAAAGACTTCCACGTCCAACATCCCCTTTCAATGTTGAAATCTTACTCGGAATATTTCATTTAGAAGTGAAACATTTTGCTCTCATTGGAGAATTCTTGGATGAAAGTGAAGCTTCCAATTGTTTATAAAGCCTCGCGGCTTGTTGATTGCATGCATATGCTTTATCCGCTGACCGTTATTTGGTATCGAGGGCAATAAGGAATTAATAAAAATATTTGAAACCAATAACTTTATAGAGATTTACCGTTAGTAAGTCATCTTTCGACAAAAAATATGGCTTTAAGTTGTAGTTTTAACCAAATTATTCAGTCGGATTGCTGTGTTCAAGCATTCCTCAAAGAAAAGCAAATCCGGCAAAAGGGACATTCAGGGTCACAAGAAGTTTATTCAACTAAGCCGCTCAAAAGTAACAACAGAAGCCGAACTAATTCTGGCTAGGGCAGGTCAGTTTCTATGGATTAGTTGCTTTCCTTTTTCGCCATTTTCAGGTTTAAATTATAAGTCAACTGTGCAAGTAATTTACAACAATGAAAATCATTTGACTTAAAGGAATGTTTGACTTTGCACTGGAAGCTTTGAGTACATTCTTTGTGTGTGCGCGTCACCGGCATTTGTTGGGCATCGGCTGGAGGGGAAGAAGCAAGTATTGTCACAATCACGAGGGAAAGCCGCCCATTGGTGACCGAACAATCGACAAAGGACATTCTCGTCAAATCCATTTCATGTCTTCAAAGCTAGTTCCTGTTGGAGCAGATGTGTTACTTGCCCTTTTCGCGTGCAAGACAAGAAAAGGGGAACCTTTAAAAGGCCGGTACACACTAGGGGACATGTTGCGGGGATATAAAGCAGGGACATGTTGCAGCGACAGTTGTTCTCGTGTGACATCCCCGTTTTTGCGAAAAAGTTCTGTTGCGGGACAAAATTGTGTCCCCGCAACATGTTGCATGAAATTCAGCTGGTTTGAATTCGTGTGTCATGAAGCGGGAACAAAATGACCTCCATTTCGATGTCGCATCGTGCGCACCGCTCTTGCAAACTGTCCCCGCCACAAAATAGAAATGAACCAATAAAAACGCGCCATTGATTATCCCATGAGCCTTCAGTAGCAGGCTCCCTCAGTGACATTTGTGATTTTATACCTCAATCCGCTTTGTGTGCACCAGCTTTTCCTTCTGTCCCTGTACAATGCGCCTATGCTGTGCACATGAAGAGGCCTGTTCCCGCTTTATGTTCCCGCAAAATGTCCCCTAGTGTGTGCAGTAGTGTAATGGGATAATCAATGGCGCGTTTTTATTGGTTCAGTTCTATTTTCTAGCGGAAAGTCCGGGGACAGTTTGCACACGATGTGCACACGATGCGACATCGAAATGGGGGTCATTTTGTCCCCGCTTCATGACGCACGAATTCAAACCAGCTGAATTTCATGCAACATGTTGCGGGGACAAAATTGTGTCCTCACAACAGAACGTTTTCGCAAAACAGGGATGTCACACGAGGAAAACTGTCGCTGCAACATGTCCCCGCTTCATGTCCCCTCAACATGTCCCCTAATGTGTGCCGGCCTTAATAGTAATTAGTGATTTTTCGGGATCAGCGAGATTCCATTCTTCTGTCGCTGAAGTGTAAGTTCAGTTGTTTTAACCCTCGGACTTACACACAAACGTATACCCCCACCGTGGTACAAGGTGGGGGGGGGGGGGGGGGGGGGGAGGTTGTTGCACCTCCCCTTAGGTTTTTGCGATGTTGCAATATTTCGGAAATATTTTACATCTAATAGATAGCCCGCGATGTGCTCTACAAGAAAAGGTAAATATTATGGGTTGTGACGCTGCTGGGGTCCGCGACGTCATCCAAAATGGCCGCCAAGACGGCCGCCATCTTGGATTTTACTAAAAATTCAAATTTATCGGGAAAGCGTGGAAATTGCAAATATTGTTGGCTAGAGATTCAAAATAACATACAATTAAACATTTTAATGCGTTTGGTAGCATTTTATATGTTTTTTCACTGAAAAAAGGTGAAAAATACGAATTTTTGTTCAAAAATGGCTTGACCACATGTTTGATGAGAAATAGAACACAAACCGCGGTGATAAACATATTGAACTTATTCATCAAACTTCGATGGCCCAAGAATAAAAATCTTGACCACATGTTACTTATGACGCATATCTCGATCACAGGCTTCTTTCTTTTGTCGAAATTAAACGTCTGATTTCATCATCTTTTTTAAGCTTATATACTATTCTATTTTCGACAGATCAAGGCAAAGTAAAGATTCGTTCTTTTTTCCCGGCAATCTGCTTATAAAGAGATGCTTTACAGTTAAAATTTTGCCACGAGCTTGCAACAATCTAATAATCAGAATGAAACAGGGTTATCACGTTGGAATGTTAATTTATGCTGTTTGCGAGAAAAACTGTGTTGTTTGTTACGATGCGTTTCACGAAACTTAATCTTGATTTAAACGCGACAATCTAACAAGAACCGGGCAACAAATAGCACTGAGTTAGACAATTTAAAAGACATATTTAAAATAAAATATTGTTTGGTTTTCCCCGTTTCAAATAGAAAATTTTAGATTTAAATTTCCTGTGGATAACTGAAAATATTCAGCAAAAGCCCGTGCGTCGGCGTCACGCCATGGTCACGCAGTTTTTTAGTCTATTTCTACCGGTTCACCTTCACCGTTTTCAGTCCAAGATAATAATTAGTCGTTTTAATTTCTTGTCTTTCACTTGTGGATTAAAACAAAACGAAATCGGTAAAATGAGTGTAAGATTATAATCTATATTGTTGAACTTTTTCCTTCTCATAAGAATAGAATCGCGTATAATTCGTCGGTGAAGGAATGGGAAAAGGATACCGGCTGCTCTTTAAAAACCAATTTCAGCAAAATTCAAAGCTGGAAATTATTTCTAAATGAAATGTACTTTTCTAACCTTAATGGTATTTTATACAGTAATAATTTGAGTTTCCAGTTTCAAAGCTGATTTTATGTGACCCATTTGTCGGTGAGCAAATATGGCCATTTCAGTAAATTGTCAATTTTTGACAATCTCGAACAAAACCTAAAAGTGATTTGCCCGCAGAAGTTTTTCGATATTATGAAAATACAATATCCTGACTTTACTTAGGAATATAAAAGGTTAAAAAATTTTGACCACTTTGGCCGAAAACATCAACTGAAATTGGGTAATTTTGGTAATTTTTCAGCACCACCAAACCACCCTCTTTGTTCAAAACTATTTCTCAGCTGTTAAGCAAAATCTGAGAATAATGTTGTTATATTTTAAAAGGAGAAGGGTTGGCTAGCAAAGACATGTTATTACATTTAAAGATTCTGCTGCTTTTGATATGATCAGGGACCTGCAAAGTTGGTTAATTTTACAAAATTCAATGGTCAAAACCGGCTCCCTGGGGGGTCAAAATTTAATTAGCTGTCACGTGATCATATGAGATTTAAAAGACAAAATAATATCGATTTGATTACTTGCTCATGACTACCTTTCACCACACCAAGTTTGAGTTAGGGTTGTTTCTGGCCATTTCCAAAAATCCTTGACTCATTCGTGGACTGGCTCTTAAGTGGCAATTTACCTGTTGAGGCTAATCCTCAACAATCGTTCTTGTTTGTTCCATTCCAAACCATATAATTCGAGTAAAATCCCGGCATGCTTTGTGTGCACATTTTTTTGGTGTGTTGTGAAAAACGCTTTTAAAGAACATGTGCTTTTATTTGTGACTACCAAAATCCCGGTGGTCTCATCATATGGTAAGCCTTTAGTTGTTGTTTTCTTAGACTTTCATGCAGTGATTAATACCAGTGTATTTTCGTGTAGGTTTTTACGGAATTTCGACGTCCAGTCTGTCCTGTAAGCCTAGAAAATGTGCTGACGTGTGCAACTCGAAACTGTGGAAATTAAAAATGTGTTTTAAACATCTTGTGGCGGAATTCTCAAGTGTATTTGTCCCCTGGACATTACCAAAACTAGATCCAGATCAAGTCCTGCATTGTCATCATTTTATATGACTACTGAGGATTGATAAGTAACTAAAACAGAAGCAATAATTGTTTAGTTTTTCGTTTGGTTAATTGCTGGTTTGCTGCTAATTTCGTTACTGTTGTTCACTTTCATGGAAAATTGAGTAAACTCGCACACACACACACACACACACACACACACACACACACACACACACACACACACACACACACACACACACACACACACACACACACACACACACACACACTCAGCCGGCTGCAAGGCAGTCGGCCACGATCTTTCGCTATTGCTTCGTTTTTTTGGCAGCCATTCTGATTTCATGTGGGAGCGGGGGATGTTCACTGTTTATCACCTTAGCGATGTATGTGTGGAACATTGTTTTTGGTCTGCCAGGTTTGCGTTTTCCATGCTGGGGTTGGTGTCCTCAGGATGTGGCCGAGAAATTTTAGCTGGCTTTGATGGATTGCTATGACTAGAGGCGTCTGGTGGGCCTTCTAGTATTCAGGTTCAAAGCAATGTCCATTTTAGGTTTATTTAAATAATCGAAATCGAAATATTTTGGTGATACTACAGTGCAAATAAGAAAGGCCAGAAGTGTGGACTTCTTCATAGAACTCCAGAGGTCCGTGTTTTTGGGTCCCTTGCCCGGCCGGAGCCTCCAAACCCTTCGGGACATTGACAAATCGTACCGTGTAAACCGGCCATAATTCATAACTTACCGTTGCATGCTGTTCCATCACCTATGTATCCCTTGTTGCAGTAGCAAGTAAACGAACCTACAGTGTTGGTGCAAGTTGCTGATCCATGGCAGTCATGTGTATTGGCCATGCATTCGTCAACATCTCACGATGAAAAAAAAACGTTGCATAGATAATAATTATATCAAAACTCGTAAGGCCAATTTAGACGCCGTAGTTCTCTTTCTTGCGATTTAGACGGCTAAACTTATGCAATTAAGTTCGGCTTTGGAGCGACTATGGTGACACAGTCGATCTAATAGCGTAATATTGAATAATTTAAATTTACCAAACTTTTCCTGTGAACGCAAACAAAATGCCTCGGTTATAACGACACGAGAATTTAGCCAGTCCAAGCGCTGTTAAATCAGCGTATAATACACGCCGGGTCAGCAGAACGCTCAAAGTGGCAATCGCCGGAATAACGTTTGATCATTTCATTCAATTCTGCTCGAAGTTTGCAGCATGACAGACAGACAGGGTCCCTTGCCATGGTGCCTCAAAACCCTTAGGGACCTCAACAAATCGTATCGTGTAAACCGGCCTTATTTCATAACTTACCGTTGCATGCTGTTCCATCACCTGTGTATCCCTCGATGCAGAAGCAAGTAAACGAACCCTCGGTATTGGTGCAAGTCGCCGATGCATGGCAGTCATGCGTATTGGCCGTGCATTCGTTGATATCTTTGAAGAAAAATATAAAAGATGATAACATGACAGCTAAAAATCGGGACTTCGGTGGACACTTTCACAGCGTTTGAAACATATATGTGTGAAAATGTTAAAAGAACCCATGGAAATTTAAATAACAAAGGAATCAATCATGTTGAGAATTAGGAATTGTTTTCTAGAAACAACCGGTTCGATTGCATATATTAACCCCGCACACGTCTTGAGTTTAAAGACAAACTTATTTCGGTGACTTTTGAGTGGGCGTCCTCTCTAGTAAGTTAGTACATGTAAATTAGGAAAAAAAGTAAGTTGACTTTACCTCCTTACTTCTTAACCCTCGGACGTACAAGGGGGGTGGGGGTGAAGTCTACCCCCTTAAGGTTTACCTCCAATTTTTTAGCGTATGCCGTCTTCAGTAGCTATTCGTTGATCCTTCATTTTTGTGCACTTTGGCGATAATCGGTTGCTACGGTAACGAGATATGATGTCATAAGTAACATGAGATCAAGTCATTTTTAGTGAAATTCAACATGGCAGCCACCTTGGCGGCCATTTTGGATGACTTCACGGACCCCCAGCAGTGCCATAACCCATAATATTTCCCTTATCTTGTAGAGCACATCACAAGCTATCTATTAGAGGTAAAGAGGGAGGGGGGTGAGTCTACAACCACCACTCCCCTTTTACCACGGTGTGGGTATAAGTTTCTGTGTAAGTCCAAGGATTATGCCGAAATTGTGTCGAGTCTCTGAAGTCGCCACAGCCCCTAAGTTTGGGTAAGCAACGCTGGTTTTTCTCGCCAAACCTGTTTTCAACAGCACAAGCACTACCGTGTTTTCTCAATTAAACGCCCCGGCGTTTACTTCAAACTTGGCTTAGCGGATCCGGCGTTTCTTTGAATCAGCAGTTTTTTTCTCGCCCGCCATTTTTTAAGAAAGGGCTATTATTCGTTTTTCTTGGCAGCCGTGTACCTTACCCTTAAATGTTAAGTTTATTATACCACAAATAAATGTTTGAGGGGCTCTCTTACAACTTCCTCTATTATACCCGGCGTTTATTATAAATACGGTATTTTATTGAGAAACCGACGATGAAAGCTGAGCCCACTGCGTGGAAGCAAAATGATGACACGAATCCCTTTTTACTCCCAAATTTCTTTTGCTTATTTGAACGGAGTTCTTGGCGGAAACGCACTTTCACTTGATATTAAACCTTTTGTTTCTGGGATTGTAAAGAGACGACAAATTTGTTGCACAAATTTGACATGTAGCGAGACCACGTGAATTTTACGGCCCACTCAATTCGGCCTGGGCTTAAAATTCTATCCAAGCAACAGCTTAGCATTCTCAATAAATATTTGGCACGATTTCGGCAGAGCCTTTCTTGCTTCGTTTCGAGCAAACGAAAGGCTCTGCTCGCAGGATGATTATAAAGATGAAAGCTATTTAATAGAAATTTCATGAAAATTGCTATTAAAGATTAATAAATCGAATTTCTACAATAGAATTATGCTGGAGTTTTTGCTTTTTAAAAAAGTCGTGGCATAAGCCATTTTTATAAGATTGTATTACACATTCTTATTTTCTTAAAACTATTGACAAGGAGGTCCACAAATAACGGCATTAGAATGCAAGAACATTTGCGACTCACCATTGCAAAAGGATCCATTGTAGCTATAGCCAGGACAACATTTCCAGGAGCCACCGGTAACTTCACACGCATCATTCATATCTATGAAGATTAGAACGAATGATTGGAAAGGGATATACAAACCTGTGAATGTATGTACCTTGATGTAGAGGCTTTACAACTTTTAAGTTAAAACCCTCAGACGTACAGACGTACAAGGGAGGGGGGTGGGGTGGATACCACTCACTTAAGGTTTTCCTCAGATTGTTTCAAGAGCATTTATTAGAACAAAACATGCCGTCTTCAGTAGCTGTTCATTTATTCTAGAGACACATTTTGATAAGGTTTCGTGACAATCGGTTCCTATGGTAACGAGTTATGACGTCATAAGTAGCATGAGGATAAGCCATTCTGGAATATACAAATGCGTGTTTTTCACCTTTTTCGGTGAAAAACATTTAAAACGCTACCAAAAGCAACAGAATGTTTAATTACTCATGCGCGTAGCGGCATGAGGTAAGGTTTCGGCTCCGTTTTTCTTGTTATTATTTTTATTATTTGTTGTGTCACGATTTTGCATGCAAGTTTATGCACGCATATTTTAGTGACCGGGTCCTCGGGTCACCAACATATTCTACAAAAATGGCTGCCGCGCTCGGCATGTGCTTGGTTTTTAAAACCGTAGTTTCGTGTCATCGCATTAATAACTCACATTTAAAATATTCAAAATGGAAAGAGAAAGTTTTAAAGAATACCCAAAGCCGCTATAGTGGAGAAAAAGGAGAGCTTTCAGCAACTGAATCTTGCTTCAAGGAAATTCATACGCTGCTATCAGTGCGGGGCGATCAAAACCGAAGAAGCAGATTTCTTACAGATGAGGGACTTTACCGTAAAAGAAATTACAATTTTTTGGTGAGAATTTATGTTGATATCAATTTGTGATTCACTTTTCTCTGTGTTCTGGTTAGTTTTGAGGAAATAATTATAAAACATGCTAACACGAAGGAATGTGTTTAAGGTTACAGTGTACCTTCGGGGGTGTCTCCAGTATAACAGCTCTAGTGTCTTAAGATTACACTTAACATACCTAAACCCAGATATCAAATTAAAGCTTATAGAGCTGGCTATCTAAATATGGAAACCATTTGGTAATAAAATGAATTGTCGAATTTTTTACGACGTCTAATTTCGAACGTCCGAATCAGCTTTAAAACGCTATAACTCAAAGCGATTATTATATTTTGCTAATTTGATTTGTTCTCGGGTTTCCGGACACGAAGCGCTAAGAAAACGTGTCGGCGATTTTCCATATTCAATTGCAGTGAAAAGTTACAGAATATTTTCGAAAAGGGAAGAAAAAAAATTGGAATGATCGCACGGAAATGCCTCTTGACGAAAAAGTTTTCGGAATTAAGAAATTCGCCGACACGTTTTTGTTGATTATATGTTAGCCTAGCTTCTGTCCAAATTTAAGGAAAATCGAGCAAATTCCCTTTGAGTTGTAGCTCTTTAAAGTGTCCCCAACAAGCGAAAAATTAACTTTGAGAAAACGGCGCTTAAATAAACATATCGCTTAATAAACAAACTCCGCCCACAAAAGTTATACCGTCATTTCTCCGTCAATTTTTACTATTTTTCGATACTTTTTTTTTTGGATGAAAGTTCATTCTGTAAACTTTATTTTAACGCCAAAAAAAATTATTAATAAATTTTCGATCTGAAGGTACACTGTAACCTTAATAGCGAAAATGAAAATTACAGACGAACTTCGTCGCCCATTCGTTGTCGTTGGAATATCGTCGAAGGTATGCTATGTTTTCATGACCGTTTGGCTTCAGTTTGCCCTCCTCAGGACAAGTGGCTCCTTGACGGAACCAAAAAAATGAAAAATGAAAGGGAGTGAAGGAAAGAAAAATGATAAGCCTACGACACGAGATATTCCCAAGCGGTCACCCATCCAAGTACTAACCTCGCACGACAGGGCTTAACTTCGGTGATCAGACGAGAACCGGCGCATGTCAAACAGTGTTCCTAAAGTTTACGATGAGCGAGTGACTTTTCTCCAGTGATCGCAATAAGTCGTATTCACGACTTAAAAAACATGTTTTAGCGTGTTCTTTAGTGTGTCACGCAAAATTCGTTGAGGGGGGAAGGGGTGCGTGACCCGTTCAAAACAAACCATAAAACTTGCTTACGCAAGCGCATGAGTGTAGGCTACAATAGTAGCCTCTTGTTATATCATATTTCCATTTCTAGCAAAAAAGATTTGCATTTTTCAATTTTTCAATCAATCAATCAATCAATCAATCAATCTGTCAGCTATACATCCAGAAAGTCAGTATTAGCTAGTTAGTCCGCTGACCAGTTACCTGTGACACCACAGTAGCGTTCAGAACATACATTTGGCCTTTGTAACTTGTACACGTAGAACCCTTTGCAATTTGTTATGTCAACTGGATAACTCTTAGAACAGCAACTTGATCCCCAGTGCATACACACAGTTGTTGAAACTGTCGTGTAAGCTACGCTGGGATAAACGCCATTTATCCAGGCAGTCCTATGTGTGCTGCAACTTGCCATTGGGATGCAGTAAGGTGCCATTATTGTTCCAGCTTCCCCGGCAAAGCGGTACCAGTCATTACTAACAATAACATCCTGGTCGCAGAGAATGTTGTTACTTTTATAGCTCCAGTATCTGTTGGCCTCATTAAGAACGTTGTAATTTGAGGGGCTGCACTCAGGTGGTAAACCTGTGGGGATTGTCATGAAATGTATTTAATTAAGGTATCAGGAAACCACCCAAAAAATCGCTTTGCTTTTGATTCATGTCTTTTTATTGCTCTATGTCTCATTAAAACCCCAACAAACTATATCTTAATAATTAAAGATTACGAAAACATGTCTTTAGTGATTTTCAAAAGTACATTTTTCACATGATTGAGTTCTGCTCCAGCCAAAAGAAATCTAAAGAAGGAGATGAACCAACCGTGTCCGGGAATTTTCATAACTAATCTTCGAAGGACATATATTCCTCTGCATTTAACTGCCCATAACATTTGAACGAAATCAAAAGATAATAATCGAAACGCGGTATTTTAGACAAAGCCGTTAATTACTTGGTACGATGTTCATCTCCTTCTTCAAATCATTTCCGACTGAAGCGGAACTCCTATGAAAGATGTATCTCTAGAAATCACTCGCTATATTCTAAACGTATTAATCGCTTTTCTTAAAAATAAAATACGTTTTCGTATTAAGTTTTCAGAAAATATATAGTTGTAAAGAGGCACAAAAGCAAAGTGGTATTTTGTGGTACAGTGATACCTTAATATGTTGTTTTATACTTTGTTAATGCATCGTTTTATCACCACCATCATATACATTCCCCAAAAGTAATGATAGCAAGAATTTTGGCTTTAAACACAACATTTTAACTTGGTATTTTGTGCTAGGTCTTATTGGGCTACTCTTCACATTAAAACATTTTCAACTTAGGATTTTAAGTGATGCGACTCAAAATATAAGAGGTTTTTCAAAAATCAAGTGTTCCGCTTATTTTTGCTTTTTGTTCCTTTTGTTACTTTAGGAACAAATTAAATTTGTACAAAAAGGAACTTTTGTTCCTTCGCAAATCCTTAAAAGGAACAAAGATTTGCAAATTCGGAACAAATTGTTCCCTTTGTTGTACTTGGGAACACGAAGTTCCTATTTACTCAGGTGAAAAGGAACAAATGGTTCCTATTTGTAGCAAATAGGAACTTCGTGTTCCTATTTACTCTCGGGTGAAAAGGAACAAATGGTTCCTATTTGTAGCAAATAGGAACTCTTGTTCCTATTTACTCAGGTGAAAAGGAACAAATGGTTCCTATTTGTAGCAAATAGGAACTCGTGTTCCTATTTACTCAGGTGAAAAGGAACAAATGGTTCCTATTTGTAGCAAATAGGAACTCTTGTTCCTATTTACTCTCAGGTGAAAAGGAACAAATGGTTCCTATTTGTAGCAAATAGGAACTCGTGTTCCTATTTACTCTCAGGTGAAAAGGAACAAATGGTTCCTATTTGTAACAAACAGGAACTCGTGTTCCTATTTACTCTCAGGTGAAAAGGAACAAATGGTTCCTATTTGTAGCAAATAGGAACTTCGTGTTCCTATTTACTCAGGTGAAAAGGAACAAATGGTTCCTATTTGTAGCAAATAGGAACTTCGTGTTCCTATTTACTCTCGGGTGAAAAGGAACAAATGGTTCCTATTTGTAGCAAATAGGAACTCTTGTTCCTATTTACTCAGGTGAAAAGGAACAAATGGTTCCTATTTGTAGCAAATAGGAACTCGTGTTCCTATTTACTCTCAGGTGAAAAGGAACAAATGGTTCCTATTTGTAGCAAATAGGAACTCGTGTTCCTATTTACTCTCAGGTGAAAAGGAACAAATGGTTCCTATTTGTAGCAAATAGGAACTCGTGTTCCTATTTACTCAGGTGAAAAGGAACAAATGGTTCCTATTTGTAACAAACAGGAACTCGTGTTCCTTTTTACTCTCAGGTGAAAAGGAACAAATGGTTCCTATTTGTAGCAAATAGGAACTCGTGTTCCTATTTACTCTCAAGTGAAAAGGAACAAATGGTTCCTATTTGTAGCAAATAGGAACTCGTGTTCCTATTTACTCTCAAGTGAAAAGGAACAAATGGTTCCTATTTGTAGCACTTAGGAACACGAAGTTCCTATTTATTGAGGTGAAAAGGAACAGCTGGTTCCGTTATCATCTGTTTAGGAACAAAAGGTCCTTTTTGGGTTGTTCCGATTTTTCTATCTGTTCCCTTTTGAGAGAAAAGAGAACAAATGTTCCTAATTTGACTGCCCACTTAACCCAATAAGGAACACTTCGTTCCTGTTAACTAGCATATTATGCTGTTGACATCGACAATGAGGACCAGTTGTTCCGATTAAGCCTTCTCTGATGCGCAATGAGGAACGTGTTGTTCCTAATTGACTACTTGCCGTTCCCATTTTGTTTAAAAGGATCCTAATAGCGTCACAAAGGAACAAGTTTGTTCCTAATCAAACTGTTCCTATTTCAACTGAATGGGAACTATTGTTCCGTTTTTAAACCGCAATAAGCTTCGCTTTTAATCGAACAGGAACTGGCGTTCCATTTTGTTTTAACGGCTTTAAGTAATGGGAACGATGGATCCTATTTAGCGTTAGCAATCAGGAACTCGCGCTCACGATGTTAGTCTGTCACTCTGGCTTGCCTACAGCATGTTTAATCACGTTATTAGGGCATGCAGGTCCGTGCAAGTTCGGAATTGTCCTTTTGTTCCGTTTGGTTATGTGTCGGGCCCTAAAACAAATTTGTTTAATTGTGTCGTGCGAACAATGGGACATGCAAGAGATAATGCGACAAGGAACAAGCTTTTTTTAGCCAAACATCGAATAATGTCTCTCGGGAGGGATAAACAAGTCGGCTAATATATGTAGTAACCGCGCGAGAGAAACTTTAAAATCTTCCAGCTACGTTTGGTGCTAGAGATGAACAAACGAGAGGACGAGATCGACTGGTCAAAGTTAGCAAACGCATCGCCCAAACCAAAGAGGCTTCACTTAGAAGAAGATGATTCTGATGGCCTTTTTCACTGTGCCACTTCAAACCTGCAATCACGATGGATTTACCTCGCAAAGAGGCTGTAGAAAACACGTAAAGAACAAACACCGTTGGTATTTTCATTTCGACGAAAAGCCAAACAGCACTGAGATTGAAGCGGCGTGTTTAGGCAACGCGGAAAATGAAGCCGACGCCGATCAGAAGGCTCGACGTAAAATCAGAACAATCGCGTCTTTTGACATGTCGAGCGATATTGCTCGAGATTTTTCATCCTGGCTAACCGGCAGTGGCGGCGGCTGTAAAAGCGATCGCCAAGCACAACAAATCGTCAGCAAGTGTTTGAAATTTCTCAAATTCTGTTGCGAAGACGAAGAGGAGCTCACTTTTGACATCGTCGACTTTAGTTTATGTTCTCCCAATCTCCTATTTAAATTTGTCGACACGATGCAAGACGACTGGAAGCTCGGGCACGCAGGACGTCTAGGCTACTTGGACGCCATTGCAGAACTGGGAGACTTTCGAAAAGTGCACGGCGCATCGGACTCCATTTTGAGAGGGCTGTCTTCGACAGAAATGTACCTGAAAAGGGTGCGCAAAACCGTTTCCAAAATGATGCGATTGCAGTGGACCAGCGAACTCGATATCGACGCCTTAGAAGCCAAGGGACATTGGGCAACGCTAGAGGAGCTATTGGAAGTCGTGGCGCGTTTCTTGCCGCGCTACGAGGGCGTGCTGAACGCGTGCAAGGAGAAACAGGGTACGGTATCCCCGTTGGACTTGTCCGTTTGCCACCAAATTCCTCGCCGTGTATTTGTTTATCAAGGTCAAAGGATCGCGCCCAATGACATATCAGTATTTGACCGTCGAGATGGTGAACAAAGCTAAGACGAACGGCGGGTTTATCGATCAGAAAATGTTCAAAACGGCGGGCAAATACGGCTTCGATTCTCTATTCCTGACCTGACACTAGCATGCAAGTGTTGGATGGATACATCAATCACATTCGCCCTCTGCTCAAGCCGACCTGCGATTACGTTTTAGTAACGAGAAACGGAGGACAGCAAAACAAGCTGGGAGAACTGATGAGCAAGTTAGTTTTCGACGCAACTGGCAAGTACGTTCACCCGACTCGCTATCGACAAATTGTTGAAACCGAGAGCTCCAAACATCTCAGCAGTAGCGCGCAGAGCGCGATCTCCGAGGACCAGAAACACAGCTCTGTCGTGGCGAGAGTTCACTATCAAAAACAACGATCGCGCGAGGTCGCTACAAAAGCGCACGAATTTCTGGAAAGATTGCACGGCGACAAGGGATCGGAGTTAGAAATGGACGTGCGCTCGAGGCTTTCG
The DNA here is from genome assembly GCA_022457155.1 of Cladopsammia gracilis. Lineage (NCBI taxonomy): Eukaryota > Metazoa > Cnidaria > Anthozoa > Scleractinia > Dendrophylliidae > Cladopsammia > Cladopsammia gracilis. The sequence goes on along the minus strand of JAJGOT010000133.1, from coordinate 204,724 downwards.
GACAAATCGACGTCTTCCCAAGAGCAGGACGATGACGTTAAAGGCGACATGTCTTCTGCGGACGAAGTCGAAACGAGCCCCAAAACACCACCGCGGCCCAAGCCTTTACGAAGGGTTGCAAGTCTAAAGACAGAACGCGCGTCCAAAGCCACTGAAATTGGCGCGAGAAGAAAACAAATGTTGTTCACCCCCGAGGAGGACCGATATCTAAAAACGGGACTTGAACGACACGGCTACGGGCAATGGCAAGCGATTCTAAGAGACCCCGAATTTCATTTTCAAACCGGAAGGACAGCAAACTCTCTGCTGAGCCGTGCTGCGAGGAGATTTGGATCACATTCGAAATCATGCCACAAATAAGTGGATCGACCATCGGCGCAGACATTTGATTAGTCGCGAGTTACGAATGTTATGAATTGGACAGAATTCAAGCCCTTTAGCAAGCCAAATCAATGCGCGAAATGCAATGATATGGCGCAGACTGACTTGAACTCTTCTTGAGAATATAACTAGTAAACATTGAAAGTTCTTTGCATGCCACAAACAAGTGGATCGACCATCGGCGCGGACATTTGCTTAGTCGCGAGTTAAAAATGTTATGAATTGGACAGAATTCAAGCCCTTTAGCAAGCCAAATCAATGCGCGAAATGCAATGATATGGCGCAGACTGACTTGAACTCTTCTTGATAATATAACTAGTAAACATTGAAAGTTCTTTGCATGCCACAAACAAGTGGATCGACCATCGGCGCGGACATTTGCTTAGTCGCGAGTTAAAAATGTTATGAATTGGACAGAATTCAAGCCCTTTATCGAGCCAAATCAATGCGCGAAATGCAATGATATGGCGCAGACTGACTTGAACTCTTCTTCATAATATAACTAGTAAACATTGAAAGTTGTTTGCATGCCACAATAAGTGAATCGACCATCGGCGCAGACATTTGCTTAGTCGCGAGTTAAAAATGTTATGAATTGGACAGAATTCAAGCTCTCTAGCACGCCAAATCAATGCGCGAAATGCAATGATATGGCGCAGACTGACTTGAACTCTTCTTCATAATATAACTAGTAAACATTGAAAGTTCTTTGCATGCCACAATAAGTGAATCGACCATCGGCGCAGACATTTGCTTAGTCGCGAGTTAAAAATGTTATGAATTGGACAGAATTCAAGCTCTCTAGCACGCCAAATCAATGCGCGAAACGCAATGATATGGCGCAGACTAACTTGAACTCTTCTTGAGAATATAAGTAGTAAAAAGTTCTTTGCATGCCACAAATAAGTGAATCGACCATCGGCGCGGACATTTGCTTAGTCGCGAGATAAAAATGTTATGAATTGAACAGAATTCAAGCTCTCTAGCAAGCCAATACAATGCGCGAAATGCAATGATATGGCGCAGACAGACTTGAACTCTTCTTGATAATATAAGCAGTAAACGTATCCAGTTGACATTTAAAGTTCTTTGCATGTATGGAATTGTCAAAGAGTGGTTTCGATAAACGATGTGTATTCTTTATATAAAGATTCACCCAGCTTAAAGGAGCTATACCAGGGTGATTTTGAGTTTTTTTGGGGTCAAAACTGCTCCAAATTGAAACTAAGTACCTTTATCGTGCATGAAATGCTTGTAGAAAACTAAGAGGAAGATATCAAGTGAATTCTCAAAGAGAGAATAAACCATAATCAGATTTTTAGCGAGTTTTCCAAGAGAGAAGCGATAAACTTGAAAAAATTGGCCAATTTTATTCGAGATATTGGCCAATATTTTCAAGATACAATCCATTTCCATCCTGGCCATGTGCAGCGCGCAAGACTGTTAGTTTTACTCAAAAAACAAAACAAAACTGAACCCTTATTGTTGGGTTTTTACTGAACTATTCTTGATAATATAAGTAGTAAACTTGTCCAGTTGACATTGACAGTCCCTTGCATGTACTGATGTAATTGTTAAACAATAGTTACAATTAAACAATTAAATTAAACAATAGGCGACGTGTAGTAGTATATAATTGAACGATACATCCCGCTTAACTTTTAAGCTCGAAAAAATAACACAGAGAATAAACTACAGAATCAACAGCGCCATTTAATTTTGAAGCATTCAACGCTTTCTGCCACTGGACTTGATTTACACAACTCTCAGAATAATGAAAACGACCGCCTTATGGTCTATCTTAGAGATAAACTGCGCTGATTGTGACATTGGAAAATTTTTTATACGAAACGAAACCTTATCAATCAACTAACTCAATCGCTATTTGACTACGTTTGGCTTTTTCGAACTACTCTGAAATTTAACACGCTGCATGTATGAAATCGTCAACTCGCAAATGATGATGAATTAAATCTCAACGCACTGGTTGAAATTTATTGCTGACTAGGGCTAAAGAAGCGTTTAATCTGTCCGTTATTTTCTTTCCTTCTATCTTCTTTACTTCTTCGCTCCAGGGCGGTCAGAGGAAAAAAAGAACGCCACTCCTTTCATCTGCGTTTTAATCGCCTCGTCACACTCCGCCATCGCGCTTTTGCAAGCAAATGTTTCTCCACAGGTCGTCGACGTTTCTGTCTTGCTCTTTTCTGGCGTACGCTACTTTAGTAGATAGCAATGAACAAGTTCCTTGCACGGCTGGTAATACCTTGCTAACCATGCCAGGGCACTTCGGATTCTCTGAGGTTAACACAAGCAAGATATGAAAAAAAAAAAACATCAATAACGAACATGATCTTAAACGATGCATTCACATGTTTTAAAATTACAAAAGCTTGGCGATTCGTGCATCACATACGACTGCCTGCCAGAGGTAAACAGTTTAAACTTGAGTGTCTTTGCATGTTTTCATTCTTGATATGTTTCGTTCTATGCGGCGAGGCTTAGTTTACCCTGAGTTTGACGAAATTTCTTGCTTAACAAATATAAGAAATCCGTCTTCAGGAGAGAATTGAAAACTACGTACCTTACTGTTTACTTGCCGCGCCGGTGTCTGTAGCTGTGTAAAGTGCCAAGAGCGTCGTTTTTCAGTCTACCTTTTATTCTTTCTTGGTAGCTTGTTTGTTTCTATTCTGACAAGATCCTTTGTTTGCCATCTCACGTAATACAAAATTACAGCAGAACGCTATTGTCATAAAAAGGAACTGTTGCAGGAATGCCGATTCGATGTGTAAATAATGATGTAATTTACAGTCTACCAGTAAAAAGGAGTGACCGTTTTGAATCTCAATTTTGTAAAGTCGTTCGTTCAATCAAGTTTGGCCATGGCCAAGGCCAAGCATTTTTTTGTTTAGTTAGCTCAATTAGCAGTTTTCGATGCCGGGTATTGTTTAAAAATAACATCACAGAAAAAAGGAATGTTATTACATTACAGCTATGCCCTTCGTGATTATTTTTCTGGTTGATTAAAAAAAATATCACACTCTTTTTTGAGTTTGTCGTTAAAAAAAGCCGATTCGACGTGCAAATAATTAAAAAAATTTTATTCCACTTTCTTCTCTTAAAATTGGTAAAGTCAAGAAATGTTTTTAGTCAACTTAGTCAGTTAACAATTCCTGGATTTTCAAAACGTATCGTGGATGTCTATTAAAGCTATTCCTCTTGTACTATGTTTCTAGTTGATTTAAAAAAAGGTATAAAATTCTCCTGTCTTAAAAAGAAAAGTCACAGAATGGCGATCTCAGATACAAAATACCATGTACAGGTTTCATTCCACTACTAGAAAAATAAGGCCGTTTCGAATTTCAAACAAATTCTACAGTAAATGAAAACCGCACCAAAAGAATATCTAATTGTCCAGAGAAATATCAAGTGCCGTCCCCGTTGTATCCGTCACATCCGTTACACTCAGGAAATTTGTACAATTTATTTCTGTTCTCCGTTGTAAAATGATCAAAACCACAACGGAACTTAAGAGTAAATGAACTTAAACAGAACTTAGAGTAAATGAGAAGTGCATTAAGGAATATCAAACTTGACAGCGTGCTGTTCCCGTTGTATCCGTCATATCCGCCTAACACTCAGAAAATTTGTGGAAAAATGGAAATGGAAATGGAAAATGGAAATGGAATTTCTCCGCATTAAAGAAATCTTAAATAGAACGGAGATCACGGAGACACGGAGACAGTACTTACAGTTCTCAGTAAACTAAGTCTCTCTCTTCTGTTCTCCGTAGTAAAGAAATCTAAAACACAACGGAGACGGCGGAGAAACGGAGACAGTACTTACAGTTCCAAAGAAAAGAAAAACAAAACAAGTATCTCTCTCTCTCTCTCTCTCTTATATATATATATATATATATATATATATATATATATATATATATATATATATATATATAAGAGAGAGAGAGAGAGAGAGAGAGAGAGAGAGAGAGAGAGAGAGAGAGAGAGAGAGAGAGAGAGAGAGAGAGAGAGAGAGAGAGAGAGAGAGAGAGAGAGAGAGAGAGAGAGAGAGAGAGAGAGAGAGAGAGAGAGAGAGAGAGAGAGAGAGAGAGAGAGATACTTGTTTTCTTTTTGTTTTCTTTGGAACTGTAAGTACTGTCTCCGTTTCTCCGCCGTCTCCGTGTGTTTTAGATTTCTTTACTACGGAGAAGAGAAGAGAGAGACTTAGTTTACTGAGAACTGTAAGCACTGTCTCCGTGTCTCCGTGATCTCCGTTCTCTTTAAGATTTCTTTAATGCGGAGAAATTGCACAAATGTTCTGAGCATAAGGCGGATATGACGGATACAAAGGGAACAGCACTTGCAGCTCTGTTGTGCTGTCAAATTTGATATTCCTTAATGCACTTCTTATTTACTGCATGTTCTGTCCCCGTTGTTTGTTGTTGTTGTTTTTTTAATTTAAACGGATATGACGGATACAACGGAAACAACAGTTACAGATGTATCATATGAAATGACATTGAACTGAAATAAGTCTTGCTGTTGAGATATAGGAACAAGTGGACCTATCAATGTCTGTTCCTATTTTAAAGGAACGCATTTAGAGTTAAGCCAATTCTCGAAATCGTATCGCGCTGCGACAACAAAAAAAATCAATTTCTAGCATCGTACCACCTTGAACTTATAAGAAATCATCAGACATGCAGAGATTATTGTTGGAGTCCAACCGATTTTAACGTTTTTAAAAAGGGAACAGAAATTTTGGGAAACGATCACATTCATAACAGTTACTATTATCATCCTCTCATCATCAACACCGTCATAAACATAATGACACTATAACAAAAAAGGTTAAGGAAATTATTCTCCTCATAATCATCATCGTTATCATCATCATCATCACCATCATCAATCAATCAGTCACTGAATCAATCATTATCATCATTTTCATCGTCAACCTTTTCATCATTATCATCATCATCGTCATAATTATCATTATCTCCATTATTATCGTCTTCGTCTTCGTCATCGTCATTATCATCATCTTCCTTATCATTATTATCATTAATGTCATCATCATCTTCACCATCATGATCATCGTCATGACTATCATAATCATCATCAACAACATCATCGATATACTCGTTTTCAACGTCAAAACTGTCTTTTCTTTTCAATTTTCAAAGGATATTACATTGGGTTATGGGTTAATTTATGAAAACTTACTTCTACATGTTATTCCATCACCTGTGAATCCCTCGTTACAAAAACAAGTGAAGGACCCCATAGTGTTGGTGCAAGTTGCCGATGAGTGACAGTCATGAGTATTGGTTGAGCATTCATCGACATCTATCATAAAAAATACACAACCAAAGTGAAAAATTAAAAATGAAAAGTCAGTGACGTTGCATGAAATTCCTTCTTTGATGTTAAAATGCCTTTTTTGACAAAGCTTAAGGTAACTTAGTACAGTTTTTTAATCGGGCTGGCTTGGCGCGATTTATAAAATAGGCTGTGACTCATGGTCGCAAATGGACATCTCTTCTAGAAAATTCTAGAAACTTCTTTTTGAAGTGTTTTTTTTTGTGATTAGACATTAGATAAGAACCAGACCTGAATATTTGGGAGGTTGTTTAGTTAAATTATTGTACAATGTGTTATTTTGCTAGGTGAAAGAATGTTATTTGGTTTAGCATTGAAGTGTGCGAGGAACGGATGAACGGTGAATCGTCTTGTGAGCCTTTAAAGAGGTTTTGCGGGACACGTATTTCTAGTAGATTTAATTATAAATGAAAGGCTATGACCAATTGTGCGTGACAGACCGCATGTTTACTATGGTTATACTGTACAATATGCTTTATATTTTTCCGAATGCTGCGACAGACCGCATGTTTACAATGGTTACAATATGCTTTATATTTGTCTGAATGTTACGAACTTTAGCAGCCACAACATATCAAGTTGAATCGCAAATGTAACGTTTGGTGAAACTCAGTGAAGGATTTTCAAAGCTTTTCAAAGTTTTTCGAGTCTTCAACACTGAGGAGAATTGGCAAGCCAGTTAAGTGAAATCAAACTGTGAATGATTCATGAACGTAGTCTTTTCGCTCGATCATATATACATCGATCATTCGTGTTAAAGTTAAATCTGAACGTCTACAACAACCACAAGTTTCTTGAACGCGACACGAACTACAATTTCTACCCGAAATCTGCGAGAACTCTGCTTTAGATCGATACACGACAGAAAGAGCGCACAATGGTATGCTGTAAAAGGTTATATAACCCAAAGATAAAAAACCTGTTTATCCAGTTTCTATCTTGTTATAGAAGGTTTTAGAAAACATTACGAAATATTCTAATTGGGTCCTCGAGTCAAACAAAAACAGTTACAACAAAATGCTTAGCACAAAAGCGTCTGTTCTATGCGAGTTTTTTTTCCTCAACACTCCTTCTCACTCGCAGGTGGAACAAGACGGCATCTCATCCAATCCAGACACTTTCGTAATTTCCTGAGCTGTTCACGACCCAGGCCTTTAGTAAGCATATCGGCTACCATTTCTTCAGTACGACAGTAGTTCAGCTCCACATTTCCATTCTCCACCTGCTCCCGGATGAAATGGTACTTGATTCCAATGTGTTTTGCGCGCCCGTGGAACTGAGAGTTCTTGGCCAAACAAATCGCTGATTGGTTATCTTCATAGATCCGTGTTGCTTCTTTTGGATTGCTTCTTAAATCAGTCAGGAGTTGTCGCAGCCAAACTGCTTCTTGCGCTGCACTTGCTAGGGCTATGTATTCGGCTTCCGCCGTCGAGAGAGCAACACATGCCTGTTCTTTACTTTTCCAGCTTATTGCTGCACCACTTAGCTGAAAAATGTATCCGGAAGTTGATTTGCGGTCATCTACATCTCCGGCCCAGTCAGCATCCGAAAAGCCTATAAAACTCTTTAACTCATTCTTCTTTTAGAGAAGACCTAAGTACATTGTTTCAACCAAATAGCGCATGATACGCTTGACTGCAATCTAGTGTTCCTTGGTAGGATTCGCACAAAACTTGGCCACGTTACTCACTGCGTACGTAATTTACGGTCGTGTCATAGTTGACAGGTACAGAAGACTTCCAACCGCGGATTGAAACTGCTCTTTGTCAGTACTTTCTGAGTCTTCATTCATCTTAACAAGTTTTGAGCTAGCGTCTACTGGGGTCTCAACTGCCTTGGCATTCTCCCTGTTGTATTTGCGCAGGATCTTTTCGGTGTAAGGCTGGTTGTCCAATCCAAACTTCTCTATTTTGTTTGTTCTGCGTCACTTTGGTTCCCAGAAAATGGCGTAGCTCTCCCAGATCCTTAACTTCGAACTTCTCACCAAGACCTTTCTTTACGTCCCCAATGCGCTTGTCGCTTTTTGCAGCTAGCACTAAATCATCCACATGAACGGCAATCATGAACATCTCTCCTTCTGAGGCTACATAGATGCATGGGTCGCTAACCGATTGAACAAACCCAAGCTTCTTTAAGTGCTGATCCAGCACCGAGTTCCAGCATCTTGATGATTGCTTTCAACCATAGATACTACGTTTCAACTTGCAGACCAAATGCTCTTGACCCTTAACCACAAAACCCTCTGGCTGCTTCATATACAACTCTTCTTTTAACTCACCATTCAGGAATGCAGTTGTAACATCTATCTGATGAAGCTTCGAATCATTTTGCACGGCCAACGCAATAACTGTTCTAACTGATTCAAACCTGGCGACGGGGGAAAAGGTCTCATCATAATCAATTCCAGCCGTGCTTTGAAACGTTCCACAGATCCCTCGGCATCTGTCTTGATTTTGCAAAATCCACTTGCTTCCGACAGCTTTTCACCCCTTTGGCAAATCCACCAGCTCCCAAACATCATTCTCTTGCAGGGACTCCATTTCCTTTTCCATTGCACTCATCCACTTCGCCTTATCCGGGCTGCTCAGTGCATCTTTAACAGTCGTTGGTTCAGTTAATTCAACATTTGTGACACTTGCCCAGTCTCCATAGTAATCAGGTGCTTTCTTTTAGCGGTTTGATCGTCGCACTACTGGTTCTGCTCCCTCTTCAGTTGTGTGCTCTTTATCAGCTACATATTTCTCATCATCGTGGAAGTCCAATTCCACACACCGTTCACTGCTTCTTTCTGGGACACTTTGCTCCTTCTCAATACCGCAGCTTGATTCATCAAACACAACATCTCGGCTATAAAAGACTCTTTCGCGCCTTGGATCATACAGTCGGTAACCTTTCCTCTCCGTACCTAGAAGTACACATTTTCTTGATTTTGCATCCAGTTTTTGACGCTTACCCTTCGATGCATGGGCATACGCAGCACACCCAAAAACTCTTAGGTGTCTCACACTTGGTTTCTGTCCTGTCCAGGCTTCAAAAGGTGTCTGCCCTCCCACTGCAGTTGTCGGACTTCGATTTCGTAAGTACACGGCTGTTGACAGTGCTTCAGACCAGAAACGATGTGGTAGCTTAGCATCAGTCAGCATGGATCGTACCGCTTCAACTAGTGTTCTATTCATCCTTTCAGCTCCGGAGTTTTGGGTACAGTCAGCTCTCGTCGAACTCCTTCTTTCTTTAAGCACTTTTCAAAATCTGCTGAGACATACTCCCCACCATTGTCGGTGCGCAGAGTTTTAAGCTTTCTGCCTGTTGACCTTTCCACTTGAGCTTTCCACTCAAGAAAACATGAGAAGACTTCATCTTTGTGTTTCAGGACATATATCCAGATGTAGCGGGTATTGTCGTCAATGAATGTAAGAAAGTATTCTCCACCACTCAGGGACTTTGCATTCATCTTACCACATACATCACTATGCACCAACCCCAGGGGTTCACTTGATCGCTTGCCTCCGTCAACTGGGAATCTACTTCTGTGGTGTTTTCCTTCCACGCATGACTCGCAGAAAGAGGTCATTAAAGAGAATTTCACAGCTGACCCTAGCATGAATGTCATGAACTACGTAAAGTTCACATTTGTCATGGCTGGCAGCATTGCACTGAAGAAATACCTTGAGGACCAGAAAATCCTTCCAACCTCGATATAAAATGTAAAACAAGTAGTAAGAGATAGAGAGAACTGGCTCAATTCTATTTCACGCTATTCCCGAACGGTTTGGCATTGTGAGCTAATTATACGAACTACCGGACGGGGATTGTGAACGTTATTCTTAAAGTTTGGGAATAGCGAACAGTTTGCCATTGTGTGTGCTAATTACGAACTGTCAGACGACGATTGAGAACGTTATTCTTACCGTTTGGGAATAGCGCGAAATAGAATTGAGCCAGTTCTCTCTATCTCTTACTACTAAAATTAAGCAGAAAATTTCCATCCCAATCTCAAAAAAATCTTTTCGCAGATTTCCTCATGTTCCTTTTTTCTATCTTCCGTCTTGATCAAAACAAAGTTTTCCTTCTTCACATCATGCCCCAGTCTTTTCAACAAATGAAACAAAACAAACTGGGAATGAAGAAATTTCTTTCTCTCCCCGACAAGGCAATCATATTCGGATGAAAAAGCCTTGAAATCTTCAAGCAGCTGCGTTTCCAAATGACTGATGTCATCAACATATTTTCCCGTGATCGAAACCACCAACGCATTTTCCTTTTCTTTTCACAGAATTAACTGCAAATGTCGTCACAAAATCGACAATGTGTTTCCTCGTGATTTCTTCTTTCCTGAAATAACGGAGGACTTCGGCAATCAACTTTTCAAGCTCGTCTTGTCTCATGTTGATTTTGTTTTTCCCCTGATATTTTTTCTCGCAATCGACGAAATGAGTGATTCGACAATATGTTTTTGGGGTTGAATTTGTTGAATATGTCTCAAGTTGAATTTTTTCTTCCTCTTCCGCTTCGCTTCGCTCCGCTTCCCACATTCCAGTTGAAATGAGAAATGGTTTCGCTCTTTCATTGAATTCATTTTCAAGATCTTCTGGTGAATCCCCTTCGCTTCGCTTCGCTTCCCGAAATCTTTCCATCACATCACCCAGGAGAGAAAAAAGAACAAACCGGTCATCACCGGTTAATTTTTCAACAAGGGATTGATACTTTAGAATGGCCCTTTATTCAACAAACTCTTTCTGTATTTAACTTTGGTGAAAGTATTAAACGTTGGGTGTCAACATTTTATGCTAAATGTGAAAGCTCAGTCTTAAACAATGGTTTTTGCACGGAGTCCTTTTCTTTGTCAAGAGGAGTTAGACAAGGTTGTCCGCTATCTCCTCTCCTCTTCATTTTAGGAGCAGAAATTCTAGCGAGTAAGATACGACAAGATAAAAATATACAGGGGTTAAAAATTTACAATCATGAATTTAAAATTAGCCAATTCGCTGACGACACTTCCTTATTATGTAAAGATCTTGATTCGGTTGAAAACGCCATTGCCTTACTTAATGTCTTTGGACATGTATCAGGGTTGAAGCTTAATCAGTCCAAAACAAAGGCACTTTGGTTAGGTCCTTGGCGCCTCAATGATTCGAAACCGCTGGGTTTAAAATGGACAAAAGATCCAGTCAGAACTCTCGGTATTTTTATCTCTTATGATGAAAAAGGAAACTATAAGAAAAATATTACTGAAAAAATAGAGAAAATGGACAACCGGCTCAACTTTTGGAGGTCTCGGAGATTAACTTTACTTGGCAGATGTTTAATTTTCAAGTGCCTAGGAATACCGCAGCTGATTTATTCTGCTTCAATGTCGAACATGCCTCAGGAAACGAGTATTAAGTTGATTACAAGCTATTTATTTAATTTCATATGGAACAAAAAACCAGACAAAATAAAAAGGCAAGTAATGTACCAGGACTATATTGATGGCGGTTTGCGCGTACCAAATATCCTAACCACATTCAAGTCGCTAAATCTAGCATGGATACCCAGACTTTTAAAAAATGAAAACTGTTCAAACGAATCTTGGCTGTATATCCCAAGTTATCATTTTAAAAGGTACGGCGGACTCAACTTCTTACTTCGATGTAATTATGATAAACATTTTATTAAACAGATTGACCTACCACTTTTTTACAAAGAAATCCTTCTCCACATGATGGAGTTAAAACAATTGTATGGATATTGCTATAAGCAAGATTTGGTGCTATTTAATAATAGAGAAATTTTAATAAATGGGAAGTCATTTTATTACAATGAATGGCATCAAAAAGGAATTCTTTCTATCCGAGATGTTTTAAATGACGAGGGGAAATTTCTCTCTTACCAAGAATTCCTGCAAAAATATAACATCAAGTGCAACTTTCTTCGATATTTCCAAGTTTTGGCAGCAATTCCCAAACATCTGCGAGAAAAAGCAAGCCAGACCTCGGTTGACAAACACATATTCGAAAAGAACAACTTTATATTTCCTCTGTCACCTACAGCCTCAATAAACTTACTCAAGATAAAGCAAAGATTTCTACTGGCTTATTACTAACAAGTCCGTAACTAAGGCTACTGGCCCAATGAAATGGGAACACGAAACTCAATCGTTGAATTTGAATTGGCCTTGCTACTTTAGTAAATTGAAGGTACTTTGTAAGGAGACTAAACTTAGAGAATTCTACTTCAAATTTCTACATAGAATTATCGCTACAAAGAAGGAATTGTATCATTTCGGTATTGAAAGTAACAAAAACTGCCTATACTGTAATGAAAGCGACTCGATAGGTCATACTTATATTGACTGCCTCCCTTCCAAGTCATTTTTCAGTCAGGTCTTAACATGGTTTAACAGCGAACATGTCGCCTCCTATTCACTTTCCACAGAAGAATTTTTAGTTGGAAAATTTGAATTTGACAATGATCAATCAGCGTGTTCCGATGACACACTAAAAAAAAATTAAATTACTGTTTGTTATTTGCAAAATATTATCTATATTCCCAAAAACTAAACAATAAACGAATAAATTTTGATGAATTTACGCAACGATTGCCTTCAAATTTCGCATTGAAGGCCTTTCTTAGTTCAATCTCTTTAATTTTAAAGTATGCACTTAGCCCATATTTAACATGTCCTATTTTAAGAATATATGTAACAAAAAGTATTGCCCTTACTGCTGTATGTGTATCTTTTGTTTATGTCTCTTGTTGTGTGTGTGTGTGTGTGTGTGTGTGTGTGTAGTAAATAATGCAATCGCATTTTTTTCATTAGTGTTAACATAATATACCATTGTAATATACCATTATAATATTATTGTAACTAGATCTTATCACTTTTAATAAAGATGTGCATTATTTAAAAAAAAAAAAAAAAAAAAAAAAAAACAAGGGAAAGATATTTCTCAAACATTTTGAGAAAAAGAAATCTTGTCACTCAAAATGGCCTCCCAAAATACATTTACCGACGAAAGCGATCATGAAAATTGTCTTACTTGCTCAGAGGAAGCTGAGCGAAGCAAAGCTGAGCGAAGCGAAAAAGAAAGGAGCGACGATGAAACCCCAACAACGTCTGATGAGGAATTCATTGTCTCTGATTCGGAGATGGCGGAAGAAAGCGAAGCTGAGCGAAGCGAAGACGCAATTGAACTCCTCTTTGAGTCATTTGTGAATCTCCAAGAGGAACATAAGATTCTCAAAAATGAACTCAAAAAGCAAAGTTTCATCCTCGGGGAAATCCACCGGGAATTGAAAGAAAGCGGAGCAAAGCGAAGCTGAGCGAAGCGGTGTTTTGAAACCCTGAATATGAATGTAAAACATTCATATTCTGACTAGGTTAATTTAGCTTTTCCGCTTCACTAATCCACGAATTGAATTTGTCGGAATAGCCTTTCCACTTAACGAATGCTTTCTTTCTCTTCTGGTCCCGGCGAATAACCTTTTCAATGCGGAAAACATCCTGCGTAGTAGGCGACAATTCTGCTTCATAAAATGATCCGGTGATTTTTTTTCTCCTAACAGATCAACTAATTTATACGTTACAGGATTTGTGTTCAATATTTCATCGATAACAAATATCTCTTCTGTCCAGTTCGGGGTGAAACCTTTGTCAAATATCTTTCGCTTGTATTTTGAAATTCGGACTTTGTCGCCGACTTTGAATTTTGCTGGGGCATGTTTAGCATAAAGTAAATCGCCGTATAAATTAGCGAAAACCTTTTTCTCATTTTTCTGTTTGCTCGCCTCTGCGGGACTCATCCGAATGCTCGAATGAAAACGATGATTATATTGATTCACTAACTTGTCAAGTTGATCGAAATACACTGTATTATTGTTAGCAGAAAACATTTTAAAGAGTCGTTCCTTCATTGAGTTGTTCCAGCGCTCGACAACAGATGACTTTTCTTCGTTCTCCGTGACATACAATTTTATCCCATTCTTATTCAGGAGGTCCTTCATAGTTCCATTGAAAAATTCAGATCCTTTGTCTGTCCAAAGCATCTTCGGTTTTCGCGGGGGTTGCGCCTTCGCAAATATGGATCGGAAAGCATCGGCAACTGATCAACCTCGCTTGTCTTTCAGGGGGCGTATCCAACCATATTTTGAGAAGACATCGATCACCATCAGGAGATATTTGATCCCTTTGTTCCACCTCGAATATTTCCCCATCTCGACTAAATCAGCCGCCCAGATTTTGTCAATTCCATATGCTATGACTCTTCGTTTTGGAAAGCGCCGCCAGATTGGTTGGTGAAGTTCGTTTGCCAGATTTTGAGTCCACCGGCCTTCACTCAAAATCTTTTCCCGTTTTTTGGGACACCCAAACCAAGTTTTTGTTTTACATCAATGGTATTTCGTGCCAAAGTATGACCCCACTGTCTTTTCTTCCAGGCAATTGCATTCAAAGCGGCAACCATTTTCCTGTCTGCTTTATTTTTACATTGACGCGGGTTTGATTGTTTTGCGCAGACTGAATAATCAGCATCGTGCTGCATAGCAACTGCATCTGTTTTTCCCGTGGGTTGCTGCAGAATTTCAAGAATCTTTCCCTTTTCATCAAATCTGACTTGTTTATCGAGTGGGTTATAGGGCCCTGTATAATTATGACCTGGGAGGGTGAAACCTTTCTTTGGCCTTGGCAGCTTCCCAATTAATTTATGAACATCTAAAGCACCGCCATCCAAATCAGCACGATCTGTCTTATATTTTCTATTTGGCCTAATCGCCGTGCTCAGCTCATTCAGCATATCGGAAGAGGTTTTGGCAAGAAATGGTTTCATCTTGTCCAGGGCAAAATCCAATGCGGATTTCTGAGCCTTTTTGTTTCGCAACAATTCACTGGCTCCATAGCGGCCCATTTCAACAGTCTTTTTCCCCAACCAAGGAAGAGCATGCGCGACACCTGTCAGCGCAAGTTCACCAATGCCCCCGCCTTGCGGAGGCCGCGTCAGTTTCCCCGTACGAATCTTGTTTTTTTGATTCCACAGGAAGCGCAATGGCAAAACCACATCTTTCTTCCATTTTTTGCGGTCATATATCCAGATGGTTTCACGCATTCAGTTTGTTTTTTCTCCTTTACGCAATATGACTTCATTTTCAATCGAAATATTCTTTTATGAATGTTTCATTTTGCATTGTATCAGTCAGACTGAGAGGTTTGAGAATATCATTGAAGTCTTTCCCCTGCGACCATTGATGGAGGAAAAACAAGCAAAAATACCCGCAAAGGACACTGTTGATGGTTTGGTACTGACTGCTGTTCCAGATCACTGGTTTGCCGCTTCTGAATTCTTGGGGGAATCCCATTCCAAAACTATCGAAATACCACAGGGCATCATGTCCGGGAGCGAAGCGCCCGGGAGCGAAGCGACCAGGGGAACAACAAACCCAATGAGTTCCTACATTTTTGAGTGAATCAAGATTGATGATGCAGGGGCTGTGTTTTTGGGGCATGAGTTGATCCCTGGCAAAGATGCCTTTGAAATTGGGAATCCCCAGATATTCAATCCACTTCATGAGATCAACATTGTTCAGAGGTTTATTCACGAATTTGGGTTTCACAATATTGCCCCGAGAATTGGTACTTTGTTGAATGGACTTTTCGGCCCTAACAGAAGTCCAGCTCCTTTTTTTGATTTTTTTTTACCCATAACAACAGGGTTTCGTCCCAAGTTACCAATAAATGGGGGAGGTTGAAAAGGATACGCTCCCAATCTTGGATCACCTTTTCCTTTTGGGCGTCCAACTCTTGGCGCTCCTTTTCCTTTCGCTCCTTTCCCAAACATGTTTTTCACCATGTCAAGTGCCAGTGGGATTCCAATGGATGCCAGCGCAGTTCCCAACAATCCACCAGACTGTTTTGCTGATGGTTTCATCACCAGTTGTCCTCCTGATTTAAGGGCAGTCAAAATATCCTGTTTCTGTTTATTTGTCAACAGATGTTTATTGTCAATCAGTTTCTGAATTTTATCTTGGGGAATGAGAAACCCTCCCACCTGGCCGCTCCCACTTATCTTTTTCACAACTTGACTTGCTCCTTCACTTGCCAGTCCAGCAAGAGCTGATAATCCAAGTGTTTTAGCCAGGGTGGGTGCCAGGGAACGAGCTAAGGGAACAATAACAGAAAATAAACTACCGCCTTGCTTCATCACTTTTCTAACTTGCGTTTTCGATATCTTAAACTCAACTCCCTTTCCCAAAGCCGCCGCTTTGCCGATTCTTTTAATTTGATTGGCTGTTAGCATCAGCTCATCACTTCCGCTTGTTTGATTGCCACCCAATCTCAGGGTGATAGGGCTGTTTGTTCTGAATGCTCTTCCAATCTTGTTTTTTTTGCCCTTCAGATAAATTTACTTTATATGGGTGATATGTCATTTTAAATGATAACATATGTTTTTCGCTTCGCTCAGCTCGCTGCGCTCGCTCACAGCTCACACGATAACTAATTCATTTCCAATTTTATCAATCTTGACCATTTCTTCATAGAGAACTATCGCATGTACATTGAAGTTTGCAGCTGCATCTGCGTTCAATCGATATCTGAATATCAACTGCTTGGGATCTCTCCTCAACGGGAAAAAAGAATTGAAATTGGCCAGATTCAGCTGCTTTCCAGTGTTGTAGTCATTTTTCCTCATTGCATAAGCCATGACATCCTGGAAAATCCTCACTTTGCTTTCACTGTCTTACTCTGTTTCCGGGTAGAAAACGCCATTTCCATATTCCAATCGACAGTTCAACAAGGATGAGTTTGCATCTGCCTCATTCAGCTTGAAAGTGTCCATCAGATATGGGTTATTTTCTGCCTGGTCATCATTGGGCGGAGCGGTTCTTTTCAGCCAGACAAAAATATGCCTCACATTGTCAACGCTCGCTGAGATCTGGAAGAATCCTGATGATGTTGCGGGAGCTGATTGCTGATACATTTCCCTCAGATATTTCCATTGCGTTTCTTTCAGGAATGAGCTGACAAATTTGTCATAAAGAGAATCTTTGGGAGTCAGTCTTGGCACCCAAAGCAAAAACCGGTTCACAACAACTCTTCCATCATCATCAGCAGCAGCCTTATGAATGAGTTCCCCATCACTTTGAAGCTCAACCTCAAATTGCAACTGCATAGGCACAAGCATCTTATCTTCCAACTCTTCGAAAAAGGAAAAACGATTCAGGGGAATGATCGTGTTAATGTTCTTTGCACCGCCGTTTCCATCGTTTTGCACTGCTTGCGATAGCACCCGCCGAGCTTCAAATCCAAGATTCGTATTAGCGGTTGTTGCATCAGTATCCAAATACCAGAAACTGTTCTTGGCTACTGATCTGCTGAAGTCATCGGAGTATTCCAGCAAATTCTTTACGAAACAGACTTTATGCAGATTATCAGTATCATAAACAATCTTTCCTGCAGATTTAATCTTTATGTGCTTAATCAGGGAATGAGCCCCGTTTATTACGGTGATTCTATCAGCTGCCTCGTACCCAGCACCATTCGCCAGTTTTTGGAGTTGAAATTGCACCTCGAAATAAGCATTATACCAATCATAGAAAGCTGATCTGTCATTTATTGTGAATTTATATCCACCTTTCATTTGGTGTTATGCATTAGCTGGAGCTCTGATTACATCATCCAGCTGGAAGCGCACTAATTCATTTCTTTGAAGATATTCATTCGATCTAAAAGCCATTTTATATTCTTTTATTTCTTTTTCGGATGTCTTGCCCAGAGATCAGCCTGTTCAATATAGCATCAGAACTTTCTCCGGAGGTTGACGCAGGGGTTGATCTTGGCGCCTGTTTCCCCTTTCTCATATTTCCCAGTTTTTTCATGATCAAATCACCAGATTCTTCTACCATTTTTTTGCCGAGTTTATCTCCAGCGTGAGAAATTCCTGATTCCAATGCTTTTTTCGCAACGGGTTTTGCGAATTTCTTGAAAACTGCGGATGCGACAGCTCTCATTGGTTTAAAAATATTATCCACAATAACACCAGATCCTTTGTGCCGATAAACAAACCGCCCCAACTTAGGGTGATAATAACGAGAGAATTCATATGATTTCATTTTATTACCTTTTTCAACATTCAAATCAACAACCCTTATTTTCCCATCGGTGATATAGATTCGAATGGAGCTTATTGTGTTTTTATTCACAGGGTTGAATGTTACTCTCATGGGTTCAAGGGTGAAACTATATGATGGCCTCAGAACAGATGTTGAAAAGGAATAAATGATATCACTCTCTGCTCCATCAACAAGCGAATTACTTGTCAAATCACAATGAGCGTTCAACATATCAGTATCTTGACTGAGGTTTGGAACTCTGGGGCCAACATTAACTTGGTCTTTCAGAATCTTTTTCTCAAAACCAACGAGATCGCCGAAGTTGGATTGGGTGAAATCCAGTTGGTAATTTTCTGCCAGTGTGATTGTTATTCTGAAGGTTGCGCTATCAAAAGCAAGATTGATTGGGAAAATGTCATCTTTTCCAGCTTCTTTCACCACTGTTGCTTTTTGAATAAAGTTATTCATCCCCTCATATTCCCAAACTCCAGCTGGGAAGGTGATATCGGAAAATGTTTTCCCACCGTCAGAGCTGAACCTGATCAGTTGATTCTTGCGGCCAGCATTGATGTTATACCACGTAAAACTCATATTGATAACTCTGTTAAGCCCAACAACATATTGGGAACTTTGATCCAAAGCAATGGGCCGATTGAATTTTGTTGTGAAATTTTCTGGTTTGTTGCCGCCAGTCTTGGCGGAAAAGGAGGATAAAACAATTTCTCTTTCCATTTTAGGGTCTGAAATAGTTTTGTAGAGCTTCTCATGTTGGGATCTGTTAATGATCCCCTCTTTCAGGAGAAGATTGAGAATGCTTCTGGAGAAGATCTGCGGGGTTGGAGAAAAAACGGACGGCGGTCGGTCGCTTCGCTCCTCCACCCCTTTTTCTTATTCCCGAGCCTTGAAATGTTTCTGCTTTCTTTTTATAATGCTTGATGTAATCATTTAATGCTTTACTTGCACGATCTATTCCTTGATGTTGTATCTGCTTTTGCTCTACAGTTATTTCGCCTCTGTTAAACTTTTTGGTCCAAGCAGGTTTGTAGCGGAGCTCTCGCCGGGCCGAAGGCCTGGCTGCGCAGCACCATACTCATAGAACCGATGCCCGCATTTTTCATGGTCATGGCTAGCGGAATGTTTCGCGGGCGCGTGTGTGTACCGCACGCGCCCGTGTTGGGCAATTTTGAAACCAAAGCGAGGCTGTGTTTTTCGCGAGGCTACATGGCCAATGTGACGTGAGCTCGGTAAACACGTCAGTTGGAGCTGTGTTTAGCGGAGAAAACCGTTTTAAAGTATTTCCCTGCATTTTTTCGCGGTTTGCTACTCAAGACAGGTTTCACATTTTTCAAACAGTGGTCAAGACCGCATTTGAGGCTGCGTAACTCTGCAAATCAAGCGTTTTTGGAGGAATATAGAGCTAAGTGCTTATTTTTAAACCTGATTTCGTTTTAAATTGAAGCTAGTAGCTCGTCGAAGCATTTGTTTACAACTAAACTCTTTTGAGTTTAATTATTGTGCTTCCGACCTTTTCGCCTTAGTTTAAAAGCTTAATATCATTAGTTTACTGTTCTATATTGTGCAATTTTTTAGGTTATATGTTGGCTACACAGCCGTCAGCTCGGTAAACACTTTAAAAGTTGGATCTTTCGCAGTGTTTAGCGGAGCAGTAAAGTCGTTATTTCCCTGCATTTTTTCGTGGTTTGCTACTCAAGACAGGGATAATTAATTAATTAAGGGATACTCAGAAGCCGCTTCAGTGGAAAAAGAAGAACTTTCAGCGGTAAAATCTTGCTTCGAGGAACCCTCATACGTTTTTATCAATGCAGGAGCAATGCGGGAAGATGTCTTGTTTTTATTACGGATTACAGATTTCAGAACCGAAGAAGCGGAGTTTTAACGAATTTCCAAGCGGTCCAGTGACTTAAAGGTAAAATAAATCACCTTTTTTGATGGGAATTTATGTTGATATCAATTTTTGATTGACTTTTCCTTTGTGTTCTCTTAAATTTTGGAGACATGTTTATGAAACGTGCTCAAATTAAGTCGTGTTTGTTATCTTGAATTTCATCGAGGACAGCTCTGCCCTGATGCGCTATTAATGGTATACGTGTTTTTAAACATAAACTAATGGAGATTTGAATAACATTTTTCGAAAGAAGATTGTGTTGTCCATTTTTATGTGTTTGTTCATTTATTTCATAGATTGAAAAGCGATTTTATGTAAACAAAACAAGACTTAGATTTTCTGTCAGGCTTCACTCGCGTCGCCTTATGCAAATATTTGTGTATTTTTGCAATTTTGATTTCCAAATCAGTTTCTCGGGCAATTTTTGACAAACAAAAACTGTATTTTATTCGGAAAGTAGTCGTACTAGTTATTCTAGACAGAGAAAAGTTGTTTTTGTGAACTTTGTACTGTGCAGACTGTCGGGTAATACTGTTTATTGAGAATTGCTAAAATTGAAAAATAGCCCGGTCATCAATCTTAATCCTTTCACCTTAGTTAAGTTTCACCTTAGTTAAGCTTGTTCCTTTTCTCCAGCTCATTTCGATTTTTACCGTAATTTGTACTTGCAAGAACCTGTTAATTTAACATTCCAAACCGAATTTTTGAACAAACTTGAAAACAGATTAAGTGAGAGCGAAATTTTATCCTGCGAAGGATCTTTATCTTTGGCTGAAATAATACCCACGCAATGCGTGGACTTTCTTCAGGGAAAACCCCCGGTTCAGACGGATTACCTCAACAATTTTACGCTAAATTCTGGGATCTTTTAGGCCCTATTCTGTTCGAAATTATAAATTTAGTTTGGAAAATAATTCTCTCAGTGATTCAATGGAAGGAAGCGTAACTAGATTACTTTACAAGAAAGATGATAAGAAAAACCTCAAAAATTGGTGGCCCGGCCATTTCGCTACTCAATGTTGATTACAAAATTTGTTCAAAAGCTCTAACAGACTTTCAAAAGTGTTACCCTCGATTATTTCAAGAAGATCAAACTTGTTCCGTCCCAGGTAGGACGATGTTTGAGAATTTATTTCTCTTGTGTGACACTCTAGATTATATAAATATTACCAAGTATCTTGCTGAATATTGATCAATTGCAAGAGAAAGCCTTTGACAGGGTAGAAAAACATTGGTAAACTTTTTACCAATGTTTTAAGTCGTTTTGGATTTTGCCCTAATTTCCAGCGTTGATTTCTACATTATACTGTCAAGCAAATATGAAAATTATAGTTAATGGTTTTTTGACTAAAGAAATTCCACTCGAGTGGGGGGTGAGGCAGGGAGATCCCCGGTCTCCACTTTTGTACGTTTTATGCGCAGACGTTTTGGCTACCAGTATAAGAAAGGATGATACTATTGAAGGTTTTCTCCTTCCAGAAGCCTGAGGAAAGCGTTTTAAAATTCACCAATGAATGCGGATGACTCCACATGTTTTATAAACGATATTTTTCTCTAAACAAATTGTTTACCTTACTTCACAAATACCAGACAGGTACAGGGACTAAATTAAATGTGGCAAAGAGTACAGAAGCCATGAAGTTAGGAGCTTGGTGCTCACGTCCGGACACTCCTTATGGCCTGACGTGGGTGTCAAGAATGCGAATCTTGGGTGTCTGGTTTAGCAATGGTACTGCAAATGTGGAACCAGATAACTGGTTACCACGCCTTTCCAAGCTAGATTAAAATTTGAACCTGTGGAAGGGTGTGGGGTGTTTTCACTCCCACCCTATCGGCACTACTCAATACTAGGTTTTTATTCAATGTTAAGAGTATTTTCTTTTACCTAATGGACTTCTGCTGATGACGAGAATGACATGCGAGCACGCTTTTTCATTAAGACCATACTTTATGGTATATGGGTTTTTCGAAACAAAGCAACTTTTCACAATGGCACCGAGAACTCTCGGGCCACTGTAAGGGACATAAGGAATGACATCACAACACAGTTGCAAATTGACCGGGGGGGGGGGGTACTTTGCACATTTTTGGGTGGGGGTATGCCGCTGGGACTCTTGAGACCCTTAACCTATACTATACCATTTTAGCTGCATTTTGCAACCTTATTCTAGACTAAACACCGAAAAATCCTACCCTATCCTAGACCTTTTCTAGACTCGCTATTTTGCAGAAACTCATTCACTATCACAGTCTAAAATACCAGGGGTCAGTAAAAATGTCATACAGCGCACCTTACCGATTATTAAATGCCATTTGCCAGTAAACCTCGTCTAGTGTCTCTAGTCTAAATTCTTCATGCAACTGATCAGTTTTGCGGAAAATGATACTCTATTCTAGACCAAAAATCTCTGATTACTATACCCTATTCCAGACTAAACTGCCTGAAAACCATACCCTTCACAGCGGCACATACCTATATAGCTCATATATGGGAGTACTCCCCCCCCCCCTCCACCGTGAACAGAAATTTTCTGCTTTGTGGTGTCATCCGAATATTTGTGGAATACAACAGTCAAAGCTTATGAGTGATAATTTAGGTACTGGCAACTCATCATTCATTACCAGAAATGACTAAAGTAATCATGTGCAAACCAGAAAGGATTTCAAGTGGACCAAACGACCGGAAATGAATTTTATAAATAATCCCTTATGGACTAGACTTTCAAGTGACTGTAAACCGGAACTGACCTTGTATTATTGTAACCGGAAGTGACTAGCTTTAACTCAGGATGCCTTGTAACCGGAAAGGACTAGCCTCTCAGGATAGTATTGTAAACTTTAGGGATTTGTTATTGATAAATTAAACATTTTAAAAGAAAAAAAAAACTTTTGTTGTGTTTAGCGGAGAAAACGGTTTGCAAAATCATTTTTCCCTGCTTTTTTTCGCAGTTTGCTACTCAAGAGAGGGTTCTCAAACAGTGTGCTTTTGTGGAATTTGTGCAGTCTAAATGTAAACTGCAGATGGTCGCGTAATAAGCTTACTGTTTTTGAGAATTGCTAAAATTGAAAAATAGCCTGGTCGTCAATCGTAATTCTAATTTTTCTTGTGCTTTCGACCTTTCACCTAAGTTAAGCTTATCAACATCGTTTCTGTTCAGAGAGCTCCGCTGTTAGGCTAAGCCTATCTATATATATTAACCTTTTAATTGATTTCTTCTATGGATTGCATCGGCTACAACGTTTTTCTCAAGATAATTTTTTTTCTGGGTTGATGATAACGTTGAAGAACCAAGGGTTGTATCCACTGTATTATAAGTGTGGATATTCAGGTGAGCTAGTAATGTATTTGCTTCCCCTTCGCTTCGCTCAGCTTCGCTTCGCTCAGCTTCGCTTCGCTCCGCTTCATCCTCTCCTTCATCACCCGGTGCCAGAGCATAATCAGGGAATTAGTCTTCTTCATATTCGGGTGGATCTTCCCCTAACTCTTTCACTATTTCTTCATATGTTGGCGGTCTTGCTGGGATTTGTTTAACTGCTTGCGGTGCAACAATCTCATCATCAAATAAACCTTCAACATCCATCTCTTCAAATGGGTCGACTTCGGGGAGATAATCAATTTCTGCTGGTTTGGCTTTTCCAACTTTATTTTTCCGGGGAAGTGGCGGTTGCCAATTCGACGCAATAACATCATCTAATTTCGATGTGACTGGCTTGAACATTTTTTCAAGTCCGATTTGACTTGTCTCTTCACCCAACTTTTTCTGGGTGATAGCATCATGAATAAAGTTGATTTTTTTACCCAAAGCAGATTTGCTTTTGGCCATTTCTTGCCATTTCAATAAACTCATTTTATTACCCACAGATACAAATTTGGGATGTAGAACAAGATGTAGAACATGATGTTCATCAATAAAATGAAGATCCCAAATTATGATTGCCATGACCCCATCACTAATTTCCGACAACTTCACCCTTTCATGCCGGATAGAGCTTTCAGAATGCTGATCTGTGGCCCTTCAGGATCGGGGAAAACAAATGTTCTCCTGGATATGATCCTCCGCCTGTTGTATTATGATAAAATTTATCTCTATGCGAAAAATCTTGACCAATCTAAATATCAACATCTGCTGAAAACATTTCGTCCAATCAGCAAAGAAGCTGGGTATGATGTTGTGGACGCATCCTCAGATGAAATCTTGCCAGTTTCTGAATTGTCAGGGTTTTCGATGATTTTGTTTGCGAGAAGAATCAAAAGCCATTGATTGATTATTTCATTCAGGGCAGACATCGAAATTGCTCTGTCGTGTATCTTTGGCAAAGTTATTTCCAAACACCAAAGGATATCCGCCTGAATTGCTCACATTTTTGCATCTTCGAATTCCCAAGCAACAATAAAGTGTCCCTTCTCTGCAGGGAGACACAAGTCAACAAAGAAGATTATGTGAAGGCAACGCATGATCCGTTCTCTTTCCTGTATGTGGATAAGCCAAGGAAATGGATCGCTAAAAATTTTGATGAAAGACTTTAAAATGAGCTATTCAAATGGACTACCGTCCGATAAAACAAGCACCTCCCAGGGAGGAAAAGATGGAAAAGATGGACTGCCAGGAGTTGGTTTTAAGCAGACGCCTTCAGGGGATTATGACCTGCAAAGGAAACGCATGACCAATGTCGCCGAAGGAACGGTGAATTCGGATGCATTTACAAAACATCAAGTTGACACGCTTGCAGCGCAATTGCGGGCAGATTCACTTCAGGTTGATGGTTCCTCGCATATGACTGGGGATCTTGATCTCAGGGGGCAAAACCTCATTAACCCCGGAGAAATAAAAATGAATCGCAAACTGATCACAAATCTGGAAACTGATGAAGACAATGATTTGTCAGCGGTGAATATGATCACTCTGAAGAAATTCCACCCTGATGCTCCTGAACCAACGCATGAAGTCACGAAGGATATTGATTTGAAAGGACTTTTCAATGTGAAAAACTCAAAACAACAAACATGGCATGATTTGGGAGCCAATTATAACAATCTTATGTCTTATAATGATGGCAAGAATATCTTTCTCAGCCGCAAAGAGACGTTTCCAATGGAGACTAGTTTGAATATGGGAAATCACGCCATTTTCAATGTGAAAAACCCAACCATTGCCGACCAAGGCGCAAACAAAAGATATGTGGATGACCAATCCGCGAAAAAACTTTCGTTGGAAGGTGGAACAATGGCTGGAAACCTGGATATGAACTCGCAACAAATCAACAATATTGCAGCGCCAACTCTTGATCATCAACCTGCGCCAAAATCTTGTGTTGATGGACAACTTAATCTCAAGATAGGAGATGTGGTAGTTCACACGATAGAATTAGAAAATAAGCTCAAAAAATATGTAAATGAATCACATATCACGTCAACCTCTCACCCGAAAGATGAATTCCGGTATCTGATGGAAGATGTGGATGAATCCAGCTCTGAACATAATATGACAGTAACTGGAATAACGGATTTTTCAAGTTCGCCGCATCTTTTCAATAAGAAGGCTTATGATTTGAAAATAACAAAAGATCATTTTAATGAATACTCTGGGAGACTTGGTTTCAATATGTATCAACTTCCAGAGGGAGAATACACTATTTGTATTGAATTCTTCCCCGCGTCAATGGATGGTGTTAGTGTTAATGTCGTGAGCACCAGCCTGAATATTAATCAACAATCAACAAAGAAGTTTGCTGGTGGCTCCGCCGATTATACCCGATCCATCATCCACATGCATAAATGGGAGATCACCCCACCTGAATTCATCTATCTGGATCTGAAGTAGCGGGGAACCCCTGAATCAGCTGAAAACGAAGATGCAAATCTGATCATATATGGTGTCAAGGGTTCCCAACCTGATGTTGAAAGCAGCGTCTTCGATTCCCCTTTCGTTTTTGAGGAAGGGAAGATGGTCATGGAGACTGACTTGGATATCAATGGGAAAAAGTTGTTGAATTCATCGCTTCGCTCCCATTTAAAATCAATAATTATTGGGGAATATGATTCCAGCAAAGACCCTAATAAAATTTTTTTCTCAAATAATCTTGCCTCGCCATATTATTTTGGGGTAGACTACACAATCAAAAAGATATGTTGCAAGTAAAATCGGCTGATCCACAAAGAGTATTGAATCATTCAAGAACAGCTGTGAAAGTTGCTGCAGGGGCACAAAGCTCACAAGTTAATGGTGTACGGGTTGGCCAGACAAATAATATATCTTATACTTTCAATTTCTTTGTGAGTGAACATTATAATTTACATATTAGTCTTAAAAAATCAAGTTCCATTCTAACAGCAAGCGTTGCAATGTTGGTTGAAATATGATTATGTTTTTCAAAATGGAGAAACCATGCCGAAAGAAATCCATCTTTAATTTCAACCACATCGACCCCAAAATTGGGGAAGAAAAACTGGAAGAGATCAAGCAACTCTTCCGATTCTATCACAAAAGATTTTGGTGTTTGAAAAGAGCTCACAAACATTTCAAGAGAATGAATTTGTTTGTGAATTTGGCATCTTCCGCTCTTGTTGCGACTGGAACGATCGCGGGGGCAGCAACAATGAATCCCATCGTTTTGGGCGTGATTTCAGGTGCAGGATTGGTCGTCAAAACAGTGAATGAAATGAAGAACTGGCAAAGCAAAATTGACATGGCGAAGTTCGCGTTCACCACCTATGAAAAAATACTGACTGAGTTGCGTTTTGCCTTGAGGAGTGGAACATTTGATCGAAGTGAATTCCTTCCTGCAATGGAGGCGGTGGATGGAATTGTGATTGATTTGGGGTTGGATTTGGAGAAGTTTGAACTGTCATATCAAAAACGATTTGAATAAAGAAAACCATGGGCACGTTTGAAGATGTGAATGACGAGGATTGATTTTTCATTTCTGGAGAAATGAAAAAGATGACTCAAACGTTCTTGATGAATGTGATTCGTGACCACTGTTCCGTCCGCCCTCTATTTGGTGGTTGTACCTCAAACCACCATCGCCCCACTGAGAGATTTTGATTAAATTGTTTTTCATCAGGGCCTATAAAACCACGGCCTTTAAAGAACAATGCAGCATCAATATAATCTTTTATAATAATATATTCACCTGTGTCTAGACACTGTATCACCATCTTGTCGTTTTCTCCTGCTATCGCGTCCGCAAATTCATGCCCTGGAGTGTAACCCTTGAAGTCTTCTTCTAACATTCTATTCCAATCGAGTTCGGCCTGTGATAATTGTTTGGTTGCTGCATTCTCTTCTGCAGGGGAAAGAACTTCTGGAGAAGGAAGCTGTTCTTCAGGAGAAAGAACGTCTGGAGAAGGAAGCTGTTCTTCAGGGGAAAGAACTTCTGGAGAAGGAAGCTGTTCTTCAGAAGAAAGAATTCGCTCTTCTTTTGGCTTGCGTGGATAGGGAATAGGTGGAATTCGCTTCGCTTCGCTCAGCTTCGCTCTTCTTTTGGTCTGCGCGGTTGGGGAATGGGCGCTTTTGGTTTGCGTGGATAGGGGATGGGTGGAATTCGCTCTTCTTTTGGTCTGCGCGGTTGGGGAATAGGCGCTTTTGGTTTGCGCGGATAGGGAATGAGCTTGGGAGGAAGAGATGGCGGTGTCGGATTGTTCACTTTCTCCACCTTGAATTTTTCTCCATCGCTTCTCCTGCAGAAACTGTTCCTCCCACTCTTCAAAACACTGTGAATAGTTCTCACAGCAATGCCAAAATCTTTTGCAGCCGCTGTTATGCTGGGGAAAGTTATTGTTGTTGATTCCGTGATGATGCGGATTGGAACTAAATGAGTCTTCTTTGGAGTTGGCTTTTCACCTTCCAACCAGGGATCTGTGAGACCCCCTTTTTGGAAGTTTCTTGACAGGAAGAATTTCTCCCCATCTTTCTTGACAAAACGATCTTCATCAGCACAAAATCTATTAAAGGCAGCATAAACAGTTTGACGAGACACTCCAATCCACTGAGCCATTTCAGCCATTGTTTCAAAGCTTTTCAGAGGCGGTCCTTTGGGAGAATCACCAACTTCAAATCGCGCAGCAGTTTGTTCCACAACCCTGACTTCTCTTCCTCGGAAAGAAAAACATTTCGCCCTTCATTAATTGCCTTATTGAGATTTCTAGGTGAAAACTTCATAAATCTGGCAAGAGCAGCCTGTGAAGAATATCGTTCACTAAGTCGTTCTTGCGTGAAAGCATCTATCAAAACCCACATTTTATATAGGGAGAAAAAAAATTAAAAAACTAGAAAAAAATGTTTTGTTTCACCCCGCTTTTCTGGAGAAAGATTTTCATCCCATTTTTTTTTGGAAAATGATCTGCATCCCATTTTTTTCTGGAGAACAAACTCTCTCCCAATTATTTTTTGGAAAATGAATTTCATTTCAAAAATATTTCGCCAGGGATGGATTTCATCTCCAGAAATTTCTGAAACCGACTTCTGGAAAATGATTTTCATCCCGAAGATAAAAAAAAGGTCTATGAGAGTTCCATCCAGACAAAAAACGTTTCAGAATCAAAATAAAATTTCATGAAATGAAACATTCTAGAAAAAAGTCTTCATTTGGAGACTGGAAAATCCTCTGATCGCCGAAAATGAAATCTGGCTGCTGGGGGTTGAACAGAAACATCCATTTGTTGACAGTTTTCCCCATCTGGCATTGATTTGACAACCTTCCCCATGTGGCATTGATTTGACAACCTTCCCCATGTGCCAAATCCCATCTGGCAAATGACAATCCTCTCCAACTGGCAAAGCCAACTGGCAAATGACAACCTTCCCCATGTGGCATTCATTCCTCCCCATGTGGCATTGATTTGACAACCTTCCCCATGTGGCATTCATTCTTCCCCATCTGGCATTGATTTCACATCAAAGATGTCAAATCAAACTTCATCTTCATCTTCATCCCTGTCCTCATACTCATCGAAAGCTGAGACAGGTTCGACCATTTCCTCCACCAAAACTTCATCCACAATGGATGTGATAGATTTGATGTTTCCGCAGAAAAGGTGCTTGATGGAAAAGACAACTTGCCCGTGAAGTGGAATGCCAATGAGTTCTTTTTGTTTCAGGATGGGTTTTTTCTTCCCATCAATCAACTCCCAAAAACGGCAAGAGAAATCCGTCTTGGGGAGTTTGGAGGGATAAACCTTAGCGAAGATCTTTTCCTGCTCAGATTTATCGACTTTCAAGAGAGTGAAATCTCCCTCACGGAACTTGGCAAAAGACGGGGCAAGTTTTTTCACTTCCTCTTGTTTTTCCACTGCAGCTGAGTTGAGATGTGATTCCAGTTTGTGGAAAAAGGGGATGTTTCCTTCAGGGAGATTGATTCCCAAAGAGAAAGAATTTCCTTCATGAGCAAAAATTTTGAACTTGGTTTGGAGTTTCAGTTGAAGTCGTTGGTCATTGTGGGAACATGGGAGCAGGCAATAGGTGATCTTTCCAGCTGATCGCTTCAGGGGATCTTGGAGAACGATTTCGGGGATGGAAATTTTTTCGGGATTCATTTTCTTAGATAAGATAAAAAAATTAGTTTTTTAATTCACCACGAATACAGCCATTTCACCATGATCTGCCTGTCTTTTTCATTTTTGATTTTGATGAAACCAGTGGCCATGTCAACAGCTTTCTGAAGTTCTTTTCTGCTTGACACGCGTTCTTCCATTCTTCTTCTTCCCTTCGCTCAGCTTCGCTTCGCTCAGCTTCGCTTCGCTCAGCTTCGCTTCGCTTAGCTTCGTTCGCTTCGCGCGGCTCACTTCGTTCGCTTCGCTCAGCTTCTTCCCTTCGCTCATCTTCTTCTTTCTTGTCCATTTTATCTCCATTGGAGAAAAAATTCAAACTTGGGTGATGATGTCGGAGATGGGAATGTCGAATGATTTTTTTGCCCTTTGCGCCGATTTCAAGACTCTGACACACACTCGGATTTCCCGTATCTTATCAATGCATCTTTGAAAGTCTTTTTGCATCCATGTGACTTTGTGAGAAATTTCTTGGGAATCAAGAAAATGATTTTTTATCTTGACGATTTGGTTGAGATAATCCATTTGGGAGATGTTGAATTTGGAACACACTTCGTCAAGATTGAAAAAATCAACATCATCAACTTTGAGAATCGGCCCATCATCCGGCACTTCCTGAATGAAAAAAAACTTTTTTGTCGGCTCTTCTTGTGAATTTTGGATTGTCACCTCCTCTTTTGAGAACGCTGAAGATGGCTTGAGGTGAAATCCCAGTCGCATCTGTTGCTGTTTTGAATGAGAGAAAAATCTGCTTTTCTTTTCCTTCTTCCTGAATCGAAAACTTCATTTTATTTGGAAATTGTTTTTTTGTTTTGCCAAATAAAATGAAAACACTCAAAGACCTGAGAAATTGGGCTCGTGAAGAAGGAATTGCTGGATATTCCCGAATGTCCAAAGCCGAATTGATGGAACTTTGAGAAGAATCACAACCCGAAAGACCAAGAAAGAAAGGAGAACCCCCTCCCCCATTTGTTTTCAAAGCCACGAAAACCCTCCTAGATTCGAGAAATAAAAAAATTTCAGCGCCTTTTTTAGTTCCGGAACAAAGTAATTTTCCTTCCAGAAGAATTCCGGCAGTAATTGAACAAAATGTGGAAACGGTTTCTGATTGGTTGAATTGGTTGGAAAGTGCGGATGATGTTGATGTTCGGAGGAGATCGAATCCCGCGGTTGAAAGATTGAAAAAGCAGATTGCTGAATTGTGGGAAGCTGAGCGAAGCGAAGAAGAATTTGTTGTTGAAGAAAGAGAATCTGCTTTGAGGGGTTTTGCGAGATCATTTGGCATTCGTGGACGTCCAGATTTTGCTCCCAGAGAATTTTTGGAGACTGCGTCGAAAACTCATTGAGTTGTTTGAGAAGAACAAAAGAACAAAGACAAAGATGATTCTTTCCTGTTGAATGAGTCGTACAGATTTGATAACTGGAGAAGATAATGAGGAGGTTGCTGATTTCCATTCCCGAATTGAAGTGAATTTGGAAGGAACAGACCGGGAAGCTATGCTCGATCGCATGGTTGCAAGAATTCTTGAAAATCTTGCGAATTTTTAAAGGAGAGGATCAAATTGGAGATTTGAGGAAGTGACAGATCTGACAATTCTTTTCACCGAGTATCGGCCATGTGGTGGAAGTTCTTATATTCTACTTCATGCAACATTGAAGAACAAGAAAGCTGTGGTGAACCTGAAGAATGGTGATGAAATGTGTTTCAAATGGAGTGTGACAAGAGCATTGTTTCCTGTGGAGAAAAATCGAAAAAGAATCTCGAAAATTCTCCGAATTCAAGCAGAAAAATTTGATTGGAGTGGACTTTCATCTCCAACTCCCCTGACTGACATTGGAAAGTTTGAAAGAAGAAACTTTGGAATCGCGGTGAATGTCTTTGGTTTTGAAAAGGGAAGCGTCGTTCCCTTAAGAATCTCAGAGGTAGCAGACCGGATGAAAGAGGTGGATTTGTTGTTGATTCGTAAAGAGGGCAAAAGTCACTTCTGCACGGTGAAGAATCTCAGCCGATTGTTGACAACACAAGTGTCAAAACACAATGGTGCAGTTGTTTTCTGCAGAAGATGTTTGAACCATTTCCCCAATGAAGAAAGATTGGAGAAACATGCGGCATCATTTGAGCAATTTGAAGCTGTGAAAATTGTTATGCCGGAAGAGGGGAGTGTTGTAAAATTCAAGAATTTCAACAGGAAAATGATTTTTCCATTTGTGATTTATGCTGATTTTGAAGCAAAACAACTCCCCGTTTCATCTGCGGGGCCAAATCCAAAGGCCAGTTTCACGGAGAAATTTTAAAAGCACATTCCCTGTTCTTTCGCTTTCCATGTTGTTTCGCCCTTTGTGAAACGAGATCCAGTTTTATTTCGAGCAGAAAATGATTCAGTTGATGTTGGGGAAAGATTCGTGAAAGATTTAGCGCAGTTTGTGAAAGGAATTCAGAAAGAGGTGAAGTTCCCGAAACAGATGAAATTTGGGAGGAAAGAGAAAGAGAAATTTGATGCTGCAAAAGTTTGTTGGATCTGTGAAAAAGAATGGCAGTTGGGGGAAAAGAAAGTCAGAGATCACTGCCACTTTTCCGGAGAATTCAGGGGAGCAGCTCATGAGAGTTGCAACTTACAGTTCAGGAAACCAAAATTCACCCCTGTGTTTTTCCACAACCTGACTGGATACGATGCTCATCTTTTCGTGAAAAATTTGGGAAAGATTGAAGGAGATGTGACTTGCATCCCCAACAACGAAGAAAAATATATCTCCTTCTCCAAGAAGATTCTGTTGGGAACAAGATTGAATGACGAAGGGAAAGTTGTGAAAATTTGGCATGAAATTCGGTTCTTGGATTCAGCTAGATTCATGGCAGCCCCCTTGGATAACTTGGTGAAAAATTTGACCGATGAAGACTTCCTGGAAACGCGAAAAATCTTTGGAGAAAAATGGGAGTTGATGAAACGGAAAGGAGTTTTTCCATATGAATGGTTGGATTCAGTAGAGAAATTTCAGGAGAAAAAACTGCCGGACAAGAAAGATTTCTTCTCCAAACTGAATGATGAGGGCGCTAGCGATGAAGACTTTCAGTTCGCTGAGAAAGTTTGGAAAGAATTCGACATGAAAAACATGGGAGATTTCCACGATGTTTATTTGAAATCAGATGTGACTTTGTTGGCAGATGTGCTTCAAGAATTCAGGAAAGTTTGTCGGAAACATTATGGCGTCGATCCTGCTTGGTTTTACACTTCTCCCGGTTTAGCTTGGGATGCAGCTTTGAAGGAAAGCGGAGTTGAATTGGAACTGCTGAATGACCCAGATATGTTGCTGTTCTTTGAGAGAGGAATTCGTGGAGGTGTTTCAACAATTATGCACGGGAGAGCAAGGGCAAATAACAAATTCATGGGAGATGATTTCAATCCTGAAAAACCTTCAACATTCGTTCCCTATTGGGATGCAAATGGATTGTATGCTTGGGCAATGACAAATCCTCTTCCTGTGGGTGAGTTTGAGTGGATGACAGAAGATGAACTCCGAAACTGGGAAGGCGTCAGCTGTGTCTTGGAAGTGGACGTAGATATCCCAGATGAATTGCATGATTTCTTCAATGACCTTCCTCCTCTTCCTGAGAGAGTTGTGATGGGAGGAGTGGAAAAGTTGATCCCCAACTTGAATGGGAAAGAGAAATTGGATGTGCATAGGAGAATCTTGCAACAAGCTCTGGATCTGGGTTGCCGCTTGAAGAAGATTTGGAGGGGAGTGAAATTCAAAGAGGAAAAATGGTTGAACTCCTTCATCATGAAGAATGCCAATCTGAGACAGAAATCCAAGAATGCCTTTGAGAAAGATTTCTTCAAGTTGATGAACAACGCTGTCTTCGGAAAAACAATGGAAAACATCAGAAAGAGAATTGACTTCCATTTGGTGACATCGAAAGAGCAACTGCTGAAACTTTCCTCCCGATCTAACTTTGAACATTGGACAGTGTTTGATGAAAATTTAGTTGGCGTTCATATGAGAAGAATCAAGATGATTTTCAACAAACCAGTCTATGTGGGGCAAGCAATCTTAGATATCTCCAAGACTTTGATCTATGACTTCCATTATGGATATGTGAAAAAGAAATGGAAAAAAGCGCAGTTGTGTTTCACTGACACAGACTCCCTGCTCTATGAAATTGAAACGGAAGATCTGTTTGCGGACTTGGCAGGAGATGTGGAAAGATGGTTTAACACACCTGAATTCCCAGAGAATCATCCCCTGATAGGAATGGTAGTATGAGAGCGAGTGCGTAAAAAATGGTCACAAGCATTAATACCTTCATTTTCTATCTATCATTGTTATTTTTCTAGGCGTAGCCCTACGTATTTCCGTTGTTACGTATACATGTCAACAATATATAAAAAGCCAATGTAAATTTTATCTCATTGTACCTGAAGAAGGCTGGTTTGGCCAGCCGAAATAAAGTACACCTTTTAAATTTGTATCTACGTTGTATCGGTCCTTGCTTTTTTAGTTTATTCCCTTTCAGAGCTCCATGATCGGTGATATTTTCTGAGCTTTTCGTATTTCAGATTTCAGATTTTTTATTTGCTTGTTCGAATCTACATGGTGGTTTAATAAGATAACTTAAATATATTTTCGATATCAATTATACTTTCCGGTGTTTTAGCTGTCTAAAAACGTAACATTTCATTTCCAGTGGGGTACAATACCTCGCAAAAAGGGAGACTGGGAATAGTTGGGATGTGACGTCGAAACAGGATCGCCAGTTGCGCGGTTTCTTGGTTCCTGAATATGTTTTGATGTGCCTGGAGGAATA
This sequence comes from Cladopsammia gracilis, assembly GCA_022457155.1. Taxonomy (NCBI): domain Eukaryota; kingdom Metazoa; phylum Cnidaria; class Anthozoa; order Scleractinia; family Dendrophylliidae; genus Cladopsammia; species Cladopsammia gracilis. Next base: position 170,624 of record JAJGOT010000133.1, on the reverse strand, counting down.
ATCGTGGTTCTAAGGTGTCTCGTTGAACATGTACAACATGCACATCAAAGCAAGAATCGAGAAACCGCGAAATTGGCGTATCGACGTCACAGGCAGACTATCGCCAGTATCCCTTTTGGCGCGGCATTATACATCACGAAAGTGAAATTTTACTTTTTTAGACGGCTAAAAAGCGAGGAAGAAAAATCCGGTTTTCTTATCAGAACACCATATTGAATCGATCAAGCAAACATAAAATATACATATACATCTTAAAGTATTTTTCTATCACACTGTTTACCATGCTTTACGAGATGGAACATCTGACTCAGTGGTTAAAATCCTAATTTTTATTCGTAACTACTGAATATTCACGCAATACCATACGGTCGAACCTCTCCTTAGCTTAAGGACACTTCTATAACTCGGACACCTCTCTATTGCGTTCAGTTAATTTGGTTCCGAAGAGACAAAAAATGATGCAAACACCATCTCTATAACACGGGCACTTGGGAATGTTCTTTTGGTCTCCGTATTAAGAAGAATGACTGCACTTTATTGAAATCCGTCTTTGTGTTGTTTCGATGTTGTTATTCGTTTTGCCCTTTTCAAATTTCTCTCAAGTGAAAATGTGAGATCGAAAAAGTGATAGCCCTCCAGCATTACTTCCATACGGAACTGCTTGTTTCTCAATATTATTGCTGAAACTGCATCAAAACTGTATTTGATTTAGATTTTAAATCTAAATTCTTTTAAAGAGAGACTGATAAAAGTGAACGAACCATTACACATACCGATAACAGTACACATACGTAAAGTGCACGCTGGTATATTAGAAGGCTTGTAAACGAAAAACGTTCCACAGTTGCGAATGGCTTTAGATGAGTGATAACAAATCTTATCCCTCCAAAGGAAGCAAAGTGTGCGGTTCACAATATCATTGTCCTCAGCAGGATGGCCACCGCTCACCCATCCTGGGGAATTGGTTCCGCACGAGCCGTACGGTGGTGCATAATCAGGGATGCTGGTTCCCCCGCTTCCATTAAAGCGAATCCATTGTCCAATTGTCAAGATGTCTCTGTCACAGACTGGAATGGTATTCTGTACATTAATCATGTACGAAACGCTCCGAGACGGTTCGATAATGGTGGTTAGTTAGGTTTCCCCATACGGTTCGCAAAGAACCTTGCCAATTTGTAATTTGTCGGGAGAAAACGATACAAAAAACGCAATGTTTAAAGAAAATATTTTGCTGCGTATTTCATCGGGTAAAAACGATACGGAATCGCTTGAATAGAGGAAAATATTTTATTGAGTATTTGATCGGGTGAAATCGAAACGAAAATGCTTGTGTACAGAAAAACAAAATTGCTGTGTTTGCTCGGGTGAAAACGATACGAAAGCGCTTGTGTAAGGGAAAATATTTTGCTGCATATTTGCTCGGATGAAAAGGATACGTAAACGCCTTTTGTAAAGGAAATTATTTTACTGTATTTACTGTATTTGCACTGGTGAAAACGATATGAAAATGTCTGTTTAAAGGGAAAAAATTGATGGGTATTCGGTCGGGTGAAAATGATACAAAAATGCTTGTATAAAGGAAATATTCATAGTTGCTGCATATTTGGTCGGGTGAAATCGATACGAAAACGCTTGTGCAAAGGAAAATATTTTGGTACGTATTTACTTGGGTGAAAATGATACGAAAACGCTCGTGTAGAGGAATATATTTTGGTGCGTATTTAATTGGGTGAATTGAGCTCTCCACCCAATCCATAGAGTGCTCAAATTGTATGAACTCATATATCATGTGCCCAAGTTCAGGGGTTGCCATAAAGCCATTATGGTAACAACCGGGAAGGCACATTGTATACATAATTGTATGTATGTATGTATGTATGTATGTATGTATGTATGTATGTATGTATGTATATATATATACACCCTTTTGCAAAAATATTAACACTTAAAAAATATATATATATAAATATATATTCGTCCATTGTGTTTATATCGCATACGTGATGACAGGTGGCAAATAGTTTTTAAGGTAGGTACAGTAGCAGTTTACAAACTCTGCTGAACTCACCTCGAGAACTGTTTGCCCCCTATCGTCACACATGCGATATAAAACAAAGGACGAATATATATTTATATATATATTTTGGGGTGTCAATATTTCTGCAAAGGGGTATATATATATATATATATATATATATATAACCGTACATCCTGTGCCCAAGTTCGGGAGGGCACATTGTATACATAATGTATATATATATATATATATATATATATATATATATGTATGATGAATTTCAGTCATGTACCACATTTTTAAAATTTCTCATTTGAGATGAGCTATTTTCGTGTTTCGCTCGAACGCCGATTGTGTAAAATAACCCGTTTTTTACTGTTAAAATAAGAAATTGATCTAGATCTGAGATAAAGCTGAGCAAACTACAATGATGAATCTGAAGACTGAAAAAACAATTAGACCTCCTGATTGAATTTCTATTTTTTGACAGCGACGGCAATGTTTGTGATTTATTCAGGTCTCGGCGGCATAAAACTAATGCCGACCACGTGAAACCTTGATAAATCGTAACAAAATTAAATTATTATTTTGAATCAAACGAATTGCAATTTTATGACTGCTAAAGTAAAGGAAATCGCATGTCAGAGAATGTATTTTTCGAACCAAATCATTGGTTGTTTCTTACAATGCCTCGAAATTCATATTTCTATACGGATTGACACCTTTTCGCTTGATCCTGGCAAAATCCCATATATTACCTGACTATACAAAACCTCTATTATACGGATCCTCTGAAATAGGGACAACGAACATTAAATCTTAGCCATAGAGAGAGAAGTAATATAAGCTTAACCTCTATATTACAGACACTCTACATAATTATTGTTATGAATAGTCACAGATTTCCCTATCTTTGAATACTTTCTCATAGTCGATCCAATGATTGCGAGTGATAGGCGGCGATAACCAAACAACAGTTTGGAGCCGTTTGAATATATATACTAGAGCCTTTTAAATGGCCTCATATCCAAGAACTCTATAATACGGACACCACTCTTTTACTGATAACTGCCTCCGGTTTTAGAGGGGTTCAACTGTAATAAAGTTGCTGAAACACAACATATCAAAACGTTCTTACCAAGTGCTACATTGTCCCTCGAAGCCGAACAACCCACGAGCAAAAATACAAACATCTAAGATAAATAGTGCAAAGTTAATTAGTTACTGTGAAATGATATATATGAAATAAATCATATATGATCGATATATGAACTGCAGAAATGAAATCAAATGAATAATGATCCTCTCAGTTGTGAACGCAATTTAAGCAATTGCGAAAAGAAGCCTGAAAAAAATTCAGGACTTCAACGGGGTTCTAACCCATGACCACGCGATACCGGTGCGATGCTCTACCAACTAAGCTATGAAGCCACTGACGTTGGGAGCAGGTCAATTGTAGGTTCGTATGTTCCCGTGAAAGGAGTGAGTGTGAAATGATATATATGAAATAAATCATATATGAACTGCGGAAATGCAATCAAATGAAGAATGATCCATGCAGTTGTGAACGCAATTTAAGCAATTGCGAAAAGAAGCCTGATAAAAAAGCATACATCCATAATAAATAATAAGCTATAAAAATAATGTTTACAAAGGGAGTTCACATCAACGAATTGGCATTCAATGAATGAGATCCTGTTAATAAAAATTTAACATTAAAACAAAAAAAAATAATAATGAATGTACAGGAGTAAAATATTGTATAGAGAATAAGAAATACGATTTTACTTTTTTTGATACGTTGATTAAAATTGAAAGAAGGAATGCTTTCATTTCAATCTTTGAAAGAAGTGTCTAATATGTGCCATTCCATAGGCAAATATGTTCGTACCATTTTCCTTAGAACCATCACAGTAACATAGGTTTGATGCACATGCCGGACCTTTATCGATAGCGTATTAATGGTGAAAAGACCATACAAACATAATGCGGGTTTGAAAGAGTCCTGAAGGATTCGAACTCCGGCAAATAGGAAACTAACGGTACTCTGTGAAAAAATGCTAGTAAAAATCAATGCACTAAGCTTACAAATCTTAAAAAATGCATGAAATACCTAACTTTCCGTAAAAGAAATCGTGTTTTCTTAAATAGCTTTGCTTTTAGGTAAAAAAGAACACATTTTGTGCCAAAAAAATAGGAAACGAAGAAAAGGAAAACAAGTAATCTTACCAGCCAATAATGAAGAGCCAGAAATAATTTATCATGTTCCAAAAGCATATTTGCTTTGACAAAAGATTCACAATTCTCTTGGCATGTGTAAATCCTCTGGGCAAACAATCTTGGCGTCGAAGAATTTTTTCCCTGCTTTGCTTTGTCCATCGGGTTATTTTGTCATACGTCAAACAAATAATTTCATTGGTCCCCCATATTTTTTGGAAGTGCAGCGTTAAAAATAATATCTCCTAATGTCTTAGGTCACATTATTCAGAATCTGCTCTATATTAGTTATTTATTTCTTTGCGACCTGTTTAAAATGTTTTTTGTTTTGCGGGGGGGTGGGGGGGGGGGGGGGGAGTGTGAAAAATGAAGACAAAATAACTAAATATTCTAAAGAATAATTCACTGCCTCTAATACTAGAATGAAAGTTTGAATCAAAGAGTCGTCTTTAATGTTAGGTCAAGTTTCCGTGACAGTGTAAAATTGAGGCGGGGGTCATGTTTCTTTCTTGTTTTGCAGTACGTACTAAAATGTGTCATGACAGGAGGTGACAAATTTGGATTCACTTCCGTAGAACTTTCTACCACGTCAGTAAACAAACATAATACATGTGATGGAAACGTTCAAGTCTTGAACCAAAGTGTATGTAAGTGTACTTCTCAAATAGGAATATGTCCTTAAATTTACTAATTAAACAAAGTGATTCGATTCTATGGTTATTTATATTTCATTCGCTTTATACAATGTTAATTATTGAGGATAATATCAAGAAAACTATATTTGTTTTATTACAACTCAAAACTTAAGCAATAAATAAAATATGAGCGACAAGAACTGCATGGATATATCCATTGTAATATTCATATAGTTCTGTTGCGAATATTTTATGTTACTTATAAATGAATCTTATTAGCATTGCTATGATTATTCTGTATCAGTGATACAGTGTATATATATATATATATATATATATATATAAATTCTTGAACTTGATTTGAATGTATTTCAGAGAGCGCTCAACTCTTAGAAAAAAAAAAACGATGAAAACGATGAACTACCTCTGAACTACCACCTCTGAAGTCTTGAACCAATTTATTATAATTATATATATATATATATATATATATATATATATATATATAATACAAATAATTCCTCATGAATTATCAATAAATTTTAAAAATTTAATTTCATTGAGTTGGCTTAGCGTGATGCCATTATCGTACGCCAACTGTGGTGACAATACATAGAATGGTAAATTAACTGCAACTTTATGAAAAACTAATATGGTTATTGACTCACAGCGAGGTCGTGACATGGTTTAAATATTAACACTTGGAAACCAGGATACAAGGCAGACATTTAGGGAAAAGAAGTTTTCACGTATATTAATAATATATGACATGATGGTTCTAGAACTTATATAAAAATAAGATTGTGTTTGTTTATTTAAGTTAGGATAGAGCTTAAAACAGTGCTATATAGCTCGGGCTATTGTTGAACTTTATTGCACCAGAAAGTATTGTTAACCTATTGAAAACATAAGTGCTTAATAATCCGTGTTTAGTTTTTATTGAGAATTTTTCCTATTTATTGTATATAGTTTTCTGGTCACCTCATGCAAGGCGAAAAGAAGAAGATTTTTAATGGACTGGAAAGTTTGGAATTTTAGGAAACACATTTTCACTAAACGACAATTCTTATAGCAATCAGCTGAATGAATACTTGTACCTACGAAATATTTCGCTCAGTAATACTCTTTAAAGAGTCTGACCCACCCAGTTTGCATTGCCCGCTTCTCTTATTGTTATGATACGGCTCTATTCCATATTTGGGCAAGCATATCACCTCTTGCACGAGTGAATTTCTCATCTATAATACAATAGGATTTAATGAATCCGAAACCGATTGTGGAATTGCACACATCTTAGGCATCCTACTGATGAACAGTATTCAGATATGTTTAGTAGCCACATTTATTTGAAGTTTGTCCCATTTGAATACAGTATGGACTTTCGGGGGCCCTGAAAATGGCGGATGAACCAACGTAGGCGCGCAATGCAATCTGGGTGGGTCAGATACTTTAAGAACGTTTATAAGTTTTGTAACTGAGGCTACACTGTAGCAGCGAAATTCAATGAAATGAAATAATGAACTATCGTCATAGTATCAATTTTTAATTTAAAATAATTCGAAATCTAGACACACCACACAAACAAATGGACCTCCTGCGCCCTCCCGCGCCACCAAAGAAAAATATTTTTCACTGAACTTTATTACCACTGATAGAAGAGTACGCATTTTGCCAGAGAAATGTCTTTGGGGAAAGTTTTGCGATCCTCAGTATTTGAATGGAGCCATCATTTACTGGTTAGTACCGACATTATTCTTAATCTTGTAATTGCTTTTTTCAAAGTTAAACCACCCTTCAAGGGTTCTTAAGGTGTTTTCGAAGGATCATATCTACATTTTCAACCGGCTGTTTAGCGATCTTTTCCAAGTCAGATCAACGTAAAATTTTCACCACTAATAATGGCCTTAAAGTGAAGTTTGGAAAAAAAGTGTTTTCTGTTAATATTACCTTGACGAAGATAAACAAGAAACTTCGAAATTAGTAAAAGAAAAAGTTTGCGCGTTTAAGATGTCGCATTGAAAATCCTACATAAACATCATAATACATGGCATGTAGGAAATATATTTTGCAAGAATAAAAAAAATTACTAAGTTTTATTTCAAATCAATCGCAATTAATAGTTCAAACCCTACCCTTTGTATAGTGATAATAAATCGACCGAAAGATTAACACTGGTTTTGTAAAATTACTTCAAGGTAGTGCCAAAATGTAGCTTGTTGTTATGTTTGCACGTCATGATTTTTTATTTACTTCTTCTTTTGCCATCTTGAAAACTACATTTTTTCGTAACTTACCACCAGGTGTATGTTTTTGAAAATTTTTGATTTCAACTGAATTTGCAAAATCTGAGGAATGGCTAGATCAATTGTTTTAAAAAGTTGACACCATGTATGCTTACCGATGTTATCTCATTCATGTCCAATACTGTCGACTTGATACGACTCGAAAAAATCAAAGTACGATCCGTACGGATCGACAAAATGAGACCACGGTAAAGCGAAGTTTGCATCTCATTATAGACGCATGTTAGATGAGAGACCCTGGAAACCAGGTTAACAGTCCCTCTTGAAGGTTGTCGACTCGTACGAGTCGGACGGATCGACAAAATTATGGAGCTTAAACTGCACCTAACCCCCATTTTTTTCTTTTAATCAACTCAATGTACGTTGAAAAGTTGAATAGTGAAATATTTCTTGTTTTTAACGTCGCGTTAGTGAGTTATAGAGATTTGAATTTACAAAATGCTACTTAGATGACGTCAAATCAAGACTTTACCATTATTTCTACTTCAATTTACAATACGCAGTTCACAGCTTAAGGATAATCGATTTAAGAAATACCAAATTAATGGGTGTTTCTTGGTGTTGCGGAAGCCATTGTTGGTTAGCTTTTGTGTTGTGGTGTGGGTATTGTTCAGTGTCTTTTGAATCTTTTGTTTTACGTCATTTGGTGATCACACCATTCGCAACACCAAGAAACTACCAAATTAATAAAAACTGTTAATAGTCAATTGATTTATAAAAAAATATTACTTGGAGGTGGAAACAAGTATTTGTGAGGAGCCTGTAGTTGTATAATCACAGGAAACCCAAGTGTCATGTTTGCGCATTAATGATATTAATGAACGTTTTAAGCAATATAAAATCAAAATTGCTGATTTAAATCGTTGAAACATTTATTGGTGTTGTGTTCCATCTTTATACAGTGTTTCTATGCTATTTGAATGATTTTTAGTCCATTTATCTTACCTTGTATAATATAACTGAAAGGAAGGAGAGTTCGGTAGCTTTCGGCGTTCGACACGTTTCCACAAATGGCTCATTTTTCGCACAAAAATAGGTGCTGATCCCATTCTGACTGGTCGTCATTACAGCAGAATAACGTTAAATTACATTTCTTCGAACAAATTGAACATCCCTTGTAATTATGACGAGTAAGCCGCTACACAAAACCATATAGCACTGCAAAATAGGCGCCATAAAGGCGTGAAGAACAGAAGAGACCTCGGATGCGCGGTCAGCACTGGGCAGCAGAGTAAAATCAAGGACAGGTTGACAAAATTTTGAGACAAAATTGAACTTGCCCTTCCCTGTTGGGCTTTGATTTTACTCTGGTATCTGGTAATTTTAATTTTTAAATTATGTCTTGCGTGATGGTCGCCCCTTGCAGGACTATGAAATTTTGAATACAAGGTTGAATTCCTCGTTCTAAAAGCGTGTGGCGCGAAAGGTAAATGGAGTACATGTATATTACTCGTTCTTAAAGCGTGTTACTCGAACGGTCAAAGGAGTGCACGTATATTCCTCGTTCTAAAAGCGTGTTACTCGAACGGTCAACGGAGTACATGTATATTCCTCGTTCTAAGAGCGTGTTTTTCGAACGGTCAATGGAGTACATATTTGTATATTCCTCGTTCTAAAAGCGTGTTACTCGAACGGTCAATGGAGTACATATTCCTCGTTCTGAAAGCGTGTTACTCGAACGGTCAACGGAGTACATGTATATTCCTCGTTCTAAGAGCGTGTTTTTCGAACGGTCAATGGAGTACATATTTGTATATTCCTCGTTCTAAAAGCGTGTTACTCGAACGGTCAATGGAGTACATATTCCTCGTTCTGAAAGCGTGTTACTCGAACGGTCAACGGAGTACACGTATAGTTCTCGTTTTAATAGCGTGTTGCTCGAACGGTCAATGGAGTACATATATATTCCTCGTTCTAAAAGCGTGTTGCGAGAACGGTCAATGGAGCACATGTATATTTCTTGTTTTAAAGTACATGGATATTCCTTGTTTTAAACGCGGCCCGGGCCTTCAAAGAACTGCCCTAAAGTTAGTACTGAAAAACGTTCTTATAGTCCAGGAAGGCCACTGCAACAGGCACCAAAAAGCGACCCGCTGACGGAAAAGCTCCTTTCTTTTTTCTACCACTTCATCGCGGCTCAAGTACTCCATGCAGTTCGTGTACGTCTTTAAAATAGACATGTTGCTGCGAAAACGTCTTCATCTCAATAAACAGGTATTCGGTTCACGCTCTTGCTTCGCTTGGGATTTACTGATCTCTTGAGGCATGTAATGTGAAATGTGCTAAATAAATATTTCAATATTCTTACAACAGTTCCCGCTTTGGTTTTTCTTCCTTTGTTTACCAGTTCCGCCTGATGACATATGTAGCAATGGATTGAATGTTCACACATTTCTAACACCTACGATCCATTTTTAATCTTGATCCGTTATAAATTTTCCTGCAGTACAAAACAATATTCGCTACCAATATTCGCTAGCCAACTGTATAGATTTTTGCGCATTCTTGGCTGTCAGATCGATAAATTGGTTTCACTATTATTTAGTTCAAGACGATTTTTAGCCCTAAAACTATAATCATCGTTGTTTTTGATTTTGGATTACACCAGTGCCTCTACCATCTGCAAGGTAATATTTTCGGCTCATCCTCGGTGTAAAAACTTGTTTATGTTTTCTTCCTACCGTGCAGCATGAAATTTTTGCTGTAGTTTTATTTTGCGGATTGCCGATTTTTTTGTCTTTTGCGGGAAGAATTTTGTGCGGTTCAAGAAGACTGAAATTTCTGCTGGGAACTAATTTTTGTGATTTCCTGTTCAAGCAGCAGAACATTCTAACAAGGAAGGTTCAACTGTATTAATGACATGTTAATAGGGGGATGGGGGTTAGGGGGATCAAAACATCCGCTTCCCGTACCCCGTTCTATAGCCTCCCGTACCATTGTGTCCCACCTTGGCTTTGCACATTTTGGTTGGTCGCTCACAGAAAAGTCGCACTCGGGCCACGATGGCCCACACGGCCGGAGCTTAACCCAGTTTCCGTAGCATGAAGCAACTAGGAATATTGGTACCCCCCAACCCCCCCCCCCCCCCCCCCCCCCTGGATGGGATGCTAGTCCATCACAGGGCGCTCGCAGAAGGTTCAACTATATTACTGACATGTACTGCTGGGAACTATTTCTGCGATTTCCTGTTCAAGCAGCAGAGCATTCTAACAAGGAAGGAAACTTAATATTTTCAACTTTTACTCTCAAACTCATTAATAATTCATAGAGTAACCAGCCAATAAATGACACCCATTCAGTTCAGGTGAATCAATCTTGATACCCAATGAAACACCAGATCAAGATCTTTAGAGTTTTGATTTCTGTTCAAAACTGTGTTTGATCTCAAATCAAACACTTGCATATTGACGAGTTTCGCAACAATACATGTTATTCCACTCAATTATATAATTACATTCGGAACCTTACATTCCTTTCTTGGTCTTCAAATGTAAGCCCTATCGTATGCCATCTTTCGATTCCGCGTCCAATGCTCGGTTAAACAGAGTAAACCTTCAAAACAATAATCAGAGTATTATAAATGGAACTTTAACATGACATCGACATTTTAATTTAAAAACAAAATGGACCATTTTTCTCACCTTCGGTCGCCATTGTCAAGAGGATTTAATGCTTCAGCACCTTTTTTCAATTCTAGAAAGCGTCGGATACCGCATATTATGCCACAAACAGTCTTCGGTGGATATCTCTCTCCCGACGTTTTGGCCACGTCCATGACAAATTTGCTAAGCCAATAATTCAAACTCAATGCGTCCGTTTCTTCAATACGACCAGAAAGTGACATAATCTTGTGTAAATCATAGTCCTTAAACATTCCTCTCGAATCTCAAAGAACGGGAACTTGAACCGTCCGAGTAGTTTGCCATTCGTAGAAAATGGATGTTGCCCATTTTCCTCCCTAAACCGAGACGCTTCTGCTTCGCACATTGTCTCATATCAAATGGCGAAACACAACAAGCTCAATAAAATTATGCATGTGACGGCATTTGAGAAGGACAAAGCCAAAAAAAAACTAACACTGAATAATTCTGTATTGTTTCATTTGAGAAGCCAGATAAAAAACCCATGCTTCGGGTTTGATCGGGGCATCAAAACACCTTGAAACAATAAAAGCACTCGGCCGAAGCGGCCTCGTGCTTTCATCTGTTTCTCGGTGTTTGGATACCCTGATGAAACCCTCGCACTCGTTGTTGACCTATTACTAAATTGTTGAGTTACGGCACGCTCTACCTGAGGTATTAAATCTTCGAAGGTGATACAGTACTGCCCTAAAGAACTGATGCAACAACAAAATTAAACTGCTCAAGATAAAAATGTTATTTATATTGAAAAAACTGTTGTTATCTATTAAAAATCAATTTTAATCATTCTTGTTTACGTCCGATATCGTCCCAGTAATGCAAGTTTGTTTGTATAAACTAGACCGCCCGCTTTTTCAAGACCTGTCGCTACAAGTCCCTCAAAACGGAGGCATACTCTTTCCGAATTGACCAGTTTGGCCGACCAGTTCTGAAAAATAATGGCATAATATTTACGAACTGAGTGATCTTGCCTGGCCGGCCAGTTCTGACAAATGGTAGAGAATGGTAAGCACTAACACTGTCAAATTGAATAGCAGCTATTCGAACGAAGACATATCTCCATATTCTGACCCCAAATCATCCACAGAATTGCTGTCCCACACACATTTACGGGTTCACTTCGTAGTAACGCTTTGGACCATTTTCAAGCTATCTTCTGAGAACATAAATAAACCAACTGAGACAACTTTGGAGGGATTTCTTTCGGTGTAAAAGCCTGTTTGACTTTTTTTTGTCTTCTACCTTTGTTGTCTTGAACTCTGTTGTTTCAGTACCTTTTGTTTTCGTTGTTTTAAGTCACTCTTGAGTTTGGCAGGTTTTTACACCGAGAATGAGCCACTTTCGGCACGTCATCTTCTGGTTCATTGATATATTTTCTATCGAAAACTGTTATTGGCTGGATGAGAAAGCTTTAATCCTTCATGGAAAAAGCGATAATTTTAGCGCCCAGCGCCCGTTTTACTTAGTCGCGGCCTCGCCGCTCGAGGCTCCGCCGCTCGCGCAATTGCTCGAACTCTAAGAAATAACAATTAGCTTCTGCAACTATAAAACTAAGGATCCCTCTATCTAGCTTTTTCCGTTTACCTTGAACAGCAAACCATTTTGGGATGTAATTTTTTCAGCTTGGGTACTGGGACAGCCTTTCAGAAGGTCGCTATCGGAGGCCTTGCCTTCTTTGAAATCCTTCAGTCGAGCATCAGAGATGGGGAGATCCTCCACTAGTACTATTTCCTCAAGTTCGTTACCATTTTCGGTCTGGATGGGGACTTCATCCAGGTAGGCACGGGACAGTGGATCAGACATAACCATCTTGGCACCCTTTTGGTACTTTACATCACGCTCGTTACCATATTCGGTCTGGTTGGGGACTTCATCCAGGTAGACACGGCGCAGTGGATCAGACATAACCATCTTGGCACCATTTTGGTACTTTACATCAAGGTATCACTGAAGGCGCAACAGCATCTGCTGAAGCGCTTGGGAGCAGAGCCAAGGTCCTTCTTGCAAATAGCTTCCAGAGGCTGATGATCTGTTTTAACGTGAACTACGTCTCGACCGAATAGATAGGTATTAAGCCTATCACATGCGAAAACTACAGAGAGAAGTTCCTTTTTAATCGGCGCATAACAAACCTCAACTAGGATGAGAGCTCTTGAAGCAAATGCAATTGGCTGACCCTCTTGTACAAGGGAGGCGCTAAGTCCTGTGAGCGAGCCATCACTTTCGATAGTAACTTCCTTAGTTACATCACAGAACTTCAATACTGGTGCTTCACAAACAAGACTCTTAATTTTCTAAACAGCTTCATCATGAACAGGAAACCAACACCACCCAGCATCTTTGAGCTCCAAACGACGTAATGGTTCAGACACACTGAAAGAAATCTCTTCAGCGATGTGTCGGGGTAGTCATGTCCCGTATGGCGCGTACTTTGTTTGGGCCAGTGACAATACCATCAGCAGTAAATAGGTGGCCCATGAACGGTACTTCAGACAGGTGTAGCTTAACCTTCTGAAGGTTAAGAGTCAGATTTAACTCACGGCATCTCTTAAGGAATGCTGTTAAATTTTGGTCATGGTCCTTGACGGCTTCATTCACTGTGTCTACAAATTCGCAAACTAGGAAGTCTTCAGCGATAACCTCTACTCCTCTAAGACCCTCTATGGCTTCATTCATCTTTCGTTGCCACACTTCAGGTGCCTAGCTAATGCCAAAGGGCATTCTCAGCCAACGAAAACGCCCGAATGGTGTGTTTAATGTAATGAAATAGCTGGATGTCTCTATCAATTTGACCTGCCAGAAACCACTCTTGACATCAAGAGCACTGAAAACCTTTGCCTTTGTGAGTCGAGAAGCAACATCTTCTATGGTGGGTAGAGGGTAGTGTGAGCGCTTAATGGCAGTGTTCAAATCTTTCGGCTCCAGGCAAATTTGAACTGATCCATCCTTTTTGGGCACTGCTAAAACACTGGACACCCAGTCTGTTGGCTCAGTTACAGGAGTGATTATCTTGTCTGCAACCATCCTGTCTAGTTCAATCTTCATTGCCTCCTTCTTTGGCACAGGCACTTTATGTGGCGGGTGTACTACAGGTTGCGCATCCTTGTCCAGCTGAATACATACTCTCCAGGTAAACATCCAATACCTTGAAACACATCAGAAAACGGACTAAGCACAGGATCCTTTATGACATTCTCAGATACTTCTTGCTGAAGGGGTGCAGCTACATGACTGACCGGTGTGTAAACATCAGAGACCATAATTTTCACGACACCCAAACCTTGGGTCCACTTCAAACCCAACAGAGATGTAACGTGCATTTCAAGAGTGATATCCTTGGGAACAATACTTGCTTTGCTGTAATAATCCTGTAATGGCAAGATGTTCGCTGTGGAACCAGTATCAATCTGAAATGTTATTAAAGCTGAATCATTCACATTGAGCGAGCAAGGGCTTAATCTTTACCGACAATAGTGGTGATGTAGAAGACTTCTTCAACCATGTTAACTTTCTCGTGTCCAGGCTTGATGCGACACTTCACTGCGAAATGACCTTCTTTTCCACACTTATTGCATTTCTCACCGGAGGCCGGACACAATTTTCTTTCCAGTGGAAGATTACCACCACAAAACAAACACTCTTTAAATGTAGGAAATCCCTTGCTGTGCGACGGACTGCGAGTCAGTGTTTTCCTTGAAACTTCGACTTGTGATGTGTTGCGTTGATATCTTCGTGAATTTCTCCTGAAATATCCGTAGCTTGCGAGTGAGTGGCTTGCCTTGATAGTTCCGTTGGCTTTATCCAGGTCAAAGTATCGCTTCCAAGAAGCTTTTCACGAACTTTGTCGTCTTTGACACCGAGAATCAGTCGATCGCGAACCAGAGCTTCACGAAGCGTGCCAAAACCACATGACTCCGATAATTTCATCTACGCGGTTATTTTACTATCCAGAGGCTCGTTCGGCAACTGCTCGCGCTTGAAGAAAACATATCTTTCGTAAGTCTCGTTACGGGCTGGTACACAACGTTCTTCGAACTTTTCCAGCACCTTGTCGATTTTCAGAGCATCCGACGCCTTGTTCCATTGAAAAGTTTTATACATATCCATGCCTTCCTTTCCAATGACATTTAACAACGATGCCACTCGAACATCCTGTGATTTCTTATGAATGCCAGCCGCAATCTCTTAGAACTTCCATTCTCGACGGAACAACTTCCAATTCTTTCCTTGGTGTAAGCGATCCGATTAATTCAACGGGGAGGGAACATTGGCGGTTGTAGTGACAGCAGCCATGACACTTGTCATGCAACGAAGCGAACGCAAACTATAGACTCAACCTTCTACCAATTGCGAACGAAGCGCTGAAACTTGAAAATTTCTAAGCAGCAATATGAACATTAACATCTAGGTCGAATCCCGCTTTCTGACACCATGTTACGATCACGTAAATGCAGATAAACAACAACACTTCAATGCTCACTTCAAGACGACCGCATGGTCAAAGTTACACGAGTCTTCAAGGTCACGTGTCTAGACGTGTACCGGAAATATGAAATACTATAACAAAGTGTACCGGAAATAGAATATTCAATATCGTAATATAACAATTTCTACAGATTCTGAAAACACAAGTGATATTAATCTTTAATTTTACGAGGGAACATGCGAATACTTGTTTATAGAGCGGTTTTCAATTGAGTGTCGTAAAACCAAAACCAAGGTAATTACTCTGACCAATCACAGAACTCGCAGACAATCCGATGAACCAATCAGAACTCGAAGCAAATACATGAAGCCGGCTTCAAGCGCGGGTAAACGCGTGCGAGCAAATCACGATTGGTTTTGGTTTTACTTCTGATTGGTTAATAAAGTGGCGCGAGATTTTTTGGCCAATCACGAAGCGTAGCAATGCAAAACCAAAGCAATTGCGAAATTACTTTCGATACTCAATTGAAAACCGCTCTAACACAGTAGGCAAAATTATAGGGAAACCTTTCAGACTTTTTAAAAGTCACTCAGACTTGAAACTACCCGAAGTGAAAATACTCTCTCGCAAACTGACAAGAAAAACTTTTAAACTCACTGTGGTTGAATAAATTTCTAATCGGTTAAAGATACATCTAATCAAAAGATGCAAATAACATGCGCATAAATCTGTGTAGCGCGTTATCTTTAATGTAGACTAAAAAATGTTTTCAAATGTAGCGCTAAAAATTAGTTTCTCAGACGTTTCGAGGCTGCTGCCTCTTCATCAGTGAGTTTAAACGCAACTGTCAAAAAACAAGTATATGCGCGTGCTAAATTTAAAATCCCTAACAACTCAAAAAAAGCTTGCGTAAGGCGCGCGCGCACATACAGTTCTACTGAAATTTGAATTCGACATTGAGCCCATTGGGGCGCAGAGTTCTGTGGTTGAATATCAGTTGGGCCTCCCTTTGGCGTCTGGTTTTTAAACTCCAGGGTCCGGAGACAATGACCGAAACCAGCATATCATCAACGTTGTGTCCGTCTGATATGAAGTGTTGTGCGACCGGAAGTTCCTTGCCAGATGCGTCTTTCTCCTTTTTCTTGGTCACCGAGAGGCGATGTTCTCTGAACCTTTCTGCCAATAGTCGCTCAGTTTCACCAATGTAGACCTTATCACACACTCGGCAGGAGATGGCATACACAAGGTTTCTTGTGGTGCAAGAGAACCTATGTTGGATGGTGATTCGTCCTCCTGGGGTGTCAAGGGTGGGCGCTGAGTTGGTGTGGGCACAAGTTTTGCATCGAGGGCGCTGGCAAGGAAAGGTGCCACGATCTTCCTCTGTAGTAACATTGAGTGAGCTGTGTACTAGGGTGTCCTGAACATTCTTGTCTCGGCGATACGCACACAAAATACGCACTGGCTGGAATAAGCTTCTAGTGTCATTCCCATTCAGCAGGATTGAGAAGTTTTTCACCATGATGTTTCGAATGGGCGTGTTGTTAGGGTGGTAGGTTAGAACGAACGGGATGGTTTCTTGTTGTTCAGACACCTCGTCTCGCGGTTGAAGCGCTGCTTCACGGGTGACCGCAGAGACCTGATTAATGGCGTTTCTGACCACACGCGTTGGGTAACCACGCTGGAGAAAATATCCTGCCATTTCCTTGCTTTTACACTCGAAATCGGTGGGGTCGCTGCAGATACGCTTCAGGCGTAATAACTGGCTATATGGGATGGAATCTTTGTATTTCACAGGGTGTGAAGAGTTGTAGTTCAGATAGCAATGGGAGTCCGTATCTTTGTAATGGATGCTCGTTGTTAGTCGGGTCGCAGTAGGTCGGAGAAGGAGATCCAGGAAGGGGAGTTCTTTGTCGGAAATCGACCAGCTGAACTTCAGATCTGGGTGAAAGTTGTTAACATAGGAAGCAAACTCCTCTATCTCTTCTTTACTGCAAGAAGCCGCCCCAACTATGTCATCGATATAGCGCTTGTAAAGGTTGGGCTTGGTTCCCCTGTATTGTTCGAAGATGCGTTCTTCGACGTACCCCATGAAGAGACAAGCGTAGTTGGGACCGAGCTTACTGCCCATGGCTACACCGCCGATCTGTCGGTAGAATTTGCCATTAAAAGTAAAGGTGTTCAGGGTAAGCACTAACTCTGCCAGGCGAACCAGGGTGTGGGTGGGTGGCTGTTGGATTTCGCGCTTGTCGAGAAAATGAGCTAAGGCCTGAAGACCATCCCTGTTTGGGATGACAGTATAGAGGGACTTCACATCCATAGTAAACACGTAATTAGTTGTACCAACAAAGGTAAACGACTCGGTTATTCTAAGCATATCGTTGTTATCACGTAATTAGTGGGTACAACTAATTACTTGTTTACTATGTAACATCATGGTGAAAAACTTCTCAATCCTGCTGAATGGGAATGACACTAGAAGCTTATTCCAGCCAGTGCGTATTTTGTGTGCGTATCGCCGAGACAAGAATGTTCAGGACACCCTAGTACACAGCTCACTCAATGTTACTACAGAGGAAGATCGTGGCACCTTTCCTTGCCAGCGCCCTCGATGCAAAACTTGTGCCCACACCAACTCAGCGCCCACCCTTGACACCCCAGGAGGACGAATCACCATCCAACATAGATTCTCTTGCACCACAAGAAACCTTGTGTATGCCATCTCCTGCCGAGTGTGTGATAAGGTCTACATTGGTGAAACTGAGCGACTATTGGCAGAAAGGTTCAGAGAACATCGCCTCTCGGTGACCAAGAAAAAGGAGAAAGACGCATCTGGCAAGGAACTTCCGGTCGCACAACACTTCATATCAGACGGACACAACGTTGATGATATGCTGGTTTCGGTCATTGTCTCCGGACCCTGGAGTTTAAAAACCAGACGCCAAAGGGAGGCCCAACTGATATTCAACCACAGAACTCTGCGCCCCAATGGGCTCAATGTCGAATTCAAATTTCAGTAGAACTGTATGTGCGCGCGCGCCTTACGCAAGCTTTTTTTGAGTTGTTAGGGATTTTAAATTTAGCACGCGCATATACTTGTTTTTTGACAGTTGCGTTTAAACTCACTGATGAAGAGGCAGCAGCCTCGAAACGTCTGAGAAACTAATTTTTAGCGCTACATTTGAAAACATTTTTTAGTCTACATTAAAGATACATCTGGCTGTTATGTACATCTAGCCGGAGAACATAGCCCAATAGGCCATTTCCGAGTTGCTTTTAGCCTCTCTATCAAAGCGAGGCTAGGTGCGAAACCTTTCATATGAAAATGAGTTTTTATTCACATGCAAATAAGTTTTATTTGCATATGAAAGGTTTCGCACCTAGCCTTGCTTTGAAAGAGAGGCTAAAGGCAACTCGGAAAAGTAGATCTTAGCAGGGGCTATTGGAATCCAAAGAGAAAATTGGGGGTAACCACGCAATTTTCGGAGATATTTAAGCTTCAATCTGGAAAAAATGCTGACATCAGCATTTTTTCGAAAAAAGGAAAAATAGATCTTTCTTCGCGGATTTCCTTAGAATTCGACTTTACATACACAAAAGCAACAATAATTCTAAAAATCTCTAAAACACATAACAAATGGTAACATAACAACTACTGTTTATGTGTTTTAAGTTACAAAATCATCACAACGGAGCCATTATCGGCCCTGACAGCTTTCCCACGTTCGCCAAAAATACGGTCTTAATAACGTTTGCTCACAACAAAAAATTAATGGGGTGCTTAATATGCTTACCACTTCCATTTTATAAGATAAAAAGTAGGGGTCACCACGCGTTTTTACAAGTTATATTTAGATATTTTCAACTTTTACGGAATCACTTTCGGGGTTCGCGACATTTTTTTCTATGCCCTCCCTAGTAAGTTGAATATTGTGCGTGTCTTTTTCGGGGGCATGCTGGGATTTCCACTCGACGGCTTACCGTTCAAAACTTTCAAATACTTTCAGGCACGATAAAAAGACAAACATTGTAGAATTCAAAGGAATTCTATTTGTAGATGTAAGGTGCTCTTTTGAGAAACATTTTTCGGAGATTTTAAGGTCAAACAGCACAGTAAAGGAGTAAAAACGCAAAATCGGTTTACTTCCATTGATCTACAGTGGATCCACGGATTTATTATGTTCCTTCGGGCACAAGAACTTTACATTGTGTGCATCTTCTTCCGATCCATTTATACCAACTTGAAAACATCAGTGCTATATCGAGGTGACTGGTCGGCTGCCGAAAATCTCTAGATTGGCAGGTTAGTCTTTTAACGGTTATTTGGAGTCAAAATTTAAGAAATATTTGTTGAAAAGTGCTTGAGTTTTGTAATTTCATTTGGCCGCGTGTTTATTTTCTTGTGAAGCTCCTGTAGTTTTCATGGATTCTCTGATAACTTTAAAAGAGTTTACACTTTAATATCAAAAGAATCGTGAAATAATAAAACACTTTTTTTGCCTCAGTCTACGGCTTTATTTGATCTAAAAAGATAAGATTTCTTTTCAGTTTATCATGGCAAGTTTTTCGCCTATCAAAATTTGCTCTAATGCAAAGAAGTTGAGAACTGACACGATGCGACTTCGAAAAACATCACTTGCCTATAATAGAGAATAAAGGAAATCAATTAAACCTAAATGCACAAATGTGTTTACGAAAGATTACACCAAAAACCATGCTTGCCAGCAATCCAGGGAGGGAAGACTTTAGTCGGATGCTTCCCGGCTTTGGAGCGGCCAGTTTTCTTTAGTTGCTGGCTTCAGCCTTGTTTTTTTAATATATCTTCATCAATTGTCAAAAACGGTTTTTTCGAAACGCTTTGCTCATCTCAATTCTCCTTTTCGACGTTTGTTTGATTTAACTGGTCAGGAACAATTGTTTTTCTGCTTTTGTTAATATATACTTTTTTATTCGCAAAAATGGCCACTGGCAAAAGATTTTTGCAGATAAACAAAAATTTTAAACAACGCGAGTTTGGCCGCCAAACAAAAACTTGCAGTCAATTGAAATAACAACATGCCAGCCTTTCCTTGGATTTTATGCCTTGAGGATGCTTGTTTTATGTATAAAAAATACTAGTCTGGTTTGACTTTAAGTTTTGTTAAAATTGTGAATGGTGAAAAGGAGCCAATGTAAACAATCTTCGTAAAGAAAGGCAAAACGTACGCGTTCTGCTGATCGAGGCAGCATCGCTAATTAGCTCAAAATAGTTTCATTATCGAGGCTGTGTCGTTTGCAAATTAGCACTTTTAGGCTGCAGAAGGTCTATAAACACATTTTTTATAGATTTTTGAGAACTCTATTTATCTTGTATTAAATATAAAGTTTAGAAACTGAGCCAAGGAGTTGACAGTTGACATGAAAAGTGGGCGGAACTTAGTCTCTACCACCCGCGTTCGCGTTTAAAAAATAACCAGTGTCTCGCGCGACTATCGCGCAATGCATGCGCAGAATGTATGCGCAATAACAATAGGTGGCACCGTCCTTAATAACAACAACAAATGCCGAGTTCAAACTTGCTTGCACGTTTGGCAATTTAATTGCTTTCTTTCACTTCTTTTAGCCTTATTCGTTCTCATGTTAAACGTATATTGTCCCTTTCAGCAAAATCTGTCAAAGTTCTTTTCTTTAGGTACGCAGAGATCCGCACATATTTAATGAAGTGATGGAATTTTAAAACCTTTTGTCGCCATGAATGAATTTCTTTAAGGTCTTCAACGTCGCAAACTGGCCTGTAGGCGCCTGGTTAATCAAGGTTTCAACACGAATAATCGCTTCCTGTTTGGCGTAAAATGCTGTAATTCACCTGTAGAATTTCTTTGCTACGTATCATCTGATTTCCTTCCTTTTTTATAGAAAAATATCCGGCGAAACATGCGAGTGCTCCGTTTGTAAATTTTCTTCAAAATCCCGCCAAGCCAACTGAATGCAACGAGAACGACGCGCTCAACCAATCACGAGTGAGAAATTTTTATGCTCGACCAATCAGGATCAAGTAATCATGCCCTCTTGATTACCAAAAATGCCCTCTGTCTCATTCAATCAGCATTCAGTTATTTTGCCTGCTATGTTATAAATACATTTTAAATAGTCTTTTCGGACAATACGAAGAGCAATAGAGTGTCTTTTAGAGAGCAAATAAAAAATACTATAATAATTCTTGAACTGACTACGAAATATATTAATTACGAAAAATGTAGCTAGTATTGGTTTGAAACAATTACCGTAATAAAATAAGGAATCGAAAATTTGTAACACAAACATCATCCACATCTTTAAATTTAAAGGCGTTCCATTGAATTAATGTCAATGAAACTTTGAGATAACATCTTTCACATCAGATTTACCACTTTAGTATTTGAATGAAGAATCGAAGGCCCCGAAGTGAAAGATCCCTTGCTGCTTTGATTCGAAACAATAAGAATTCCAAAAATGGTCATTAAGATAGAGACCTCCCATTCAAATCATTTTTACATTTGTCTTTTCTAGGTTTTTTTTTTTACCAGTAAAGTTTCTTTTATGACATCACTTACGACTTTTCTAGGTTTTACAAGTCATGCTATTGATTTCCACGACAATACTGGCCAAGCAAGGTATTTTATACCGATTTTCTTTAATAGTTTGCTTATTTAAATTGAATTTCGCGGATGAAATAAACCATTATATGTAATAAACTATTGGTTGGTATATGTAGCTGTACAAATGGTCAGCTAGTTGAATATTATGAACAAAAGTTGTCAGTCAGCCCCTCCCCCCCGCCCCACACGCGCAAAGGCTGACACATCTCCCAGGTGGATATCAGTGGTTGGCTGGTCCCAGCTGAATTTCACCTTTTTCTCTCTCTTTATGGTGGACAAATAAAGAGGTGATTCAGATGGTGTTCAGCTTCGAAATAGTTGACTGTAACAACACAGTGGTGTATCCAGACTGCATAGTAAGGGGAAGGGGAGGTGGGGGTAAGGGAAGGTGGGGGAGGGAGGGGGGGGGGATGGTGGTGATGTGGACCTGGAGTAAAAATGTTACAGACTAAGGCTGTGTTTTCACTAGGCCGATTAACTAGCTGAACATTCTTCCTAGGTGTTTGTTTACAGACCGACATTAGCTAGTTAAACATGACATCTGTTTTTACTCGGAAATTTTAAGCCACTAATAACTCGGAAGATTCAAATTACAAATCCGCGCAACTTTCAAAAATGGCGGGAGAGGAAGCGCTTTCGCGCTTTAAATTGTAAAACTGCGAAAGAATTGGGAAGTGTTTTGCAATTCGTCAGCCATGTTTACAAACATACAAGGTTTTGTTGCGAAAGAACCACGAGGCGAGCGTCTGGAAAATAATTTTGCCAGATTGTTTGGCAGGCATCTGTCACTACACGCGATGCGATTGGCTGCGGTATTTGTCGGGACAAGTTAAACCATCTTGCGAGGTAGTATAACTCTACGTGAGTTTCCTGTCGTAAAGGCAAGAAAACCCGTTGTTTTTCCTTGTGAAAACAGTTGCCATTGTTAACTCGCTAAACACTAGACAAAGTGTTTTCACTGTATTTCCGGACTTTCCTGACTTATCTAGCTAAAATTGTCCTAGTGAAAACACAGCCTAAAAAAATGTTTTTGTCAATCCTCTTTGGTGGACACGTACTACATCAAATTGTTCCCTTAATGGAGGATCAAATGTCATTTTGGACGCTCAAAGAATGTCCCCGTCCCTTTAATAGAGGTGCCCTTTTCATAAAGGTGGTAATTAGAAAGATCATATATCGTATGTGCATTTTTGAGGGAGGTGTCCCCTTAATGGAGGTTTCCCTTTAAATTAATGGAGGTGTCCTCTTAATGGAGGTGTTTCCACTGTAATTGATATATTTTGCTTCCTTTTCATGAACTAGAATGCAGAGATTACATTAACGTGACGTCAATTCCATCCAGATCAGTCCAGGAAGATTCTCGGATAACAGGCTTACGTCTTTGCGACATAAATGAAACCTGGAACGTGAACAGAACATGGATTCGCTTTATTGACGCAAGCGATGACCTGTGGATGGCTAATCATACAAATCGTCCCCCGAAATACGCATGTAACACCGATCAACCAGGATACCTGAGCGGTTCTCATCCTGCAGCAAAGGAAGGGGTTGTTTGGCGTTTTGTTTGTTTTAACAATTGCCATGATTATGTTCTCATAGGAGTCTCAAACTGCAAGACGTTTTTTGTTTACAAGCTATGGTACCCAATAAATTTGAACTGTACCTATCGCCTCTGTGCTGAAAAGGGTTAGTTGTTTTATGTGTTCTAATGCACGCATACATAATATGCACTTTTGGACCAATTTGGCAATATAGTACTATAATTGTAAATAGCTGCTTTTTACGATTATATATATATATATATATATATATATATATATATATATATATATATATATATATATATATATATATATATATATATATATTGAGGCTCGATACTTTTTTCGCGGAAGTGAGGTGTAAGTTTTGAAATCAGCCGTAAAAGTAATTGTCCTTTACTTTGCAATCATTATGTTAACGGCTGGCTGTTTTAAAATAATATGTAAAGGCATAATAATATTATTTCGAAAATATGTTGCTTCATGTAGATTATTTCCGTATCATGCCCTAAAAATGAATTTTGATTTTCTCGAAAACCGTTATAAGCCTGATTCACCTTAGCGACATAACGACATAAGAACATGGACATAATGACAAAGAAAAGATCAGTTTTTCCTTATGTCATTATGTCCATGTTATTATGTTCCTATTATGTCGTTATGTTGTGTTGTTCACACTGGTGACATAAAACATCGATATACGTCGTGTTTTGAAGTTGCGTGACCTCACCGTTATGTCGTTATGTCGCTAGTGTGAACCAGGCTTTATAATTTTTTTTGGAACTTCGTCTGCAGCTAGTGATACGTGAGTACTACAAAATTCATTATGAGGTCTGACTAGATTGTGACAAAAACGACATTGATTAAAAAAAAAACCAGTGAAACATAAAATTTTGATCACATTTTATAAACTTGGTGAAGTATGAAAGCAATCGAAGCATGTCTTCCCTGCGAAAGTTTGATTTTAAAACAAACACCCCATGGCCAAAAAAAAGCGAGTCGAGCTTTCTTAAGACAGCAGCATATAAGGCAATAATACTGTTTTTTTTTACGCGGTCGTTGTATAAACGCAACGTGTGTATACCACTTGAGATGGAGTAATAAGGGCAACAAAATCGTGCAACTTGTGGCGCAAAAATGGTGCGTTGCAAGTTTGCAGTCCAGATGTTGCGTGCATGCATTACCACCTACGCGCGCAACGATTTTTCATGTTGCAAAACATAGACGTCGCTTTTTACTTTTTGAAACATGAAATCTTGTCGCGGGTTAGGGTGTAATACGCACAACAAACAATCTCAACAAAAAGCACGAAAATGTTGCTCGTAATATCTTGCCCTAATGCAGTGGTTTCAAGCGGTATACATGCACCTAATAGCGAAGCGCACAATTACTATTTATAGAACTAAAACTCAGACAAACAAACCAAAAGTTACTCTCAGGGGATTCCTAATAAGGAATTTCTATTGTCAGAAATGCAAGAATAAACAAGAATAAATTATAAACTCAGACAAACATGAGTACTGACGTCATTTGTGCGCTCATGGTATATTACATGATATATTACGAGTTGCGTACAGTAGTATTTTTTCAAGCCCCGCAGGGGCGAGAAAAAAATGCGTACAACGAGTATTATGTCCGCACGTATTATCTGTTAAACCACCGAATAATGGATTTATTATTCGACTAAAATTGTTTTATTTATAATAGCTTATGTCTTTAAATCGATATATCTAAATTCTAACACGGCATCGAGGCTTAGCGGAATAAAACAAAAGACATCAATTATTCATCCATGTACCTCAATGTGATTTCTTTTGTTTGATTCCCCTAAGCCTCGGAGCCAAGTACGAATTTTAATATATCGAAATTGGCCTATACGCTTGGATATTTTACGTGTTCTCTTTCCGTAATGAGTTAAAGTCACGTCACAGTCGAATAGTAATTAACTAATACTATAAGATAAGCAATTTACAAGATTCAGCACACGCATCATTCTGTGTGACTAAAACCTGTAGGAAACGTGATTGACATCTTTCATCGCTTATTGGTTGCGGTCGCACTAAAGAAGTTAACCGGATATTTCTAATAAATTAATGAAAAGTAACTGGTTTAACAAAATTTCTGATGCAGCCGCGTATTTTAAGAGTTCACCGAACTTAAGTTGGCTCCGTTATGATTTCGGGGGCACTCCGCTCGTCTATGACAAACTTTGGGTCATACCTTTTTCGGCTCTAAAGCGATGCCTATAAACTTTGCGAAAACTTACAGCTATTATTTAGCAATAATATGATGGAATTCGATTTAACTGGGAATTTTTTTTAGTGATAATTGGGTTTAAATGAACCCCACATTTTGAACAATATCGCACCCAGTGAAAACTTTTGCCGTTATTTGTGTGTTTTAATTTCTGGAATCAGCTTACATTGACTTAATACATTAACGCTTACCAAGATTCAGCAAAATCATTGGAGCAGAATTGTGGAAGTATTAAGGCCATCAAAATTTAGCCCAAAAATTCTCTTGAAAATTTAACGTAATGCTCTTTGACAAAACAATCCTGCCAAAACATCTATCGGGCAGCAACCACAACGGCGAAGGCAGCGCGAGCAATACCTCTACACGTGCGTTTTACATTTTGCTACATTTATTTGCCGTTCTCTGCAAAACAATAACTTCAAATGATCAATTTATAGGCTTCGTGGAGAACGTGAACACAAGACGGTTTATTTTCCTTTCTCAATTTGGAATTGAAAGCCGTCATACGAATTTAACAGTTTGCGTATACTATGGAGCCAAAAATTACCGCGTAAGCGAAAATCATTGGCAGATAGGGAAAGTTAACCCGCACTAAACTAACTGCGTTATTACATTACAAGCACCTTTTCACCGAGCTAATTTTGTTTTTAAAAAAATAACCCAGTTGACTCATCAAGGGCGACAGCAGCCATCATAAGCTTACTTAAGTTAATCCATTAACTTCGGTAGTGTTACCAAACAAACTACCAAACTAACTTTCTAGGACTTAGTTTTAAATATGAAAAATTACTTTCATTCGTTTAAGGGGTTTGCACAAAATAACATTTTCCATTTTCTGTCTTTTTGCGTTGTTCTTTCAAATGAAAAATATCCCACTTTGGGTAAAGTGGATATTGCAATCGGTAGGAAGGCCAACTTTTCCTTCAATTTCGGTCATTTTGCGAGTCAAATTTCCTAATCTTTCTCGAGCGTGTGACTTAAGCCATATTTGCCCAATCGTTATTATTTGCTTATGCTTTGTAAGAGTTTTTCTTTCTGCAGCAATTAATTTTGAGAGGCATATTTCGTGTATAAGGTCCATGTCTCCTCACACTCTGTTTAAGAGTCAATTATTTCAAAGTCAGTCAGTTTTTGTCATGGCTTACTTTTTTTCTACGGTAGAGTAGCTTTCTAAAACTTTTCTGAAGCTCCAAATTTGGAAATACATAAGAGCATCGATAAAATGGTGGCTAAGTGTTAATCAAAGTTTTAAGAAATGGTCAATCGTTCCTGATCATATACAAGAAGTTAAAAAATTATAGCACTTTGGTTTTAATGTCGTAAGAGAATTTGTGGTCATCATAAAACCGTTTTGATATTAC
Organism: Cladopsammia gracilis; assembly: GCA_022457155.1. NCBI lineage: Eukaryota > Metazoa > Cnidaria > Anthozoa > Scleractinia > Dendrophylliidae > Cladopsammia > Cladopsammia gracilis. The sequence continues at coordinate 143,613 of JAJGOT010000133.1, read as the reverse complement.
ATTTCATGCGCTATTCTTTATTCCAGTTGAAAACCATATATTTTATTGTAACGTAATACCGACCTGATTTTTCTTGATTGCAGTTGCTCACCCTTGTATCACCAAGCTTCACCAATGTGATTTACAGTCTTCGACTTGCAATGCAACCGGAAATAAATCATACTCTTGTCCATGTAATATGGGATACACGGGAATTCCTGGAAATTGCACAGGTAGATTTATTTTTTTTTTCAGTCTAACTTCTCAGATGTCTGTTAACTTTTTTTTGTAGCTAACGAATAATCTAGCCAATAACATCCAAGCTTTATGGATTTTATCTGGGAACGTTTGGATGTGATAGTTCTGTTTAAGGAACGTATTTTTTCCATTCATGCAAAACTTGTAACATCTTCCAATTATTTTAGCATTGTTTATTGATTTTAGTTATTTTTTCTTTGATTTTCTGAAGATGAAGAAAACATATAAATTTTGAAAACTTTCGTGGTCCCTTAACCTGAAACATTCTGCTCCGCTTCTACTCCTTCGTTCCTACCCTCTTCCCCTACCCTCCGTTTTTGCCCACCTCCCCCTCCCCCCGCGTTTATCCCGTTGCAGAAGATCCCAAACACCAGCCCCGAATAAAGTACCATAACCTCATTGTATACCTGGCTCCTGCGCATACTCATTACCTTACCACGTCAGGTTAAGTTATGAGAAGAATCCGGGGCTGTAGAGGCAATAGGCATGCAACGAGGATGTGCACTGAGCTCGTCAACCGTCAGGGGAGGTGGGTGGGTCGCGAAAGTTGAATGTCGTCCTGGAGTACCAATGAAATGACCACGTTTTAGTTGGAGCGACCAAATTTATACTCATGGAGCGCAAAGCACTACTTCTCTTACAAGCATGCGGGAATGCGAAGAGATTACTTAACTTTCTGCCGTGAGCTAATCAATTATGCAGTGATGGTTTGACCTTACTATGGTATTTAAGAGCCCTGTTACTCCAACTAACTTCTGCATATCAAATCCCTGTTCTGTCAAATATATTTTCCTATCTTTGTTACATTTGAAAATGTTGAACTGACGTTCTGTTTTATTTTCATTTTTAGATGTGAATGAATGTGAAAATGAAGAACATGACTGCCATCCCGAATTAGGGATCTGCCAGAACAATATGGGTTCATACACATGTCATTGCAAGCCCGGATTCGCTGGAAATGGGAGAAACTGTTCGGGTATTACCTATTGTTTTGTTTCAGATATGGGTTTTTAAATGGTCAACATGTGCAGTTAATCCATAAGGTTCCAAGTGGAACAAAGGGCGTTCACAATTCTGCGCCAATGGACTCTTTTTGTAGCTGTTTTCTTACCCGTGTTAATTCCAGGTGATGTTGGCTTCTTTGAGCTCCTCTTCTACTGATCTCCTCCAGATTTACACTGGCCTTCCCACCGTCCTTTAATCCTGCGGATTCTTCGCCATGCTAGCTGCATGGTCGTGCCATATTTTGGCTTCTGCAATGTGTGACCGATCTAATTGCACATGCTCCTGGTGATCTCTGTCGGGATGCATTTTTGCTCTGTTCTTGCCTCAAATCACGGCTGACGAAGGCTACAAGAAAGAAAATAGCATAGCGTTTATTTAGTTTAGGACATTTTTGAAGGAATATTTGTTGAATTTAAACACACATTTTTCAGCTGCACCATGAGGGCAAAGCAATGTAGCTGGTGGTATCTTCCATCAGTTGACAAAAAATTCTCTTTGGAGTAAAGTAATGTCCTTATGCAGTTGCAGCTTCTTGATTCCGTTCTTATTTAGTATTATCTCGTTAACACGAAAGCACAGTATACGGGAACAGATATGCAAATTTTCACTAGTTCCATCATGTATGAACGTTTTTAATTCCCTAGTGTATTACGTGTTAAAAGATGATTGCAGCTGTATTTTAATTTCCCAGTGTATTAAATCATTCAGTTGTCTAGACAGTCTTGTTTCACAAATGCATATTAATGTCACGCTAAGATGATTTGGTCGTTTTTAATCTGTTTTACTCTTTTAGACGTCAACGAGTGTATAAGCCGTGAGGACAATTGTCATCAACTCGGTGTCTGCACCAACAATGTTGGCTCCTTTTCCTGTCATTGCCAAAGAGGATACACCGGAAATGGAACCTGGTGCAAAGGTAAGATTAAATCGGGGACGTATTAATACCTGTGTAAACTTCGATACTGTTCATACTTTTCTTTGGGAGGTACAGTGGAGCCTCTACTTTGGGACAACTTCATTACGGGAACACTTCTCCTGGTCCCGCCCGGCAAAACGTTCTATAATCTTTGCAATTATCACTTCTGTAAAAGGAACACCTCTATTAAGGGGACACTTTTTCTGATCCCGACCAGCAAAACGCCCATATAATCTTCACAGTTATCATCCATATGAAAGTGACACCTCTAGTAAGGGGACACTTTTCCTGGTCCTGACCGGCAAAACTCTCATGGGGACACTTGTCCTGGTCCCGACCGACAAAACGCTCATTTAATCTTTGCAATTATCACCACTATTAAAGTGACACCTCTATTAAGGGGACACTTGTCCTGGTCCCGACCGACAAAACGCTCATTTAATCTTTGCAATTATCACCACTATTAAAGTGACACCTCTATTAAGGGGACACTTTTCCTGGTCTCGATGATGTCCCCTTAAATGGGGGTTTCACTGTAGTTGAGATTCCTGATTTTATAGGGATCACTGTACTTCCCTTTCGCAACAATACTGCAGTAAACTGATGAATTATACGGTTGTGTCGTAAATCCAATACCAAAGTTATCACTCTGGGCAATCTAAACAAAGGCAGACAATTCAATGAACCAACCAGAACTCGTAGGAAACAATGCAGTCCGACGCCATGTGCGGGAAAGCGCACGAGAAAGTCAAGATTTGTTTTACGTACTTTTGATTGGTTGAGAAAGTGGCGCGAGATAAACGTAGCAATGCAAAACCAATGCAATCACGAAATTACTTTCGATACTCAATTGAAAACAACCTTATCATATGTTATAAATAGGTATGTAGTGAGCCCCGAAAAAAAAGATATAAAATGGGGGTTAAAATAATAAATGAAAAGCTAATCATATACGCAGGGTACCTTAATAAGCTAACGCCGTTCTCCCACGGAGGCGCCGACCACATATTATTACAACATAAACTATCAATAGTTAAAACAAAACATTCAACAGCTTTGTTACCCAATGTTTAAGTCACAATATGTTCATCCTTGACCAGCCAAAATTTCCCAGTCTCCATTAACACAGCCTCTTAAAGGGAAACTGTCCCGCCTGTTATGTCGTGTTTTTCTAAGAATAGTTAGTAGATAACTTGCTTAACCCTTTCATTCCCAAAAGTGCCAAACATCAAAATTCATGAAAAATCCCAAATTTCATTTTGTAAAATATTGAAAAACAAATGGTACCATGCAAAAGTACTGCTAAAGAGGTTTCATTTGAATGGTCACACCACAGGTTTTCGTCCACAGAATCAAAAGTTAGAACTACACTACATGTCTCCATAATTGATCTGGGAGTGAAAGGGTTAAAGCTTGTTTTATTACCATGAAATAGGTACAAAACAACTCCCTAAAATTGCAAAACAAAGAAATACCAACTAAAGAGACAAAATAACTTCTACAAGTTTCACCAGAATTGCAACTTTGATTTCCTGGCCACCGGTCACGAAATTGAGAAAATGTAATCCACTTCTATCCTAATAATTCTTCATGTTTTCTCCAAAGTTCTTGTTCTGTTTTGCTCCGTAGAATCTTTTTATACAATGTTGTTCAATATTTGGTGGAATTTAGCAATATAACATTTTTAGAAAGCGAAACTTCGATATTTGGGCAGGGCAGTGCCCCTTTAATACAATTGTTCATTGTTTAACCAGCTTGTCCAGAGGATTCAGTGTGCATTCAAACGACACCCTTGTCCTGTGAATGTTGGTATAAATACTTCTACCCTGAGGATCCGGAGGGTGCTGATGGTGAAGGTAAATACGACATTTTAAAAGACTTCATATGATTATAAAGAGTGGAATATGATACGACCAGCTGGAAGCCCGCAAATAATTTTCTTCTCTAAGAAAGTCATTTGTCTGTCCAGGGACAATTTTGTTCCGAATCGTTTACCTTTACTATAAAGTGTCTGATGTTCAAAGTTATGTTTTACAGAGAGAAATTGTAATTGTAGCAGAACAACCCACTCCATCCACAGGTGGCCCAAGCTCAAGTGATGTTTACACGTTGTAATTTAAACGTCGTGGTAACTGTTGCGTAATAGCGAAATTATAAGGATTTGTATGGGGAAAATTCACTTGGAATTGGAACTCGTGATCTTCATCAGAGTCGCACATGCACTAAGAGAGAATTAAAGGTCGCAAATCTCTGCAAACTTTCCCGTTTTGAGCCATCGGAAACGGCTTTATTCATACTTCGCGTTCATCAAACCGTTGGAAGGTAGCTTAGCGACCCGGCCAAGGACTCAGATTACTCACACCCGGGGTGGTTGACGGTCCATTGCTCCCAATCTGCCGTTACATCCGTTTTTTCCCAACGGCTTGGCATAACCAGATATCAATGAGGGTAGAACTCTATGGCTGTAAAGGTAGTGAAGAATCCCCGATACCAAATTATCCTACTTGGTTATTCTTTATTTGTTTGTATATCTAACAATACAAGCAGGAAACTATTAAGTCACAACTTTCGTGTGCTTTGTACTTTGAGCCGACCGTTTTTGTGAACACATTGCCTAAATTCTATTTTTCTTTTTTAGTTGCAGTACCAGAAGTTAATATTCTGAACGCTGGTTCACAACCTGATCGAGCAACTAGCTTTAGACGCGACGAGACAAGAACGTTCGAAGCATCGTTTTCCATGGAAAGCCGAGAAACGAGAGAAGTATTGTTCACGTGGTCTATTACAAGCATTTCGTTTTCACCACTTAATATCTCACAAGAATCAAAATTGTTAGCTCAGAACACTCTTGAATTAAACATCAGAAGACATATGCTTTCGACAGGATTGAAAATGGTTGTGTTTGAGCTAAGGATTACAGGAGAAACACTGGCCTCCCGAGACTTTGCTTTCCTCCAAGTTTACGAATCTGGACTTGTAGCGTCCATCGCAGGTGGAACAGAAGTTGCAAGGTCCATCAAAACACCGATCGTTCTAGATGGTAGGACATCTTTTGACCCAGAAAATGAATTGGAACCGCATGAAATGGTCTTCTCGTGGTACTTTTTTCAACCAAAAGACAACAATAGCATATCGGATGCGCTTAACAGTAATGACACGTCTTACACGTCAATAAACGAATCATCTCAGAATTTCTCAAGCATAATAGACAGTTTTATCAGTTTGGTTGGGGACATTTCAGTTCAGTTACAAAATGGCGTATTTAAGGACAATGCAACACAAGGAAAGATCACTACTTTGGATACAACAAAACTGACCAGCAATACCACATATTACGTGATGTTAACAATAGAGTCCGGCAAACGCATCGGACACACCGTGCAAACTTTACATCTCCGTGATGAAGTATTGCTTGATATCGGAATAAGGTAAGTGCGTGTATGATTGACTAAGTGCAGACCATGCTGATATTGCTTGAAATGCCAAGGTGAGTTTTGAATCTGAACATCGATTTGTGTGTCTGATTGGCTTTCCTGTTATATTTAGAACTACCAACTCAAAAGTGTCAAACTTATGCTGTTTCGGTAATGGCGCTTAAGGGTAATGGCGCTTAAGTTCCAAGAGTTTTAACACTTGGAATTGTTTGAGTTTAATTCAATTAATTTGTTTAGTTCAATTACTGTTTGAGTTTAATTAAAATTATTTGTATTTCCCTCATTAGATGTGTATTAAACTGTGCTCGGGTGGTTAGTTCGTCATCCCGTGTTTCCTTGAGAACTCGATTGCTTAACACTTGCGACCCAAATGATTGTCGACCCTTGTGGTTAACATACACATGGAATATGTTCAGAAGTGAAGGGAATTCTTCTCATTTCAAGTGGGCTTATCAGACAAACTTGACAAGCTACCTGTTAACAAAAGTGGATTCCAAGAATCTGGTTTTGAGGCCACAAAAGCTTTTACCGGGTTTTGCATATCGGCTGACAGTTGATGTTCAATCTTCTGATGGTAAACGCGGTTGGGCAGAATACCGGTTTGAAACATCTGCAGCTCCAACGAATGGAACATGCATGGCCGTGCAGTTAGAGAAAGGCGCGTTACAAATAGTTCTGAGAATTTCTTGCGAAGGATGGATTGACAAGGACGAGCCCTTGATGTACGAATTATACCGTAAGATGGAAGATGGAACATACGATATGGTGTCGTATGGCTCGTTAGCTCACAACATCGTGATTCTCTCACAAACTGCAGACAATGTTGTGGAACTAAAAGTCGATATAATAGATGTCCTTGGAGCGGCAACTGAAGTTTTCCTACAGATTGAAGTAAGAAGTCAAACATTTACTTAATCAGAGTCTGATGCTCACGTTTTTAATAGAAAAACTATTCCATGCTTCTTCATAATGGAAATAACATGAAACTGAAGTCATGTTTACAATCATGTGAATAGTGCATATTACATAGTGCATAGTGCATATTATTTAACAATTATTGGATGAGGTTGAGCATGCTAGCAGGCTGAGGCGGATAACACAAACTGAGGCCTTGATAATTATCGCTATCATGCGAAAACCGAATCCAATAATTGTTTTATTATGCATATTCCTGAGCTGCACTTGTAAAGACAAGAACGCGCACAAAAAAGTGATCAATGCACAGCAGTCAACTTGTAAGTAAACAACTTTATTGTTTATCAAAAGCTTTTATAAGCTTACAACCTTTCGTGCGCTCTAAAGCATCCAGTGTAAAGTTTTTCAAAAAGCCTAAAACAAATGAACTGTTATGGAAAGTCAATATCGTAACGAGAAAGTTCTTGAAAAGCTCTCACAGAAAAGAGATTAAAAACATTGAAAATATTTTACAAATTCTTTGAAAAGGTCAAGTTTATTGTATGTTAACATTACAGTTAAAGAAATTGAAATTCTTCGTAATCTCTGAAGGAGAGCTGTTTATAATTACTTCTTCTTGTGAGAGGCTAAGAATGGGAGATGACTCGTGTGAATTCATCACCGATAACTCTTCACTAACCTCGCATCTTGTTGTAAGGGTTTCCGACATCTTCTACTTTGTGCAAATGTCAGTTTTGCAATAGCTCCTGATGCTGGCTTCAATTTTATGTCCGCTTACGGCCATAATATGCCTTGCTTCAAAACCTGACTTGTCAAGGATTGTGACAGCTGTCGCCCTGATTGAATGGTTTGTGTAACACTTGGAAAGTTTTACTTCTCGCGATATATTTTCCATTTTCTCGCCAAGTGTACGCTCTCCGACCACCATGTTGTCGTACCAAACATCCTCAGAAATGGAGACGTTTCTCTTGGGGCGCTGAAATAAAAACTCGTTTAAGGGATTTAGGTGACTTAGATACAGCTCGAAGGAAACCACAGGGCAATTTGGACCGGGCTTTTCATGCATTAAACCTCCATCGAAACCTTCGTCATCTTCCCGGCGGTTTTTTGTTAATTCATCCGTTGCTTTGCACACGTAGCGTGCTCCGGTGCTGTCCGCGTTGAATGAAAAATCAGTCTTCTTGAGTTGACGGAGATTTGCCTTCCTCGGCGACAAAAGTACAGCATTACTTCAAAAAAAATTGTTTTGAAGCTTTTCTGGATCATTCAGACCAAAGGCAGTGCTTTAGTACAATTTTTTAAGGTCTTCTTCGCATATCGGTTGCTTGTGTTCAACTTTTGCCAGCCCTTGTCGCTTCAGGTCGACACACTTCGCCGATTTAATCCAAATCTGAGGCTGTTCAATGTGCTATTTGAATAAGAAGTGCCATCCGCTTTTCGAGCTTCTGCATAGAACAGCTTTAGCACGTTCGCAAGCGTATCTTTCGTTTGAGGTCCATCTGCTTTCTTTTCCTTCAAATACTGATGAAAAACTTTCAGTGCTGAGTTTGTGGCCCTTTTCGTGCTCTTTGCATCTTTATCATCAAGAAGGAGGTTTAAATCTTCTTCTGATAGTGTGGCAAACCTTGATTTCAATTCTGCCATGACAAAACTGATCAAACTGCTGGTTAGTGTGTTTGTTGACGTTACTTCTGCATGCATAAAACTATTCTTTGTAGGTATGACGTCACTTCTACATAAATCATTAACTATTATAGCGCGAAAGCGCGCGTGATATCGCCTAATACTTAGCCGAAGAGGCCGTAGGCCGAGTCGGCTAAAATTAGGCGATATCACGCAAGCTTGAGCGCTATAATAGTTTTATAATTCAACACATTGATAACAAAGTACAGTTTGAAAAAAAATATCGCCGACTAGCCTTTTATTTAAAAAAAAAAAAAGCTTACAGATGTTTTACCGCGCGAAACTTGCAACATCACACAGTTCATGAATGAAAGTGGCGCCTTTGTCAATATTGTGCAAGCTTGAACACTATAACTGTTTTATAATTCAACACATTGACAACAAATAACAGTTTCAAGAAAAAAATCATTGAGATATACAACCTATCATTAAGTAAAAAGGCTAACTACAATATTTTACCTCATGCCACACCATTTCTTAAACAACAAGCAATGAATGCCGAAACTTTTGCCAAGCTAAAATTAATTTAGCGTACACAATCAGTTGACAGTTTCTACGAAGAGCTTTCGTCTACTCAAAGAACGGGACAGAGTAGTGACTACAAAAATTAAAACATAGTAAAATGGCATAGAATGTCTTAGTTATAAGTGTTTCGTATCTTAAAAAGTTCAATTCATAATGAAAACAAATTGAACAAACACACGGCTACGAACATAGCGGCGAAAAGTCGGAAAGAACTGCAGCGTGGACAGTAAGCTTACAAAAATTCACAGCTAAAGGATACAAGAAACGGTTAAAACATCGTACCTGTAGTTGATTTGGCTTTTTAGTCCCTTCCATAAGCACCAAATTTTCAAACATCGAAGTACGAGCTGAGTCGATCAATGTTGTTTACAAACTTGGAATGCTCGTTTTTTAGCTCCCACAGTCGTAATGACGAGATCAGAAACTTTTCTGAGGAAACATCAAGTCTATATCATATTCCAGAGGTGATTACCAAAGTAATTTCACGAAAATTGTGCTCCTTCATTCACTTCTTGTCGAGCGATTAAAATTTGAACCAGTTTTCATTCAGCTACGCCAAGAAACAACACTGCGATTTTTGTTAAATCATGTGAACAGTATTTTTCTCTTTTCTTTTCTTCTCTTTTTTTCTTTCTTTTCCCTTTTTTAACTAATAGTTCACGCACTTTTTCGCCAAAAAAAACACGAAATTGCAGGCAGCAATCATTTTCACTTTCCTTCAAAATGCGAAATTTACCGCCATCGCTGGTTATATGTCATGTAGACATAACGCATATCGATAACTTTTTTACCATATTTGGGCAGTGTATCAATGTGTTGAATTATAAACTTCATTGTCTGTAGGTATGACGTAACAGAAACAGCAAGCAAAACTTAGCTGCGTGCTTATAGCCAATCAAAATCGAGCTAGTGACACCAATGTATAATAATAATGTTTCTGGTTGTTATTTAAATTAATCAATTGAGCCATTATTGGCCATTGAGACTTAAAGATAATTTCGTCGGTCTATTGTTAGCCAATGTTTGTTGGTGAAGTTGATTGATCGTTTGTAAGCTGCAGATAACCGTTGGAATAGGGTTTTAAATTAGTAAATGGATGGATTATCAAACTACACAGAAACATGCTTCTGCTAAAAAAATATATATATTTCTTGATTCCTAAGGTTGCACTAATTCGCAAGGTTTTAGGACATTTGTACATTCAGGGGCTTAGAAGTGGGTAAAGTGAGGTTTTCATCAAAATATTCGAATTAATTCCGCTAAAACGTCGCAGTTTCAGAACTCCCGTGAAGTTATAGTCAATGCTCCTCTATAGTTGAGCACTCTACGATATCCATTCTACTCAGGCAACAAGAATATATATATATATATATATATATATATATATATATATATATATATATATATATATATATATATATATATATATATATATGTTTATGGAGGAAAGAAACAAATAAACTACGCTTTCATCCCGACAAGCCTGTTTCGTGGTTTCCCACTCATCAGGGGATTCAATAAGAATATTCCTTACCGTCGCTTCTTATATACAAAATAATTTACATAATAACACTAACAAATCTATGCGGCGCGAAGTTTAACAGTTCAGCCGTTGCGTAGAAGAGCTTTGTTTCTATGGCGGCAAGAAGACACGAGTTCATTACGTTTCTTAAGTGTAGAAAGTTTCGGTCGGCAAATGATTAGAAATTTTTCCTTTAGGCAGAGGTTGCATCTTTTGCTTGAGCTGTTGTACGGTGAATGCGAAGACAGGATGCGCCATGAAATATAGTGTTCGATGTTGTTGTCTTTGAGAGTCCAGATGTACTTGCTTAGTTCAGTTGAGTTTCTGTGTTTAGAGTGGCGGAATGATGCGGTGTGGTTTCGGTATCTTGTTTTGAAGTCGTTTTCCGTGAGTCCGATGTATGTTTCTGTTGTGTTGTTGTCGTTGCGCGTGACTGTAGCTTGGTAGATGACTGATGATTGTAGGCAGTTTCCGTTGAGTGGGCATGTGTTCTTTTGTCGGCAGTTGCATGTCTTCTTGTCTTGAGTGGTATTAGAGTTAGCTGTGGCGGCGTCGTTGGCTTGCGTGGATGACTTTAGAATCTGCTTATTATGGTTATCAATTATCTGTTTGGCGTTATTCATGCAGCTGTAACTTATTTTTATGGTGTTGCGGTTGAAGATTTTTCGGAGCTTGTGATCTTTAGGGAAGTGCTTGTCTATTAGGGCGAGGAACTTGTATCCGATGTTGGTGCTGGTGTTTTTGCTAAATGGAGGGTTATACCAGATGATGTTGTTGCGTTGTCTGTTTTTCCGTCTGTTTGTTGTTGGAGGTTCATACTGTAGCGTGTATTGGTAGCCGCTTTCGTCGAGTGCTTTCTGGTATGGAGGGACGGCT